>OY856411.1:1404405829-1405005829 GCA_963693085.1 Alisma plantago-aquatica | reverse complement strand
GACTTCATTCCATTTTTACCTTCTATGCTCCCTTTCTATAGTTGAATGTTTTAGCCTCCAAGAGCCTCTTATATCCCTCAAGTTTGTTTACTACACTACATCCAATATGAGTGAGTTATGATCTGTGTAAGAGAACTACTCCATTGTACATCTTGTGAAGGACTTCACTCTCCTTCCCGATCTCTCCCTAGAAACTTGGTGGTTTGAAGGTGACTTCCTTGAAGAAGGAAGATGACTTCGGTGAACAAGGAAGGGTATATCATAGGCTGAAGATCTTCTACCAGTATGAGTAAGACATTGATAAAGGAAAAAAATTCTTGGTAGATAGATGTGTAAGTCCTTTGTAATAGTTATTGGATCCTTAATGCAAAAAGAAATGCTAGTTTAGCCCTTTCTCTTGAAAAGGATGGTCATATTATTACTCATATAGTGTAATATATAGAGTGAGATATGGAAGGTCAACTAATTTTTATCTCCATACAATGATATCAGGGGGGCATGTCGATATGATATTTGAAATCAAATTTCAAAACTCTTACCAAAGAACAAAGACTTATAGTAGAAATTTTCTATAAACCTTTCCCTTTATTCATTTGGTAATTAAAGAAGAAAATAGAGTAAGGAAGGAATGGAGATGGGGAGAAAAAAACACAAACACGTTGACTAATGAACTTGTTGTTGGGAATACAATACCTATTAAGTTTTTTTGGCTTATTTTCTATTTTTTATATCTATGTAGCTACTAGATTGTTTTGTACACATTTATCATAGACCCATTTGTTTTGAATTTCTTCTATAGAGTAATAATTATGAGATCATCGTTTGATTCCATAAGTTCAATCCAATTTCTAGATGATTATTAAAATTATCACCACCTTATAGTTAGTTTAAGAAGAAGGATGTAACTTTTACACAAATGAGTGATCATTTTATAATCGATGAATATCCAATTAGTGTCATAGATATGGATTAGTTATTGTTGAATTACAGAAATGTTTGCCTACATGAATCTTTCACTTAGGCTATAGTCAGGTTAAAAGAAGAACTAACTTTCCTATGAATATCCAATTAGTATTATTGTGGTCATTAAGTAATATTCACTACATTCAATTTTGAATGATAGTCTAATGCTACGAATTATGAGAAATAATCCACATGTGAAAATTCTAGGCTAATGGTTAGGTTGATTGAAATTGGGAGAGACTAAGAAATAAACATAATAATAAAAAAATTCTTGACTTAGGTGGTCATAAGTTATTGAGATGTTAAGACCACAATTGATACTAATATGTGGTTGTTATATGAGCAATTGACATTAAACAACAAGATTATAATGATCAATGGATTAGGATTAGTGGAATTCTTTTTATAGAAAAATAAAGATATAAATTTGGAAGAAGATAAGTAACAACATGATATGTTAGTAACAAAATGTATTTGAAAGATTGATATATAGGTGGAACAAGACATTTTTTCACCCAAAATTCCACACAAATGGAAATTAGAAAACACAACTTCTCATCAAAATGACAACTCAAATTTGAGTGTGATATAAATGTAATGGTAATGCAAAAGGAAATGCGCCTTGAACCTAATTAGTTTGGCAACCACACACCTTTCAATGAACTTCTCATGTATGTATATGATTCTAGTATTTTTAGTATCTACGTATCCTTACTACGATTGTAATATGAGAGGTGAGGAGTTGTAATGAAATTGGCTATTATTGAAATTTGTTTGATGGGTGTCCAATTGTGAGTCAAGACCCCATTATTTCATATAATGTTGGTTGTGTATTTAGAACCTTAGCCATGAATGACATGTAAGAACAAAATTTGTGGAAAACTTCTCATCATTCTTCTGATGTGAAATTAACATTACTGAGAAATCACCCAATGATTGAATGATTTACATTCATTGTACACTCAGAACAACCAAACATTTTAAGTTTTCACCATGTACTCTTTTTATGGAATGACATTTTAGATTGAAATTATATTTAATTGATATATATAACCATCCATACCTCATGAATACATTTGTTTATATAAATAAAATGTTCTGGACAAAAGACTGGGGAACACGGTATGTAAATTAATTATTCAACAAACATAAAAAGGGAATTGTGTGTCCCAAACTTCATCAAATGATAATTGTGTTCCATTAAGTTGATCGTGCTTAAACCATATAACAAGACTAACATTATGTTCAAAATCATTTGTGACTATTTGCAGTACTTCTTACAACAATATGAATAGTTATGAGGAGCACTTCAATTTTGTCAATGAAGACCTAGAAAGTAATAATCATGTTGTCACGTTAATTTTTCAAGTTGACATTAACTTCATACAATTAATGTTTTCTCCATGATAAAAAGCCAATGACCCTTGTGTAACAGTCAAATGTCACTATTGTGAGAAATCACTTAAGGATCCATGTGAAGTTACTTGATCCATATGCATTGTCCTCGGAGTTTACAACAATTAATTAAACCATATCTAGATTGTTACAACCGGATATGAGCAATGCATGTTAGGGAAATATGCAACATGAGTGAGTATCCATAAAACAACGTTTCCTGATCAGACCTAATGGATGAGAAAACACATAACAAGCACAACATCTGCCAACTCGCATATCATTTTGATTACAATACGATCAGAGCCACCGCGAGTGACATTTATTAATTGTTGACAACGAACCCTGGGTATAGTTCTAATTGCCCAGAATATTTTCTATGTATCGATATTGTGGGAAACGGTAGTTTCTTTTATATGCCAAATCTGGTTTTTCCACTTTTAACTGATCCCATGCGGCGGCAGCATTACGAGTTGGTGGTTTAGGAATTTTCTTTTCGTCATCCCAACTCCATCCAGGTAAGTTTGTAATATTTCTGAAAGCGTAAAATTTCCATTTCATCTCTAGCCACCTCTTTTGTAGTGATGCGATAGTTAAATCAACGTCGGTCTGTTCTACATACCTCCTATGAATATCCTCCCATTCGTATCTTGGTATAATGCCTCCCATTTCAGCACCATTCTGCTTCTTCTCCCATATTATTCTGGCTATTGGTAAGTCTAAGTATTCTTGAGGATATGGTCGTGCAGTTGGTTCCATCTGAAAGATTAGCATTTAAGTCGAATGTGTTTTATGAAAACTATGAAGTAAAGGCAAAAAAATACTGGAACATCTTGCTTAGCAAATGTAACGTAGTGACATCAAGGATAGCAAAAAAAAAGACACATTTCAAACCCTGGTTAAAGGTATCTATACTATTATAGCACGTTTGGTTGGGTGAAAAGGACTTAGTTGGGATGAGACAAATGATAAGATAGGATGGTAGACGAGAATGATAGGATGGTCATCAACACTCTTGTGTTTGGATGCAATCACGGATTGGTCCATCATTTTTGCAAGATGGCAAATGTATCGTTTCCTTCCAGCTGCATGCAATCCATTTCTCATTCCGAATTTTTCTTTCATATGTTTGTCTTGCAAGCTGTTGACGTAGTAGTCTGTCAGCGCAGTGATTGGGACCTTCCAACGCCAGCGCAGTTTCTGGCTTCCTTGCAAGCAACGTCATGAGTATCTAGTCCAAGCAGCTGTCATACCATGGTTGTCGTGGCTATTCTTGAAGGCTTGACCAACGTAGGCTCTCTCTCTCTCTCTCTCTCTCTCTATATATATATATATATATATATATATATATATATATATATATATATATATATATATATATATATATATATATATATATATATATATATATATATATATATATATGCTAGAATACACTCGAGTGTACTGATCGCACGCTACACTCAAGTTGTGTTTGCATATCAAGACTATTTTTTTACAAAATATAAATCATTGATCTTCATTGTCATACTATAATTAGGCTATATACGAATTTTGAGCCCATTTGGATGAGTGTAAGTCAGTCATCCGAGGGCAACAAAATCGACACACGAAACTAATTTGAAATGCATAATTTTTGTGATCTTCATGACATGACATATAAATGTCCAAATGGGCTCAAATTTTATATATGAGCTATTCAGAAGATTTTTAAGAAGATCAACGGATTAGATTTAAAAAAAAATATAGTGCATCATGGAAAACTACTTGAGTGTATTCTACTCCGGATACACTCGAGTGTATTCTAGCCTGACTATATATATATATATACATATATATATATATATACATATATATATATATATATATATATATATATATAGTCAGGCTAGAATACACTCGAGTGTATTCAGAGCAGAATACACTCAAGTAGTTTTTCATGATGCAATATTTTTCAAAAATATAATCTATTGATCTTTTTAAACACCTTATGAACAGCTCATACGTAAAATTTGAGCACATTTGGACATTTATAGGTCATGTTATAAAGACCGTAAAAATTATGCATTTCAAATTCGTTTCACGCTTCGATTTAGTTTCCCTTGGATGAGTGACTTACACTCATCCAAATAGGCTCAAAATTTGTATGTTGCCTGTTTATAGAATGACGGTGAAGATCAATGGTTTACATTTTGTAAAAAATGGTCTTGATATACAAATATACTTGAGTGTATTCGTGCGATCTGTACACTCGAGTGTATTCTAGCCTGACTATATATATATATATATATATATATATATGGCTAAAAGAATTGTGTACCTGAGTACATGTAGCTTATATATACACATATCGATTTATGATGATTGTAACATTCTACTGAAGAATCCAACCTTATGGATGTAAATTATACCCCGTAGATAAGACATGTATAAAAAATCAGAACAATCAGATATTCATAGATCATCCTATAAAATAAAATGTGTATTTTCTAATCAACGGTAAGTCGTAGAACTTCCAGAAACTATCGAATGATATATTTCTATATCTCATGATCTACATGAGATATGGTAATGATTTTTTAAATACATCTAATCTATATAGTGTTGAATCAATCCATATGGTTGGATTTTATCAACATATTCCACATGTGCTATTTCAACGGCCGGTACACGCAAATTACATGTACCGGCCGATACACAGTTCCTGACCTATCACTCTCTCTCTCTCTCTCTCTCTCTATATATATATATATATATATATATATATATGTTAGGAAGTGTGTACCGTCGTTACATCTAAGTTATGTGTATCGGCCATTAAAATATCATATCTGAAGTCTATTAATCAAATACAACGATATAGATTCAATCAAATATTATTTAGATTAGATACGTTTGAAAGATCACAACCATATCACATGTACATCCTGAGATATAATGATATTTTACCCAATGGTTTGTGCAATTTCAGCAACTCACTGTTGATTAGGAAAAATACATTTTCATTATTGGATGACCTGAAAATGTAAGATTGACGTGATATTGTATACACATGTTATTTAAAGGATATGCAACACATCCATAAGGTTAGATTATTTTGAAAATTTGTGCAATCATCAAAATGAAGATTGGTACACATAAGATGCATGTACTCACAGACACAATTCTTTTAGCCATATATATATATATATATATATATATATATATATATATATATATATATATATATATATATATATATATATATAGAGAGAGAGAGAGAGAGAGAGAGAGGCAAGTATATACTCGAGTGTACCTAGAGAAGAATACACTCAAGCAGTGTTTTATGATGCAATAATTTTTTGTGAAATCTAATCCGTTGATCCTCTAAAACATCTTGTGAATTTCTCACATATATAATTTGAGCTCATTCGGACATTTATATGTCAAGTTATAAAGACCACAAAATAATGAATTTTAAATTAGTTTCGTGCGTCAATTTTGTTCTCCTCGAATGAGTGACTTATGCTCATCTAAATGGACTCGAAATTTTTCTATGGCCTAGTTGTAGTATGAAAATGAAGATCAATGGTTTACATTTTGTAAAAAAATAGTCTTGATATGCAAACACAATTTGAGTGTAGCGTCTGATCTGTACACTCGAGTGTATTCTAGCCTGACTCATATATATATATATATATATATATATATATATATATATATATATATATATATATATATATATATATATATATATATATATATATATATATATATATATATATATATATATATATATATATATATATATATATATATATATATATATATATATATATATATATATATGGCTGTTCATTCGTTGCCCGGCGGGTAGCCAGAATTTTCGCTACCCGCTGGAGTAACTCGGGTCAAAAGAGTAACTGTATGGTATGCTGGAGTAACCCGTCTGAATAGCAAGAGTAACTATATGGTATGCTGGAGTAACTCTGAGTGCAAAAGAGTAACTGCGCAGAAAATATACAGTCAGTAATATATATGGACGGGTTTTTTTATTTTGGGGGGGCAAATGATATTATTTTTTGATCAAATTTTTTGGAGAGCTAGACAAAATTATCCTCTACAATTGTTAAAAAAAAAATTTATAAAAAAATATCAGGAAGTGTGAAATATATATATATATATATATATATATATATATATATATATATGTGTGTGTGTGTGTGTGTGTGTGTGTGTATACATATATACAATCAGTAATTTATATGGACGGGTTTTTTGATTTTGGGGGTAAAATGATATTATTTTTTGATCAAATTTTTTGGAGAGCTAGATAAAATGTTCCTCTACAATTGTGAAATTTAAAAAAAAAAAATACAGGAAGTGTGAAAAACAATATCAGGAAGTGTTGTCGGGTAGCTACCCGTTAGTTACTCGCCGCGTATTAAAGATAAGCCATATATATATATATATATATATATATATGTGTGTGTGTGTGTGTGTGTGTGTGTGTGTGTGTGTGTATGTGTGTGTGTGTGTGTGTTAGCAATATACATCCCTAACATGTAACACGAAGTGCACTTGTTAGTAATATATGGCTTTGATATGTAACATGAACTGCTCTTGTTAATAATATACCGTCTTGATATGTAATATGAAGGGCACTTGTTAGTAATATACATACTTGATATTGCAACTAATATTCATTATGGAATATCTGGAAAAAGAAAAATCTTTCATTTTCATTCAACAGTTACACACTTAGCTGTAGTGTTTTCCCATACCTATAAAGCCCATTTTAGCTTGAGAAGAAAATCACTTTGATTGATCCATACACCTCTAACACAAAATGTTCATAGGTACGGAAGGTCGAACTCATCTATTACATCCACAATTTGTTGTGTCAATGCTAAACTATCTTAAGAAGGTCCAAAACAACACCCATCTAAAGCTACCCACCTCCATCATTTTTTATTGAAACTTCTACGAAAGGTAGGAATGGAAGAGGATCTCCAAGTGTTATTCATGGTATGTTAGTAATGAAGACAAGTTCTCCACATTTTCTTGAAAATGGTTTTCTTACAAATTACCATTTCAAATAGGTATAGTTTCACTTAAAATCTTATAGTTCCATCAATCCATAATTGAAAATGTTTCTATATAACTTAGTATGACTGGAAATGAGGACTTTTATTTAAACCTTCATTAGACATAGAAACATGTCATATTTCATATGATATAGCCTATAAGGATAGAAGGTAATGAAATCAATTTTCCCTTGATTCTATAGTGTTCAAAATGATAAAAAATTAGTTATTGACATTTTAAATGCTTATAATAACTAATTTGAATCTAAGAGACACGTGACTTGTTGTTTATATATCAAATTGAATGAAACCATAATTATGACCTCAACAACATCCTTTACGATATCATTGACACTAATGTCAAGCTATGACATTGGATCTCTTTCCTAAATAATAGTAATATTGATTTTGATTTATAAGTAAGTTAAATGGACACTAAGTAAAAAAATATTTAACAAATATATATTACACATGCTTGTGTTAAAAAAATGATATGATCTCTTAAATTTTAAAGATAGAGAGCATCATAACTAAGTAAAACACATCAAAACTATCATAAATATGTGGAAATAAAAACTATTTATCATATGATAGGAAAATGTTCAAGTAGACTCCACTATATTATCATTGTCAATATGATTTTAATACCATTTAACTCATTTTTTTCTTACAAATAGTGCATATATACTCCTTTTTGTTTCATAGAATAAAATTCAATCCCAATTGAATGTTATTGATATTTTCTGACAACCAAGTAATCATGTTCCAATCTGATCTTATACCATTGATATCTTGTAACATTTGAAACATTTTTATTGTGCTTTTACTTATAATCATAACCATGGCCATTATTATTTTAATCTTATCGTCTATTTTTTAAGGTTGGACAAATGATGAATGTTATCCATTCCCTTCAATGGATTTTTGTTCAGATATCAACTAGAAGCCAATACTTCAATATTTTCTAGTAGACTAGCCAAACAACATGCACAATTGATCGAAACCAAACTAGAAATTTTAAGCTTGCATCCTAACATACCTAGTTTCTCCTTAATATCTGGAGTGTTACCGACCATCACATTTCTTCATTCTACCCTTAGTGTTTTGTTAAGAAATTGGGTTAGTGTTACTCCTAGAGATTCTATTATGTAGTTAGATTCTTTGTTAGATTGTATGTTCATTGTAAATTTAAAGTTACTTCTACAAATATAGTAACAAAGCATGGGAAATGATATACATATGATAGGAGTTTCACTTTCAAGCTTACTATTCATTACAAAAAATTAACTTCAAAGGGTAATGTGAATTAAGATTTGACTTTATACCAAATAAATATAACCCAATAACTAGAATGGAGACAAAGAAAATAGAATAGTATTTACATGTTATGATTCTAGTCGTACCTCCTTCACAATGTTGTATGATTCTAGTTGTATCTCCTTCAAATGAAAAACAATCTCACAATGTCTAAATGTGCATGTCAACCAGCATGTAAACTTTATATCTAAGAACACAAGTTTTTCCTTCTACTTTTAAGCTCAATAAATAAAGAATGTAGTAAAAAAGGAAAGAAGAATTACATGATCTTAACTATTTAAAACATGCATAGGGTATACATTCTCATAGAGAAGGCAAATAGCATTTCCATTCATTTTCAAAAATAAAGATACAAATAATATGAATTTTGAGAGATTCAAGGGTCAAAATTGCATTTATTTGTTTTGCATTTCCCATAGCATGATATCCTTTATTTTTTTGACATTAATGGTAATGTGTCTATGAAAATTTTAACCAATCCAAAGATTCATTAAAAAGTGCATATATATGAATACCAAAAACATTAATTCCTGTACCAAATGAAGGTTTCCTTGAGAGATCAAGAATAGTTATCAAGTAATATGACTTTGCAATTTGGAGTTAGGTGTGTATAACAAGGAGGAATATGAACTATGAAGAAAGATAATAAAGTTCACATTTGGTGTGATACACGTATTAGTTGCTTGGATTTTAAAACCAATAATGAGTGAAATGTAGTTAATTAATTAATATTCCACATGAGCATATAATGTTTAGAGTTCATAAACATAACATTATGACATGATAATAAGAATAGATAATTTGCAAGGCTCTAGAAAGATCTTTTATTTTTCATCATTTTCATATTATAATCAATATTAAAGTTCCCTTTTTGAGAAACAAATAAGCTAAAATCGTATATATTTGATCAATCAAAACATCTTCTCTTTATGTCAGCCTTACATAAGTTACATACTATTTGGATTCATAAGTAAAACCAACATTGTTGCAAGCCCAAAATACTAGATCTAGCACTCATGTATTGTCTACAAGACTGACGATTCAATACTTGTACTGAGTTTTTTAAGACATGTTGATAGAGGCATTAAAATCTTCACTAGTTACCATTATCAATGGATAAATTTCTCTAATGTGAAAACCAATCGATAAGAAATTATTATTCAAAATATGTTCTCTCTAAGCATTATTCATTTGAATTCCTCTTATTATTCATAGAAGAGGCCAATCCTTGATAGTAAACATGAGGATACTTAGAGAGAAACTTAAGAAATGATAAGAAAAGTGAAATGTGTAATAACATGCAAATTATGTGAACTAAATTTAGAGGATATTTGTTAAGCTTAAATTTGAAAGGTCGGCATTTGAAGAACATTTATCTCATCTAGAGCCCAAGTGTCCTGGGTTTTGATATGAAGTTTGTACATAAATCTCCCATGAGTAAGTATAACCATATGTATGCCAAATAAAATATCAATCTTTAAAAGAGTGGGAAGAATTTTTTGGATAAGATGGGATCGAATTTTATGTATATTAAGACATTGCATGAAGGGATAATGTGTTTCAATAAAAAATTATACATACATTTGGTACCAAAACATCCTTTGTAGTTATGGGAAGATATACATTTCATCACTATGAGGACGAATGATATGATAATATGTATATGTTTATGTACTCTTTTAAAAAGTATATGGTTTTTCTATGTATCCTTTAAGGATAAGAGAATATATAATCATGTATACAAATATAAACATTACTATAGCATTATCATTCATTGAAATGGGTCTTATATAACATTCACAACGAAGTATACCATCATTTGCTTATTATCACAAGATGATATATAGAATACAAAAGTTAAATATTTAAATGGTTGGGATAGAAATGGATAGATCACATTTATGTCTAAAAGGTGGTGTTTAGTTCATTCATGTGTTATATCCTTTGAATGAATTTATTTTTCAATACTACAGTAACAAAATGTGTTTCTCAATAAATTTACACATGTATAAATTATCATCCCATTGCCTAGTAATTTTAATAAAAACTATTATGTTTGATCTAAATTTCCTAATATATGGGTCATTAAAATTTTAATTACCATGTCCTAGCTTTCTAATCTAGGTTTTGAGAGATTTTACTTCATACTAGTAGTTTAATTCATGATTCTAATGTTTGTATAGTTTAATATGCATGTTTATACCATTAATGTTCGAGGTTAAAGTAAAAACCTAATTTCATAATAGATACTCATCAGAACGACCTAATTTTGCATAGATGAGATCAAACTAGAGTATTATATGAGAATCAAACAACTAGTTCACTGATGAATAAACTAAGTAATGATTAAGATCTAATTTCTATTATTGAATAGCATGAACTTATAACTAATTGGTTTGATGGAAGGAATCATGAGAGGGTGAAAATTTATGACATGGAATACTTAATAAAACCTTCCAATTAGTTGGGTTGGCTTTAGATCATATACCAATGCATTTAGTTATATTAATGGTGTGTTCTAAGGTTTTAGGAGTAGTTGTCTGAGTTGTGGTATTGTTGGACTAATTTTAAAAACTTTATGGGAGTTTCAAGTACTAAAATTAATTACTTGACCAACCCACACCAAGGTTGAATGACTTTTAATGGTTGAATATCAATAAATGAATTGACTAGGGCACACTAAGTGACTGTTTTTTTATACGTTTCGTTAGACACTAATAGTTGACTACTTGAACCATTGAAGTCAGTTCTCTATATGTTGTGAGACAGTTCAGACAAATTTTCTTGAATATTGTCTAACTAATTAGTAAGAAAGTCGACTATTCAAGAATTCAATCAACTAATCAGGACTAAGATGGTTTTAAAAAAGTTGTAAAATGTTTTACTACTAAGTAACAACCAATATATGTATATATACACCATAAACATGAATTTGATCTCAAATTACTCTATATATATCTTGTAATTTGAAGAATGGTCCTAAGAGGAGGAAAATTCTATTTTGTAGGAGACAACCATACATTGATATTTTGAAACTATGTTGCGACTTCTTTAAGTTTAGGGTAACCTTGTTGTCACTTTGATATTTCACATAATGTTTCTTTTCTAAATATTCTTTATGAAAAAACATCTCTTGGTTGATCTCAAGAACCCTAATTCTTCCCATTTTCCTATTTCCCTATTTTTATGCAAATTTGAGTCTTTCTCGATGAGGAGTGATGAGGTAGATGATCTACTTAGGTTTTTCATATAATCTAGATTTTTGAGATGTATAGATTTCGGAGGTGAGTGGTTACTCATGTAACAGTATATACTATTAAAAATATTCAACTCATTCTTGTATTTCCTTCTCTTGTTGAATGTCGGTGAGTAGTAACTCATTATCTTGTTTTTGGCTTTACAAAACAAATACAAATTCTAAATTTGATGTGTGAAATAGTTTTCAAATAGTAAATCAAAATAAAAAATGTATAGTTCCATATTAGTAGAATCCTTGTAAGAACATTTGTCTTTTTGTAGAAAACATAAGAAATAGGGTTTTGGGTGATATTTAAATTGTAATATAACTAAGAAATTTTGATTGTTGAACTTATTCCTCCTATACAAATATTGATTGGTCTATTCATAATTTATAACTAGAAATGTTCTTTTTTCCTTCTAAATTAGGTTTCTAATTGAAGTTGCATATATTTGTGTGATATATTCATTAATAATAGGAAATCCTA
Source organism: Alisma plantago-aquatica (assembly GCA_963693085.1). Taxonomy (NCBI): domain Eukaryota; kingdom Viridiplantae; phylum Streptophyta; class Magnoliopsida; order Alismatales; family Alismataceae; genus Alisma; species Alisma plantago-aquatica. The sequence continues at coordinate 1,404,993,363 of OY856411.1, read as the reverse complement.
GGTCATTATGAATAGTGAATACAACTTTATAATCAATGCATATAGTCAAATGAGATGATTATTTCACAAATTTGAAATTTAACTTGAACTTATGTAACATACAAGAAATGTTAAATGTAACTAATTTATGAAAACCCTAAGTATCGGGTATCATTCAGCTCAAGTATACAATTTAGTATGTCAAGGGCATACAATAAAGTGACTAATCGGTACAACAAAAAATGTGTAGTTCATGAATTTGGTAGTAATAATTGCCTTAACCATCATTGTCGGTTTGTACTGAGAAGGGTTAAGTAGGAATTTTCAATTAGATATAGGAGGATATAACTTTTGGATCCTAGTATGGGTGATATGCTCTAGAGGATGGTGAATAGAGCTAAAAATAACTTAATAAAAATTGATTAAACCTTTAAATTATTTTATAAGATAAGTTTTCTAATATAGGAAATTTGATGTGCAACTAAATATACATAGAAAGGATAAGAGACATTAAACATGCACCAATTAACAAGCTATGCAGACTGGTTCCATACTTCAAACTAGAAGTATGTCAGTCCACTACCTAGAGAGGCCAACCTCTAGGATTTCTTAACCATTGCACTCTTATATTCATCATAAGACATACAATACATGACCTATAAAAGAAGTGACCTATCCTAGCCAAGAGTCTTCAACCTACCCAAGGAATTACCCACTTTGCAAGGAGTCCTCAGCCTTCACCAAGGACTTACTCACTCTTGCACAAGTCTTTGTCCTTGCAGGAACTACCCACTCTTCTTGGATCTTCAACCTTTGACTTCACCTTTGCCAAGGAGAAGCTTTCACCAAGGACTTACCCACTTGATCAAGGAGTCTTCTACCTTCACCAAGGGCTTACCCACTCCTGCTCCAAGTATTCAGCCTTGTTCTTCACCAAGGGACTCCTTCCCTTTTTCTTATTCACCTCTCTTAACCAAGATATAAAACCTTCATCTTCATGGTTGAATGAGACACTGGAGGTGGTGGAAGTGAGAGCCTCACAAGATATAAATGTAGGACTAGCTCTCTTACAAATTTCCTACTCACTCTAATGGATGATGCAAATGATTAATCTTAGAGAGAGAGGAGTTTGTAGGATTCACTCAACTATAGAATAGGGACCTTCATAGTGTTTAGCTAACCATGAGATGAAGCCCAAGGGGTCCTATTTATAGTTGAGGAAGCCTAGAAGATTTTGGAAACACTTAAGGATGAATACTAGCCATTTGGGATGTTGCAACATATATTTTTTTTAGTTCAGTAACATTTCAAAGACTAAAAACACTTTTTTGTACTTTTCCGTATAGTGTGATTGGTCAAGTTTCAATAAAGGTAACTCGATGGATTGCACTATGTGACAAAATCAATTTGGACCATTGGTCGAGTTTATCTTGGATGATACTCAACTTATCAAATAAACTGGTTTTTCTCCATGTAGGGAGCGATTGTTTTCTATGAGTGTGCAACTTGATCAAACCAAGTAATTCTCAAAATCCACCAAGGAATCGGTCGAGTATGTATCTTGACCGACAAACACCCTGTGACAAATTTTAGAGAATTACTTTTGACTGCTTAAACATTCAATTAAGTGCTCCTAATTTTTTCTAAGCTTAATTACAAGTCATACAATCATTATAAGTGATTTACAACATTATTGTGATGGATTTACATCATATTCCACAAAAATGCACTTGCACTGATTTTGACTTGTCTTTTCTCCAACTTAGGATGTGCAAGTTAGGGAATGTGGAGTGTGTCTATACCTAATATGAGATCACTCAAGTAGAAGCGATAGACACAAATAATTGGAATGGTTTAGTCATCAACAAAACACGGGTTTGGTCAATTTAGACCTTTAGTCAATGTTGATCTAGAGTCAACATTCTCCCCCCTTTTGAAGATGACACACCATTCCATAAATGTATTGAAAGCTTTTAATTAAATTCGTACATTTGGAGAAACCTAAGGGTTTCCATATATTTAAGTTCATATGCCCCCCTCAATTGATGCTAGTGGAGTTTTCAAACTCCCCCTCAATTGATTCTATTTCTCCTGCATGATTAGCTTTCATATATATAGAATACTATGTCTTCTACTCATATATGTTTTACACACATATGGCTTCTCCCCTTTACTTTCTCTCCTTTACATAGACATGATTCTCCCTCTATAGGTAAGACATGTTTTCTTCCCCTGCTATACAAAAGAAGACACGATTTCTCCCTCTTTGTCATTTCAAAAAGGTGAGGTATGAAGAGATAAGAAACACCACTTTTTAAAAGAAATAAGATAACAAATTATAAGAAGAGTATAGGAGCAAAACTAGGGGCTTGTCCAAGCATAGTATGTAAAGAAAATTAAGACATGCATTAGAAAAACCCTAGATGTATTTCTAGTCAAAGATCAAGGCAAGAAAGAGTGTTGTAGAAAAATAACAAATCACAATTTTGACCCTCAAGATGATAGAATTTTCTCAAAAAGTATCAGGGCTCATGGAAAAGCAATGAGTCTTGCTCCAAAGGCCATTTTTACATTAAAAAACACCAATCTTGCATGAAAATCTGACATTGGAGCAAAATCTGCATAAATTTCAAGGATGTTCCAATTTCTAATTACAATGTAGCTCCATATATCATGAATCACAGTACTATACAAGCAAAGTAAGATAATAGATGTGAAATTTAAGTAACAAGCTTAAGTAAGAAAGAAACATGATACAAGCATAGCATATAATTAAATACCACTTGATGAAAATATAAGCAAGGCTAGAACTACATGTAAAAGAGCTACTAGTAGGATCTATATCATAGCAAGAGATTATCACAAGTTAGGACTACTAGTAGTATCTAGATCATAGCAAGATATATACAAGTTAAAGAGAAAGCTATGAGTAGATGTAGAGATATATCTAAGCAAAGAAATGTGCAGTTCTAGAAGCAAGAAAGGTTATAGCTCACTATCAAATATGCATCATTACCAAAATATGATTACCACTAAGAACTTCAAGGTTGCTTCAAGATAATATATACAACTAGATAGATGTACCAAGTTAGAGCAGAAAGGAAGCAATTGTAAGACACAATAAGAGATCCAAAGATATCATCATCAAAATATGCATAGCAACTCAAGATAAGTAATTGCAAGACATAGGGATACCACTTATGAGATGCCAAATTATAGAAATAGAAAGATAGAGTTGTATGCAAGATAGGCAATTTAAAGTAGGGAAATATGCATAAAAAGGTGTCAAGGGAATGCCAAAGAATAAGGCTATTGGTTGAGAAAATCTAGTTGAGAGGGAAATTCTCATTCAATAAGACAACCGTGTATTTTGTGAATAGTTTTATCGGTCGAGTTATTAACAAGACAAACTCAAGTGGAAACAGTTGTTGGAAACACCCATAGGTTCCAATCGGTCGAGTTTCTATCAGGACATACTCGACTGACAAAGATGCTTCCAAAAAGCACATATATTCTGGAAAAACACATCTAGAGGCATGATAAAAATTTAAATCGTATCCAAACATGTGTAGGCAAGTTTGTAGTGCACTAGGAAAGCAATAGAATCAATTTTTGTGCAATGAAGTGATAAGAATTACAATATACCACTTTTGACTCAAACTATGTGTATAGTTCACATTAACTTGGAAAAAACATACCATGATCGAATATGAGCAAGAATAACATTACCTTTGTGATTACTAATTCTTTTTCACTTGTTGCTACTCCATACACATCTCACCTTTTTTCCTTCATGTGGATTGAGAAGTTAATTTGCAAATCCATAGATCAAGTCAATCCATTAGCATGCGGCCTGTGGGAAGAAAGATGAAATGGTCCCCAATCATATTTTTTGGGTCCATAGGGGTTATCTTAGAAACCCAAGTCTTATTGATCATTGGTCCTTTCCTAAAAGAATAATAAGTAGAATAATGGCCAATTTCATTGCAATAATTACATGTCCCATAGCGTTGGAACTAGAGGATGCTCCATGGAATATTGGAGGTCATTCACCTTTGTTCTTCCTTTGGCTACTATCATACCCTAAACCATGTCTACCAATTTCCTTAGTAGTATGGTGTAGGATATCATTAAGATTATTATTATCAACTAAGAATCTTTACAAAGAAGATCTCAAACTATGATTATCATGCATGAGAGAATTAATAGTAGAATACAAATGATTGATATTATCTCTAGCATGCAAAAGATCATTTTCTAGGCAAAGAGCTTTGGTCAAATAAGAATTTGTATCAATATGAAGAGAGGCAACATTATTCTCTCTACTAATAGAACTAGAACATGATTCAAAAATATTGATTTCAGCAAGCAAGGAATCAATTTCATTTTCAAACATAGTAATCCTAGAACGATAGATCCTATTTTCATATTCAAAGCCTTGCAAAGCCAAGTCCTTGTCTTTTTTTTCAATTTGAAGAGCATCTATATCATTCAAGAGAAATAAAAAATGTTACTAAGCTCTTCATTAGAACTATGCACAATAGGTTGAGCTTCAAGAAATCTAATCTATTCAACCAAGTTAGCAATTTCAAGTTTAATAGAATCTACTTGACTAAAATAATTTATCATCAAGAAAGAAAATATTAGCATGTTCAAGATCATCTATTTATACATGAAAATTGTCAACAATTCTAGAACGCTTTATATTTTTCTTTTTTGAAGACTTAAGAGAGGCAGAGTAGCATGAATAATACCAATTAAAGGTTATTTATCTAAAGAGTTCAGATTTACATGACTTGAGTCTTCGCTTGTTGAAGCCATAAGAGCAAAATACCATTCTCCTTCATCACTAGAGCTCAAGATAGATCCACCACTTTATTATTCACTTGAGCTTGAGTTGGAGGAGTCACTTGAGCTTGAGTGCCATTTCTCCTTCTTCTTCTTGTACTTATCTTCTATTCTTTTGTGATGATGGGTCTTTTTCCTCGTATACAATCTTCCTTGAAGTGACTCTTCTTTCCACACTTGAAGTATCAGATGGAGGAGGAAGACTTTCCTTTGAAGAGTCTACTCTTGGAGTACATGTCCTCTTCTTCAATCTGAGAAGATGGAGAGGTTTGACCAATAATAGCTTCAATGTGTGCTTTAATTTCATCCTTCCTCATTCTCTTCTTCTCTTTCTTCTTCATCTTTCTTGTCAAATTTGACTGCATGGGCTTGTAGAATTCCTTTGAGCTCTTCAATGGGTATATCACTAGGAGACTTTACTTCTTTAATGGAAGTCACTTTGGGTTCCCACCTCTAGGGGAGAATTCTAAGGATCTTTGAGTTGATCTCTCCTCTATCCAAAGAATGACCTAGAACGGTAAGACCATTCATAATTTTGTTGAGCCTTAAGTACGTGTTGGCTATCTTCTCCTCCATTCCCATCTTCAAGTTCTTAAGAAGCCCTTTGAGCATGTAGACTTTACTTTCCTTCTGTTACGACCCCACCTTCCGGTAACCCCCAATTAAGGGAGACCGAGAGGTCGAAGCCGCACCCACAACTTCCAGATCAAAGGTTCGGCAATTAACCAAGAACGATTATTAAATTTTAACAGACTAAACTGGAAAGCTGTAAGAAAAATAAACTTTACATACCTTTTGAAAACTTAGATCTCTAAACTTCTATCCACATATGAAATCTACTCTAACTAATTCTCCTTGTATTTTAATTCATGTATTTCACAATATGATGATTTATTGTTTGTCCTTTTGGCTTTGTACCTAAAACGCCGACAAACAAAACGTCGGTCATCCGAAGCTGGTATGTGGGGGAAACAATAATCATGCAACTATGATAACAATGTATTGCAGCCAATTACCATTTAACAAACAATTTTACGATTTAAATATAACTACGTGATCAATGTATATCCTATCCCCATTATACCCCTCATGATCCCACCTAACAGGTGATCAGTTTCTAGGCTTGAGTCACATGGCACTTCCCATAGGTAGCCCACTCCTTAACTCATGGCATGCTAAGAGTCTCATGGCACTACACATGTGTAACCCAATTTCTAACTCATGATAGCCTAGACCTTGCTCTAGGTTATCCTTTTTAGCCTTTGCATAGCCACTTGCATATGTATACATTTATAGTGATAGCCATAGTCACTCTATAGTTGCATGAAATAAAAGCATCCAACAGTTAATTTCAAGCAACCGATAAAACCTCGACAAACCCTTAGAAAACTAACTCGGAATATTCATAAGCATAACAACATACCTGATTTGATGATTTCACAAGCATTAAGCAATTCCAACCAAGAAAGCAATCCAAGCAAGCAATTCAACAATCACATAATTCCTGAAAAGAATATGTACTCTATTTATTACACACTTTTTCAAGAATCTACTTTATTGACTTGGATTCACTTTCTAGGGTTTCTAATATAAATTAAGGTTTCATTAATATTCATTAGGGTTTCCTAGATCAATTTCTCAAACTTTATCCCTTTTAGGTCAACAAACCCTAAAATACTCTTTTCTACTTATATAAACCCTAATTGCTCAAATTATCCATTTTAACAGTCTTTTATCCCCGAATTGACTTAGGATCATCATATCTCTATTTATTCATGGGTTCAAACAATTAAAACAATTAAAAGACATATTCACCTAAATTAGGGTTTTCAAGCTCATTAATGCATATCCAGGCACATGGAACCCTAAATTAAACCATTCATATAAAAAGATCATCTTTTAGATCATATTTTCACTTTTATTAACAACAGGTTAATATTGGCTTAAATTGTCCAAAGAACATCATTAAATCCATCTATCATCAAATCTAAGGGTTTTTCATTGATTAAATCATTAAAGATGATAACTTTATGTACTTTTCAAATTTCAAGTATATTTATACACATAATCTCTAAATTAAACTAATTACGTGCAAAGTTTGTACTTTTCGATCTTAATGTATCTTTTTACAATTAATAGGTTAATATTAAGTTTAAACATCCATTTAACCCTTCCCAAATCATTAATCATCAAATATTTGGGTTTTGCATTAATTAAAACATTAAAGATAACATATTTACACACTTTTTGAATTGCAATCAGAATTAAGCTTCAATTATATTTTTATTGCATTCCTTGAGTTCTCCTGATCAAAATTCATATATAACTTATCTAAATCCGAGCTACCAATGATTAATTATAAATTTTGTAAGATTTCACTTACTGTGACCAATTAGAAGCCGCAACGTAGCTTCCTCCATGCAACGTTGCTCGGCTTTGTTGAAAACATAATGATTTGATGAGTTTGCCCTTAGTTAAGCAATAGGCGATGTGTAGCACAGAGGGGTAGAAATGTCAAAAACCCCTGGTTCTTCTTCCTCCTCGCGAACGCAGCCTGTCTGCCAACTAGGTCTGATCGTGAGGGTTTGCCCTCCCCTCCTAGGGTCCTATGGCTGCTGCCCTTCATCTCTCTAGCTTCGTCTTGCCCTGCCACACCTAGAGTGCCACCCAGCTATAGCCGGGGCGGCTGGAGTTGGCCAGCAATGGCGTCCCAAACAGCGAACCCTGCAGGTCTGCCACAAGCTTTGAACGAGGTTGGGAGCAAAAGAAAAGGAAGCCAACCACCCCAGATCTTTGGGGTAGCTTTGTGCCCCCACCTAGGTCTCACCACAACTACTTTTTGCCCCCCCGGATATAGCCCTAGCTTCCTTGGTTAGGGTTAGGACGAAGAATGAAGAAGGAGAAGATGAAGAGAGGGATGGCTGCATGGAACTCCCTTTGAACACAACCCTAAACTCTACCCCTTATATAGGGGATTGTATCCATGCCCCCAAGATGATCATACAAGGGGAAACAAGCCCCTTTCCTAATAGGAAGCGATTTCCCTTAACTAAGAAGCAAACTTCTCTCTCTTCAACATCCTTTTAATAAACCATATCTCTTGGATAATTAGGGATTCGAAAATCCTCTTACTTAATCTCTTTTATACTTGCCTTCTAACCCATAGGCATGAAATTCTATTTCCTTTAATAGAAATTACTTTCTTTTTAACAATACCTCATAATTCATTAATAATGTATCACATTATCCTTTTATTTGGGAAATTTGGTATTTTCTCTTTCTTTCCTCTTTATTGGGGCTCCTTGGTCCCCAAGAAACTCTATTATTTCGAAATCCTTTTTATTGGATACTCATTATCCTTCTAGATGCATCTAAATGCATTATTTCTCATTATCATGTGCATTTCTTATTAAAATATCTCTTTTTGAGGATTTCTCTTTATTTTTCATTTATTTTCCTCATTGGTATTCCTTTTATCATTAGGAATCCTTGGAATACGAAATTCCACCAAGTATAACCCACTTATACCTTTTTCCACTTATTTCCAACATTTTAACATTATTTTCAATTTCTTTCTTACTAAAGAAATACTTAATTAATCTGTTCTTTTCTTATTGCTTTCTTTTTGCAACTTTGGACTCCTTGGAACCCGAGGAACCCAAGAGGCACGAAATCCATCCTTGGATTACATCTCTTTGCCTTCTAGAGGTTTCTACCTCTTTCTTTTCTCAAATATTCAATTATTCATTTACTAATTGAATTTTCTTGTTATTCGGGCCCAATAGCCAATAAAGCCCACAACACAATCATCAAGGCTATTGTAAACGAAATCCATTTATTTGAACCAAATTATATCATTATTTGTTCAAATATCTTTAATATGAGAAATTACATTTCTCACCAAATGAACCCAAAAATTAGGGTTGTAACACCTTCACTTGTCCAATCCCCTCATAAGTGATGCATAACTTTCTCCATACCTCACAGGATGTATCACAAGAAGAAATCCAGTTGAACTTGGTGGGGTTCATGGTGTCATAGAGGATGTTGATTGCTCTTGCATTAAATGTGGTTTTCTTCATGGTAGATTCATCCTATTCTTCCATCCTTTTCTCCAGTAGCTTGTATGGACGATCCACCATTTGCCATAGCTCAAGACTTTTTCCCTGAATGTGGAATTGAATCCTTCACTTCCAATAGAGTAAGTTACTCCTATCAAAGATTGGAAGGTCGATGAAGTACCTCCCATCTTGGTAATCACCCATCTTCTCCTACTTGTGGAAGTATGCTGGAAGAAGACCCGCTCTGATACCAATTGTTGGATCCTAGGATGGGCGATATGCTTAGAGGGGGGTGAATAGATCTAAAAATCACTTTCACAAAATTAATTAGACCTTCAAATTATTCCATAAGATAAGGTTGCTAATATAGTAAATTTCATGTGCAACTAAACATACATAGCAAGGATGAGAGACATTGAACATGCACCAATTAACAAGCTATGTAGAGTGGTTCCATACTTCAAACTAGAAGTATGTCAGTCCACTACTGAGAGAGGTCAACCTCTAGAATTTCATAACCATTGTACTCTTATATTAATCATAATACATATAATACATGATCTTACAAAGGACTTACCTATCCAAGCTAAGAGTCTTCAACCTACTCAAAGACTTACCCACTTTTCAAGGAGTCTTCAGCCTTCACCAAGGACTTACCCAATCTTGCACAAGTCTTTGGCCTTCAAGGAATTACCCACTCTTCTTGGATCTTCAACCTTTTACTTCACCTTCTCCAAGGAGAAGTTGCACCAAGGACTTACCCACTTGAGCAAGGAGTCTCCTGCCTTCACCAAGTTCTTACCCTCTCTTGCTTCAAGTCTTCAACCTTATTCTTCACCCAGGGACTCCTTTCATTGTTCTTCTTCACCTCTCTTATCCAATTAAGAGAACCTTCATCTTCGTGGCTGAATGAGAGATTGGGAGATGGTGGAAGTGAGAGCCTCACAAGATATAAATGCTCTCTTATAAATCTCCTACTCACTCTAATGGATGATGCAATTGATTAATCTTATATAGAGAGAAAGCGATGGATGTAGGATGCACTCAAATATAGAATAAGGACCCTCATAGTGCTTGGTTAACCATGGGATGAAGTTTGAGGGATCCTATTTATAGCTGGGGATGCCTAGAAGCCTTTGGGAAAACTTAAGGATGAATACTAGCTATTTGGGATGTTGCAATAGATATTTTTTTGAGTTTTGCAACATTCCAACGGCTAGAAACATTTTTTGCACTTTTTAATACAGTGCAATCCATCAAGTTTCAATAATGATAACTCGACAGATTGTACTATGCAAAAAAAACCAATTTGTACCATCGACCGAGTTTATCTTGGATGAAACTCAACCAATCGAATAAATAGGATATGCTCAATGCAGGGATCGATCGAGTTCTATGAGTGGGTAACTTGACCGAACCAAGTAATTCTTGAAATACACCAAGGGATGGGCCGATTTTGTATCTCGACCGATAAACACCCTGTGACAAATTTTGGAGAATTATTTTGAGTACTTAAACATCTATTTTAAGTGCTCTTGATTTTTTTAAGATTAATTACAAATCATACAATCTTTACAGGTGATTTACAACATGATTCTGATGGATTTATATCATATTCCACAAAAGTGCACTTGCATTGATTTTGACTAGTCTTTTCTCCAATTTAGTAAGCGCAAGTTAGGGCATTTGGAGTGGGTATATACCTAATATGAAATCACTCAAGTAGAAGTATTAGACACAAATAATTGGAATGGTTTGGTCATCATCAAAATAAGGGTTTTGTTTATTTAGACCTAGACTCGGCTTTCTCCTCCTTTTTGAATATGACAAACCATTCCATTAATGTATTGAAAGCTTTTAAAAAAAGTCATAACTTTGGAGAAACCTAGGGGTTTCGTTAGAATTGAGCTCATATGTTCCCCATCAATTGATGCTAATGGAGTTCTCATACTACCCCTCAATTGATTCTATTTCTCCTACATGGTTAGCTTTCATAACATTTATAAAATACTATGACTTCCCCTCATATATGTTCTACACACATATGGCTTATCCCCTTTACCTTCTCCCCTTTACATAGACATGCTTCTCCCTTTACATGTAAGACATAATTTCTCCCCCTACTTTATAGAAGAAGACATGCTTTCTACCCCTTTATAAGTCTTTCTCATAAGGCTCGTATTGCATTAAAAACACTAGTCTTGCATCAAAATCTAAAATTGGAGAAAAATCTACATAAATTTCAAGGATGCTCCCATTTCTAGATACAATGTAGCTCTATATATCCTACATCACAATAATATGCAAGAAATTCAAGATAGTAGATGTGCAAGTTAAGAAACAATCTTGAGTAAGAAAGATACATGATACAAGCATAGCATATAGTTCAATACCACTTGATGAAAATATAAACAAGGCTAGAACTACATGTAAAAGAACTACTAGTAGATATTATCACAAGTTAGGATTACTAGTAGGATCTAAATCATAGAAAGAGATGCATAAGTTAAAGAGAAAGCTATGAGTAGATGTAGAGATATATCATACTATCCCTCAATTGATTCTATTTCTCCTACATGGTTAGCTTTCATAACATTTATAAAATACTATGACTTCCCCTCATATATGTTCTACACACATATGGCTTATCCCCTTTACCTTCTCCCCTTTACATAGACATGCTTCTCCCTTTACATGTAAGACATAATTTCTCCCCCTACTTTATAGAAGAAGACATGCTTTCTCCCCCTTTATCATTTCAGAAAGGTGGGGTATGAATAGATAAGAAACATCACTTGTTAAAAGAAAGGAGATAACAAATTATAAGGTGAGAGAAAGTAAAACTAGGGGCTTGTCCAAGCACAATATGTAAAGCAAATTAAGACATGCATTAGAACAAGCCTAGATGTAATTCTAGTTAAAAATCAAGGCAACACAAAGAGCTGTAGAAAAATAATGAATCTCAATTTTAACCCTCAAGATGATGAAATTCTCTCAAAAAGCATCAGAGCTCATGGTAAAGCAGTGAGTCTTTCTCATAAGGCTCGTATTGCATTAAAAACACTAGCCTTGCATCAAAATCTGAAATTGGAGAAAAATCTACATAAATTTCAAGGATGCTCCCATTTCTAGATACAATGTAGCTCTATATATCCTACATCACAATAATATGCAAGAAATGCAAGATAGTAGATGTGCAAGTTAAGAAACAATCTTGAGTAAGAAAGATACATGATACAAGCATAGCATATAGTTCAATACCACTTGATGAAAATATAAACAAGGCTAGAACTACATGTAAAAGAACTACTAGTAGATATTATCACAAGTTAGGATTACTAGTAGGATCTAAATCATAGAAAGAGATGCATAAGTTAAAGAGAAAGCTATGAGTAGATGTAGAGATATATCCATACAACGAGATGTGTAGTTTTAGAAACAAGAAAGGATATAGCTCACTATCATTTATGCATCATTACCAAAAGATGATTACCACTAAGAACCTTAATGTTGTATCTAGACAAGATATACAACTAGATAGATGTAGCAAGTTAGAGCACAACGGAAGCAATTTTAAGACACAATCAAGAGATCCAAAGAGATCATCATAAAAAACTGCATACCAATTCAAGACAAGTAATTGCAAGATATAGGGATACCACTTGTGAGATACCAGATTATAACAACAAAAATATAGAGTTGTATGCAATATAGGCAATTTAGAGAAGAGAAATATGCATAAAAAGGTGCCAAAGGGAGTTTCTAAGAATAAGGCTATTGGTTGAGAAAATCTAGTTGAGAGGAAATTCTCATTCAATAAGCCAACTGTGTATTATGTGCATAGTGCTATTAGTCGAGTTACTAACAGGACAAACTTGACTGACAATAGTTGTTGGCAACACCCATAGGTTCTGGTCAGTCGAGTTTCTATTAAGACATACTCTGCCGACAAAGATGTTGTAATAAAGCACATGTGTTTTGGAAAAACATATCTAGAGGCATGATAATTATGTAAATCATATCCAACCAATGTAGGCAAGTTAGTAATGCACTATCAAAGCATTAGAAGTTGTTTTTGAGCAAGAAGGTGATGAGAATCACAATATACCACTTTTGACTCAAAAACTACATGTATAGTGCACACTAACTTGGCAAAAATACACCATGATCGAATATGAGCAAGAATAACATTGCCTACATACTTACCACTTATTTTCCACTTGTTACCACCCCATACACAACTCACCTTTCTTCCTTCATGTGGATTGAGAAGTCAATTTGCAAATCCATAGCTCAAGTCAATCCATTAGCAAGTTACCTACAAGAAAAAAGATGAAATGGTCCCCAATCATATTTTTGTGTCCGGAGGGGGTTATCTAAGCAACCCATGTCCTATTGCTCTTGGGTACTTTCCTAAAAGGACAATAATTAGAATAATTACCAATTTCATTGCAATAATTACATGTTCCCATAGCCTTCGAACTAGAGGATTATCCATGGAAGATTGGAGGTCCTTTAGCTTTTTTCTTCCTATGGCTACTATCATACCCTAAACCATGTCTATGTATTTGAGTAGTATGGTGTAGGATATAATTAAGATTCTTTTCATTAACTAGTAATCTTTGCAAAGAAGATCTCAAACTATGATTGGTATGCATAAGAGAAGTAATAGTAAAGACAAATGATTGATATTATCTCTAGTAGGCAAAAGATCATTTTCTAGGCAAACAACTTTGGTCCAATAAGAATCTCTATCAATGTGAAGAGTGGAAACACTATTCTCTCTTCTAGTAGAACTAGAATAGGATTCAAGAACATTTATTTCATCAAGTAAGGAAGCATTTTCATTTTCAAACATAGTAATCTTAGAACAATAGATCCTAGTTTCTCTTTTGAAGCCTTGCAAAGCCAAGTCTTTGTCCTTGTTTTCAGTTTTAAGAATACCTATACCATGCATGGGAGAATCCAAAATGTTACTATGCTCTTCATTAGAATTACACACAAGATGTTGAGCATCTAGAAATCTAATCTTGGCAACTAAATTAGCATTTTCAAGTTTAAGAGAATCTACTTGACTAAGAAAAGCATTTTTATCATCAAGAACACAAATAATAACATGTTCAAGATCATCTATTTCTACATGCAAATTATCAAAAATTCTAGCAAGCTTTTTCTTTTTTTGTTTAGAAGACTTCAGAGAGGCATGAGAAGCATGAATAATAGCAATTAAAGGTTCTTTATCTAAAGAGTTTAGATTTACCTCACATGAGTCTTCACTTGTTGAATCTATAAGAACAAAACGACATTCTCCTTCATCACCAGAGCTTGATCGAGATCCTCTACTTGATTCTTCACTTGATCTTAAGTTGGAGGAGTCACTTGTTCTTGAGTGTCATTTCTCCTTCTTCTTCTACATCTCTTCTCTTTTGTTGTGATGGAGGGCCTTTTTTCCTTGTGGACAATCTTCCTTGAAGTGACCCTTCTTTCCATAGTTGAATCATCAGATGAAGGAGGAAGACTTGCCTTTGTAGAGTCTACCCTTGGAGTATATGGCCTCTTCTTAAACTTGATAGGATGGAGAGGCTTGACGAACAATAGCTTCAATATGTGTTTTGATTTCAGCCTACTTCATTCTATTGAGCTCTTTCTCTTCTTCTCTCTGTTCTTAATCTTGCTTGTCAAGTTTGACTTCATTGGGTTGTAGATTTCCTATGAGCTCTTCAATGGGGATATCATCGATAGAATTTACTTCTTCAATGGAAGTTACCTTGGGTTCCCACCTCTTGGGGTGAGTTATAGGGATCTTTGAGTTGATCTCTCCTCTAGACATAGGATGACCTAGAAAGGCAAGACCATTCACAATGGTCTTGAGCTTTGATTACGTGTTATCTATCTTCTCCTCCTATCCCATCTTGAAGTTCTCAAGCAGCCCTTTGATCATGTAGACTTTGAGTTCCTTCTCTTGTTGAGTCCCCTCATAAGTGATGCATAGCTTTCTCCATACCTTATAGGCCATATCACAAGAAAAACTCTAGTTGAACTCGGTGGGGCTTCATGGTAGCATAGAGGATATTGATTTCTCTTTCATTTAAAGTGGTTTTCTTCATGGTATATTCATCCCATTCTTCCATAGTTTTCACTGATAGCTTGTATGGACGGTCCACCATTTTCCCTAGCTCAATACTTTTTCCTTAGATGTGGAATTGAAGTCTTCTCTTCTAATAAAGGAAGTTACTCCCAATAAATATTGGAAGGTTGATGTAAGTATCTCCCATCTTGATAATCACCCATCTTCTCCTACTTGTGGAAGTATGCTTGGAGAAGAATTGCTCTGATACCAATTTTGGATCCTAGGAAGATCGATATGCTCTAGAGGGGGTGAATAAAGCTAAAAATCACTTAAACAAAATTAATTAGACCTTCAAATTATTTCATAAGATAAGTTTACTAATATGAGAGATTTGATGTGCAACTAAACATACATAGAAAGGATGAGAGAAATTGAACATGCACTAATTAACAATCCATGTAGAGTTGTTCTATACTGCAAACTAGAAATGTGTTAGTACACTACCTAGAGAGGTAAAGCTCTAGGATATCTTAACCATTACACTCTTATATTCATCATAATACATACAATACATGACCTTCTAAAGGACTCACCTATCCAATACAAGAGTCTTCAACCTACCCAAGGACTTACCCACTTTATAAGGAATCTTCATCTTTCGCCAAGGAGTTACCCACTCTTGCACAAGTCTTCGGCCTTGAAGGAATTACCCACTCTTCTTGGATCTTCAGCCTTTGATTTTACCTTCACTAAGGAGAATATTTCACCAAGGACTTACTCACTTCATCAAGGAATCTTCTTCCTTCACCAAGGGCTTACCCACTCTTGCCCCAAGTCTTCAGCCTTGATTTTCACCAAGGGAATCCTTCCCTTGTTCCTGTTTACATCTCTTAGCCAAGAGAGAAAACCTTCATTTTAATGGTTGAATGAGAAATTGGGATGTGGTGGAAGTGAGAGCCTCATAAGATATACATGTAGAAATAGATAACAAATATCCTACTCACTTTAATGGATGATGCAAGTGATTAAGCTTAGAGAGAGAGGAGGTTGTAGGATGAACTCAACTATAGAATAGGGACCTTCATAGTGCTTAGCTAACCATGAGATGAAGCCCAAGGGGTCCTATTTATAGTTGAGGAAGCCTAGAAGATTTTGGGAACACTTAAGGATGAATACTAGCCATTTGGAATGTTGCAACATAATTTTTTTTCAAGTTTTACAACATTCATACGGCTAGAAACACTTTTCTGTATAGTGTGATTGGTCGAGTTTCCATAAAGGTAACCCAACAGATTGCACTATGAAACAAACCAATTTGGACCATTGGTCGAGTTTATCTTGGATGAAACTCGACCGATCGAATAAATCAGTTTTTCTCAGTGCATGAATTTGTTGCATTTAGTGATTGTGCAACTCGATTGAAGCAAGTAATTCTCAAAATCCACCAAGGGATCGTTCGAGTTTGTATCTCGACCAATAAACACCCTGTGACAAATTTTCGAAAATTAATTTTGAGTGCTTAAACATTCAATTTAATTGTTCCTAATTTTTTCTGAGATTAATTACAAGTCATACAATCATTACAAGTGATTTACAACATGATTTTGATGGATTTTCATCATATTACACAAAAGTGCACTTGCATTGATTTTGACTTGTCTTTTCTCCAAGTTAGGATGTGCAATTTAGGGCATTTGGAGTGTGTATATACCTAATCTGAAATCACTCAAGTAGAAGCTTTAGTCATAAATAATTGGAATAGTTTAGTCATCATCAAAGTAAGGTTTTGGTGAATTTAGACCTAGAGTCAACATTGACCTAGAGTCAATATTATCCCCTTTTTTGAAGATGACAATCCATTCCATAAATATATTCAAAGCTTTTAAGTAAATTCATACCTTTGGAGAAACCTAGGGGTTGCAATAGAATTAAGTTCATACGCTCCCCCTCAATTGATGCTATTGGAGTTCTCATACACCCCCTCAATTGATTCTATTTCTCCTGCATGGTTATCTTTTATAACATTTATAGAATACTATGTCTTCTACTCATATATGTTCTACACACATATGGCTTCTCCCCTTTACCTTCTTCCCTTTACATAGACATGCTTCTCCCTATACATGTAAGACATGTTTTCTCCTCCCTGCTTTAAAAATGAAGACATGCTTTCTCCCCCTTTGCCATTTCAAAAAGGTAGGGGTATGAAGAGATAAGAAACACCCCTTGTTAATAGAAAAGTGAGAACATATTATAAGGAGAGTATAAGAGTATATCTAGGGGCTTGTCTGAGGATAGTAGTAAAGCAAACTAAGACATGCATTAGAACAACCCTAGATGTAATCATAGTCAAATATGAAGGCAAGAAAAAGTGCTATATAAAAATAATCGAATCACACTTTGACCCTCAAGATGAAGAAATTCGCTCAAAAATCATCTAGGTTCATGGAAAAGCAACGAGTCTTTCTCAGAAGGTCGTTTGTGCATTAAAAAAACTAGTCTTGCATCAAAATCTGACATTGGAGCAAAATTTGTATAAATTTCGAGGATGCTCCAATTTTACATACAATGTAGCTCTATATATCCTGCATCACAACACTATGCAAGCAACTCAAGATAGTATATGTGAAAGTGAAGGCACAAGCTTGAGTAAGAAAGAAACATGATACAAGCATAGCATATAGTGAAATAGCACTTGATGAAAAGATAAAGAAGGCTAGAACTACATGTACAAGAACTACCAGTAGATATTATTAGAATTTAGGACTACTAGTAGGATCTAGATCATACTAAGAGATGTACAAGTTATAGAGAAATCTATGAGTAGATGTATAGATATATCCAAACAAAGAAATGTGCAATTTTAAAAGCAAGAAAGGATATTGCTCACTATCAAATATGCATCATTACCTAAAGATGATTACCACTAAGAACCTCAATGTTGTATCAAGACAAGATATAAAACTAGACAATGTAGCAAGTTAGAGAACAATAGAAGAAGTTTTAATTCACAACCAAGAGATCCAAAGAGATCATCATCAAAACCTGCATAGCAACTCAAGACAAGTAATTGCAAGATATAGGGATTCCACTTGTGAGATACCAAATTATAGAAATATTAAGATAGAGTTGTGTGCAAGATAGGAAATTTAAAGTAGGGACATATGCATAAAAATGTAGCAAGGGAGTGTCAAAGAATAAGGCTATTAGTTGAGAAAATCTAGTTGAAAGGGAAATTCTCATTCAATAAGTCAATTATGTATTATGTGCATAGTGCTATCGCTCGAGTTACTTATATGACAAACTTGACCGACAATAGTTGTTGGCAACACCCATATGTTCTGGTCGGTCAAGTTTCTATCAAGACATTCTCGATTGACAAAGATGTTGTCAAATGCAAATATATTTTGGAAAAACATATCTAGAGCCATGATAAAAAAACTATATCCAACCATGTGTAGGTAAGTTACTAATGCACTATGAAAGCATTAGAAGCAGTTTTTGAGCGAGAAGGTGATGACAATCACAATATACCACTTTTAACTCAAAAACTACATGTATAGTGCACACTAACTTGGAAAAAATACACCATGATCAGATATGAGAAAGAATAACATTACCTCTATACTTACCACTTCTTTTCCACTTGTCTTCACCCATACAAATCTCACCTTTCTTCCTTCATGTGGATTGAGAAGTCAATTTGCAAATTCATATCTCAAGTCAATCCATTAGAAAGTGACCTGTAGGAAGAAATATGAAATGTCTCCAGTCATATTTTTGGGTTCGGAGGGGCTAGTTTAGAAACCCAAGTCCTATTGCACTTGGGTGATTTCCTAAAAGGACAACAAGTAGAATAATACCAATTTCATTACAATAATTACATGTGCCCATAGCCTTGGAACTAGAGGATTCTGCATGGAAGATTGGATGTCCTTTACCTTTGTTATTATTTGGCTACTATCTTACCCTAAACCATGTCTACCCATTTTTTTAGTAGTATGGTGTAGGATATCATTAATATTCTTTTTATCAACTAAGAATATTTGTAAAGAAGATATCAAACTATGATTATCATGCATAACATAAGTAATAGTAGAAGACAAATGATTAATATTATCTCTAGCATGCAAAAGATAAATTTTTAGGCAAAGAGCTTTGGTCAAATACGAATCTATATCAATGTGAAGTGTGAAAACACTATTCTCTCTACTAGTAGAAATAGAACATGATTCAAGAACACTGATTTCAGCAAGCAAGGACGCATTTTCATTTTCAAACATAATAATCCTAGAATGATAGATCCTATTTTAATATTCAAAGCCTTGCAAAGCCAAGTCCTTGTCCTTGTTTTTAATTTTTAATAACATCTATATCATTCATGAGAGAATCCAAAAAGTTATATGCTCTACATTAGAATTGCACTCAGGAGGTTGAGCTTCTAGAAATCTAATCTTGTTAACCAAATTAGCATTTTCAAGTTTAAGAGAATCTACTTGACTAATACAAGCATTTTTATCATGAAGCAAGAAAATATTAGCATGCTCAAGATTATCTATTTATGCATGACAATTGTCAACAATTCTAGCAAGCTTTTTCTTTTTCTTTTCAAAAGACTTAAGAGAGGCATGAATAGCATGAATAATATCAATTAAAGGTACTTTATCTAAAGAGTTTAGATTTACCTTACTCGAGTCTTCACTTGTTAAAGTCATAAGAGTGAAATGGCATTCTCCTTCATCACTAGAGATTTAGCTAGATCCTCCACTCGATTCTTCACTAGAGCTTGAGTTGGAGGAGTCACTTGAGCTTGAGTACGATTTCTCCTTCTTCTTGCACTTCTCTTCTATTATCGAGTTATGATGGGTCTTTTTGCCTTGTGGACAATCTTCCTTGAAGTGACCCTTCTTTCCACACTTGAAGCATAGGATGGAGGATGAATACTTGCCTTTGTAAAGTTTATTCTTGGATTGCATGGCCTTTTCTTCAACTTGAGAGGATGGAGAGGCTTAACCAACAATATCTTGAATGTGTTCTTTGATTTCAACCTTCTTCATTCTCTTAAGCTCTTTCTCTTCTTATTTTTCTTCTTCATATTGCTTTTCAAGTTTCATTTCATGGACTTCTAGATTTCCTATTAGCTCTTTGATGGGAATAACACTAAGAGACTTTACTCCTTCAATGGAATTTAGCTTCGGTTCCCATGTAACATACTAGATCTCGAACCCAACCCTAGAAGTTGAAATTTTGGACTTAGCCAAACAAGGTTGAAGGTTAGACCTAAATAGATGTTTAGTATAAACCCAATGAGCTAATGCATGTATAAATCACCTTAATGTAACCTAATGTTCTAACATTAATCTTAGGTTTATAATGGATACATAAAATATGCCACATAACTCATTTTGGTGGTAATATGAAGATAAGAAACTTAATTGGATGAATAATTTAGATAATGGGCCGTTAATGGGCCATATGACATATCTCATAAAAATTAGTCTCAAAAGTGGAAACAAAATTCAAATTCGAAATCTACATATCAAAATTAGCCTACATGTCAAATTTCATCTAATTTGAACCACCTTGAAATATTAAGATGAGTTTAGGAGAGAGAAAACATGTAAAGGCATAAGTATTGAATAATGTGATTATATGAATTCAAAATATGGAAATAATGTCAAATTCATATTCAACACATCAAAGATACTTTGTGGATGAATTTTGGTCCAATTTGGATGTTGTTTGTGTAAGTTATGCAATTTTAGGTACATTCTGGACTTCTATGCAATTTACCCAATTGGGAGGTTTTCTTTGCAAATTGTCACATTCATTATAATCCTTATATATTCCCTTACCATTATGGAGATTTTGAACCATGGGACACTTGTTTGCACCTTGGTTTGAAGGTGTTACTTTCCAAGGGCATTATAGGGATTACCCTCTTTATAAATGAGCTTATCTTTAATAGCTATCAACCAATGGGGTTATTTGTTTGTTTGAAGGATGGTGGAGATGGCCTAGAAGTCTCCAGGGGCTTTTAGGACCGAATTTTATATTCAATAAGCCTCTATGATCTATCCTCTTGCATGGCCATGAAATCCCTAGGCTAAGGACACATGGAAACTCCAAGGACACCTCATGCTTGACTTCTTCCTTATCCATAAAGGCTTGCATGTGCATAAGCACCCTTAGTATTTGACACATGGAAGTAACTTGACACCTCGTTCTTGAATTCTTACTTATATATAAAGGATTGCATGTCCATGGACACCCTTATACATGACACATGGAAAGTCTCATAGACACCTCATACTTGACCTCTTTCTTTATATAGCCATATCTACCCCTTCCCATCTCCAAATTCGAAAAATCTTGCTCTTCTTTCTTTATTCTATCTTAGAACATAACTCTTACTTTATTTTTCCATGAAGGTGATGTCCCAAGGTAAAAGGAGGTGCCTACCTTGGTGAAGAAGGCTCCTAGGGTTCCAAATTTCTCTATTTAGGATTTCTTAAGCTCCTCTTTGGTGATTTTGACCAAAGCTAGTAAGTATCCTTCTTTCCTTCCCTATTTTCATGTTTTTAGTCTTCCTTCCACCTTCCTCAAGGTCTTAACCATGGCCTTCCATGGTGAAACCCCACATAGAACCCATAAACACCTCATGTCCATGTTCTTTTGTTAGGGTTTTTCACTTCTAAAGTGGAGAAGGTGCTTCTTGCTCTAGATGGGAGCTTTGTTGGAGAAACCAACCTCTCTAATCTTGGGAAACTTACTTTTTGGACATATCCACCTTCCCTAGAGGTTCTTTGTAGGCCTAGGCTAGACTTGGACTATTTAGACTCTGAAGTTGAGGTATGATGTATCTTGTATTCTTCTTTGTTGAGCAATTCACATATGAATATTCATTCTCTTTGTCCTATGGATATTATCGTATACACAATGTCTTTTCTTTTAAAAATCATGGTTCATGTGAACTACCTTATTTGATATTGATCATGTGATCATGGATATTCTTTTAAACTATTATCTTATGCTTTGTTCATGATGGAACTCTAAAATATGACATGTGATGTCTTTTGCCCACTTATGTGGTGGATGTATATGTTGGTCACTTATGTGGTGACTAGTTTATATATTCTTACTATACTTTCTAGTTGCCTCTAAATTTAACATTCTATGTGATACAGTAGCACTAGAGTAGTGTAATTTCATTGGTTTTTATCACAGATGTGTTATTTCCTACCAAGTAGGTGTGATATTTCCTACTCTTTTGGGATGGAAAGGAACCTCATACCCAGGGCAAGATGTGTGATTCTTGGCCCATGTTTTATATATTTGTGAGATTGGTAGTATTCCTTTCTCTATCAGGTTTCACATTTATTAGACTTGGCCACCTTTGTGTTTATATTGTTCTAGGGCTATGTTTATCTCACATGCATGCAGGTTGATGATATGGAGTGTGTGCCCTACTTTCTTTACATTTGCTAGTATGGCACAATTTTATTGTTTTAATTATGGTAAGTATCTCTTTTGTTATTACAAATCATTTCTCTTGATACCCACTTGAGTTGTCCTTATCTTTTTCATGGGAAGCCTTTACACTTTGATGTCCTTTATTCCATATATTGCTCAATTTCCTATTTAGTATGCACATACCAGCCTTTGCTGAAGTCATCTATTTTCTTTTCTTGTTGGAGTATTCTTCCAACCCTAGGTGAAGGACTTGGATAATAAGGCATGAAGTTTTGGACTAGCTTTAGGAGTTAAAGCTTGGAGACAAAGTTGTTATGGTTTAGACTTCCTTCTACTTAGATCCTTATGTTGTATCATACATGTAAACCCTTATGGGCTATTATTATGTACTTTGTAATCTTTTGTGAAAATTGAATATAGTCATTATTTTTGTTTCTATTCTACACTTTAGTCTTTTACATACCATTATAATAAATTTGGATAATTTATACCTATTCCAACATACCTTTGAGTGTGTTTGGAATGGATGTTAATTCTTCAAATTTTTAGTAAAGGGGTGATCCCGCCCTCTTTACATCCCATCTTTTATGGAGAGTTCTAAGCATCTTTGAGTTGATATCTCATCTGACCATAGGATGACCTAGAACGGCAGGACCATTCACAATGGTGTTGAGCATTGATTACATGTTGGCTATCCTCTCCTCCTTTCCCATCTTGAGGTTCTCAAGAAGCCCTTTGAGCATGTAGACTTTGCTTTCCTTCAATTGTTGAGTCCCCTCATAAGTGATGCATATCTATCTCCATACCTCATAGGCTGTCTCACAAGAATAAATCTAGTTGAACTTGGTGGGGGTCATGGTGACGTAGAGGATAGTTACTGCTCTTACATTCAAAGTGTCTTTCTTCATAGTAGCTTCATCCCATTCTTCCATCCTTTTCTCTGGTAGCTTGTATGGATGGTACACATTTTCCATAGCTCCAGGCTTTTTTCCTTGATTTTGGAATTGAAGCCTTCTCTTCCAATAGAGGAAGTTACTCCCATCTATGATTGGAAGATTTATGAACTATCTCCCATCTTGGTAATCACTCATCTTCTCCTGCTTGTGGAAGTATGATTGGAGAAGATTCACTCTAATACCAATAGTTGGATCCTAGGATGGGAGATATGCTCTATGGGGGATGAATAGAGATAAAAATCACTTAAACAAAATGCATTATACTTTCAAATTATTTCATAAGATAAGGTTGCTAATATGGGAAATTTAAAGTGAAACTAAACATACTTAGCAAGATGAGAGAGATTGAACATGCACCAATTAACAAACTATGTAGAATGGTTCCATACTTCAAACTAGAAGTATGTCAATCCATTACCTAGAGAGGTCAACCTATAGGATTTCTTAACCGTTGCACTCTTATATTCATCCTATGGCATACAATACATGACCTTACAAAGGATTTACCTATCCAAACCAAGAGTCTTCAACCTACCCATGGATTTACCCACTTTGCAAGGAGTCTTCAGCCTTCACCAAGGACTTACCCAATAACAAATTCAATCCAGATATTTGTAAACCAACCTTTCTTAAAGCTATCCTATATTTCCTATAATTTTGTCCTTAATGTCGAAATTGTGGAAATTGAGTGGATTTGAGTTAATATTCATGCCAATATAGGGGTTCATGCACAAATGCCTCAACTAGAATTCTTACCAAGGGTCCATGTTGCAAATGATCACTAAAGAGAGATAATAACTAGATTATATTAATTTAGAGTTTTTTTGGCTCTTTGGGATAAGGAATAAGAGGTAGTGTGGTTTTGAGTTAGTTAATGAGAATAATAATCCTCTTTTATTTTCCCTCCCCTCTTACAGGGAAATAAAGCATAAATAGGGAATATTTAGGTGAGTTATGACTCTTGAGTTAGTGTGGGATGACCATCTCGAATTTTCACCCAAGAATCTAATTAGAAAAACCTTTTCATATTAACTCACCCTTTTTATACATTAATATACAAATTATCGGCCAATATAATGATTAAGGGCCAATACATGAGAAAAAACTGAATGTTATTTGCATATGAATATTCTAGACACTAAAATTAGTCTATGATCCAAATTTTGAGTCATTATGACACTATTTGACCCTCTAAATGAACTAAATGAGTTTGTATATAGTGTAGTAAAGGTTTTGATTTTGATTTTATTAATGTGCCATATTTAACCTATAGTTTAGTTATTTTCCTCGGTCATGTGTTACATTCATTGAATCAGCTGATGTGTGCAACAACGCTGCCATTGCTCCACGATCCAATGGTCCAGGAGTCGTCACCTAGCTCCAATCGTTTCGTGAGTCAGAATAGTTTTTTGATGCTTTGAATCCTCGAACCGTTCTCCCTCTCTGGTCCATTAATTCACTTGATTTCTTTGTTGTTGAGTCCACCTCACTCCTTTAGTTCATCTAATCCATAACACATGCACTAAAACACACTGTGTATGAAATGCCTAACCTTCAGTTTGAAGCTCTCTCACTATCAACTCGGTTAGACCAAGGGTCGACACCCCACCTATAAATAGGTAAGCACACAACTTCATCGACACATATGCATTTTCTTCCTCACACCAATTCGATCAGAGCTTCATTGCTCATCCACCACCAACTTGATCTTCACCCTGTCATGGTGGTGCTATCCCTTAGGTCTCGGTGATAGCGACGTCCTAATTGATAGTTGAGGTGAGTTCAGAATCCATTGATCCTCCTTCTTCCACCTTTGATTTCTCCTCCCATCACAAACAGTGAAATCATCCAAATTCACTCCGACCAGCTTGAAGCCATAGTGGCAACAGCTTGGGGATGATTTCCCTTGGTGGTTTCTCTATTTTACCCCCATCTTCTTCTCTTTTCTTTTGTTTTTTTATGGAGGGGAAATTTCATCATTTCGCTCGCTTTTGTTTCTCACCTGACCAAGGCCACGCGAGCATTGACCTGCTACCTGGCCTCCCGTAATTGGGCCAGGACACGTGGTCCTATCCTCCATGTCTTTTTCTTTTCACCTATTTTCTTCAACTATGTGGCATTTTTTAATATTCTAATTGGTTGATCTTAGATAATTCGTAACTTTTGATCCACTTATATAGAAATTACAAATAAATATGATCTAGAATTAGAAGAAAAAAACTCTATGTAATAAAAATGATTCTCATGCCTGATTTCCATGTTCTTAAGGGATGATTTCCCGAGGAACTAATTTTTTTATAATTAAAAACCCTAAAATTCGTAACCAACTCATTTTAACTCCAAATTAGGCAATCAAATATGTTTTCTTTATTAGAAAAATCTTTTTTGTCGATTGGTCTAGGTTTTGAGTCCAAAATCAAAGATATTTCTAGAAGGTCCAAAATTAGGGTTTTCTTATGCTTGATGGTATATGAAACCCTAATGCATATGAATATATTGTAATTAGGTTAAAGTGGTCTTCGATACATGTTAGTTGGTGTGAAGTGTTTTCTAGGACCTTGAAGTAAGGTATGTGCACTCTTAACCTTAAATTGAACATTTTATTATCCAACCCTAATTTCCTAGTGAGGCATGGATTTATACCTTAGTCTCAATATTGCTCTTTTGGTACATTCATTTAAATAATTCTAGGGTCTTGGACTCCACCAGCAATATTTCATTTATTTAAATCTTCCGTAATAATTCTTCTAGCATGATGATTTATTTGATTGTTTAACTAATGTATTAGTACTTATGTACAACCACCCATAGTTGGGCATGTGTTGTTTCACCCAGGGGAATGAGATCACTCTCCCCACTTTTGTATATATTGTACGTGTTTGGGAATGCGTTACTCTCCCTCACCTATTGGTTGAGGTTAGGTAGGTACCTCAACCCTACATAGTTGAAGTAGTCATAATATTAATCATTCATGCAACTTTATTTGTCATGGAAGAATTCATGTTTCTTTTATGTGCCTCATACCGTTGAAACTCCTTAGTATAGATAAATGTTTATCATATAGCAATTATTGTTATTTTGCCCTTTTTCTCTTTAAGACACATACTTTATTTCTCCTCTTGCTAGGTGATCCCAACCACCCAGGTCCAAGACAAGGAGTACGACTAGAGCAAGGAGTGATTCACCAAGAGTAGTCTTGCTGAGATGAGTAGGTTTTTGCTGCTACATCCCATAGCTGACTTTTCTAGTTTATGCTTCAGAATTCTCATAATTTGAACTTGGTCTAAAGATATGTAACAACCTAGAAATTTTCTTTTCACTACTATTGTTGACATTTTGTATTTGATCCATGCTTATTTAAATGGGATTATTATGCATGCATCCTTCATGATCAAATTTTCTTATAAAAGATGGATGTTGTGTAGTTTTCATTAAATTTTAGTAAGTGGGTGATCTCACCGCTTCACTACATGGTTTCAGATCCTGTTAGGTAGCTACTAGGGCATAAGTTGAAAGTAAAGGCGTCTAGAAAGGGTCATAACCTGGGGGCTGGCAAGATTTTCCTCCATGCCACTAGGTTGGTTTACGGGGACTCCCAGGATCATATGACATTGGCCTGGCCTAAACTAATACTGACTTCCTGAGATAGCATGCCTAAAGGCAATAGTAGCCTTAAATGTCTCTGTAGGATACTCCTGGAAATCTTATCTTATGACCTTGTCTTTTAGGAGGGGTAACCTATCAAAGATATGAACAACTCATCCAACTCTGAAACCACCAACAACCAAGACACTCCTGTGACTCCTATTACCCTAACTACTCATGTGACTCCACCAGTTTTGACCCCAGAATAAGAGTTGGGCATGTTGCGTCAACTTCTCTCTACTACCTTGGTGGGTAAACTCTCAGTTGCGGCATCCTCTTCTAGCAAACCTAAGAAGTTCACTCTGACTGATTTCATCAAGATGCAACCACCCTACATCAAAGGAGAGAATGAGTCAAACAAGGTATATACGACTGATGACTAGGTGTTGGCCCTGGAGCATACTTTCAAGGGCATGGCATGTCCTTCACATCAGAAAGTTCTCTTTGCAACTTATGTGTTGTATGGACCAACACATATCTAGTGGAATGGAATGGCTCATACTCGTAACACCACTGCTATGACTTGGGAGCAGTTCCTCAAGATGTTCTGTGAGAAGTACATTTGTCCTGCCTATCTGAAGAAGAAGGAAGTCAAGTTTTACAGTCTGTGACAAGGAAGTATGAAAATTTCTTAACACATTCAATGTTTCCTACTCTTAGAATTCTATGATGTTGAGCTCGGAATAGAACAAAGATGAACTCTCTTTCTATAAGTACTCAACTATAGTGGGGGTCACAACCTTGTTCCCCAACTACCTTTTACCTTCCAACAAATGGTGAATGTTGCACTGTTTATTTGTCATTTTTGTAGGCTATTTTATATTTATTTTTGTGCACATTTTGGTTAAATTTCATATTAATTATGCATGATTTACTTTTATTATCCTGCGATACTTACTTGCATCAAATAAACATAATTTCAATGTTTTTGAATGATTTTGTATATTTCCAGAGCTTATGTTCGAATTTTATGCATTTTAGGTGAATGTAAAAGAATCTACACAGCTCAATAGTACCTACTTTGGAGTCAATGGTACGGATACATGCACAGTTTGAAATAGGAAGAAAATGAGAAGACTCGGTAGTACCAACTGGAAGGTCAATACTACTGATGAAATTACATTGTTTTTTTCAAGAAATATCGAAACAACTTGGTAATATCGATAGTCATGTTAGTAGTATTAAAAAGATGATAGGTGGTCATGCAATTAGAGGATTCAATAGTATATGGATAGGTCGGGATCCGACAGATCTAAAGACAATGTTTAATCTAAAGGTGAGGTTTTAACTAGCCCTAAATCATTCTTATGACTTAGGGGAAATGCGTCCAGACCTATCTATCTAATCTTTTCCATTGTATGATAGCCAAGAGAAAAAGAGAGGAGAAAGCGGAGAAGAAGACCACATCACAGGTGATCTAGGCCCTTCCATTGGGTGGATTTTCTTCTGAAAGGTAGAAAACTGGCATGTGTGCAAGGGATCATTTGAACTGTCTACTTTAGGGGATCTTCATGTTAGCCATTTTTTTCTCCTTTTTTTTGTGACCCTGGAAACCATGAGGGGCTAATCCCCAAGTTCCTTAGGACCCAGTAGTAGCTCGGTTATGCATTTTAATTGACTCTTATGCATTAATCCATCAATTTCTCTTAATATCTAGATTTATTTCTATGAGAATAAACAAACTATCCATGCTTGACCACCATAGCTAGTAATTTGCACTTTAATTTCTTTGAAAAAGGAAAATTAATGGTTGGAAATTCATAGAAATACACAATCTATAAAGCCCTTTGAGAAAGGTGGCTTATGAATGTGAGGAGATTACCCAGAGCATTTGATAAATCACCTATCAAATAAAACAATTGATACAAGAGTGGAGTTTGTATTAGACTAGGTAGTGAATAAACCGTGAGAATGGGTAATTCTTGCTACAGGCTCTTAATCCAGGGTTAGGAGAGATTTTTATTAATGTGTGGATACTAAATTATAATATTAACCATGGTGAAACCACCATCCTAAGGAATTCACTACGACTAAGATCAACAAAACAATAATTTAGATTTATTTTCTATTTTAGATAATTAAACCAATCAATCAAGTTTATTCTTCCTAAGTTGATTGTATTATAGTAATTAATAGCCTCTGAAGTTATGTTTCCCCATGTCTGATATTCGATCCTCATTGTCCTATATTACTATGATAGCATACACTTGTGTTTTAAGCATATAGAAAATACCTAAGAGTTTTTGGTGTTGTTGTTGGGGAAACAATAACTTTATCACTACGACTGTTGTAATCGGCCATTCTAGGTCAACCCTTTATTTTTCTTTTATCCATTTATAACTGATTTCAAATATTTATTTGTTCTAACCATTAGTATTGTGGTCTCACAATAATTTTTGCTACTTTTAGGTACTAGTTCATGGTTCATACCTGAGATCACGACTACAGAGAATGACTCAACTGGGTTTTAGTCAAGCAGTGCTCTGGCACAGATGATGGGAATATGGTGGATCAGTGTACAAATTTAATCAAATAAATCAAACTCCATCACCTACACCCCCACCAAGGGAATCTGAGCTAGTAGAAATGGGTGACCAAGTAGAAGAACAGACGATCTGGGAAAGGATCAAGGCATCTTCTTCGATAATCCAGAAAGGGTCAATCAAGAGACAAGCCATAAATATCGACAGCTATAAGATTGGTCCAGGGTTGGTGTGATTAGTCATGTTACAGGCCTTTCATGGCCACAGCTCTGAATATACAATGATACATATCAACAATTTCATAGAAAGTTGCAATATGATTGTGGCAACAAATCCCGCTATCACACAGACAGCGAGGTGTTACGCAAAAATGTGCAGAAAACACCATAAACCACTAATTACAAAAAAAACACGGGTTAATTGGAACAGATTTCAGGAAGCGGATAAACTTAGAAAATATTACATTTAGGTCCTCATCCTGCAAGGAAACATGTTATATAAACATTTGCAAGTCTTGATACGTGTCCACAACTTAGGAGATCAGCTGTCTAGCCATCACATGAGTTCATCACTTGTTTATATGTACATAACGGCCCACATCCGGCCAGCAACAGGACATACAAAGCTTCATCAGTTATACATCGTGAAACAACGTCAAAACACTCCCAAGGACCTGAGAGTACAAGGATGACTCTAAGACTCTACTACAAAATGACCAAAATAGCAGCATGTCCATCTCTTGCCTTCTACTGCTCTTCTTGCTACTCAGATGCAACCTCGCGACCACCGCCACATCTAGCTCGAACACCTAAAAAGGGTGTAAACCAGTGGGGTGAGACACACAGTCCCAGCGAGAACATAACTCCCCGCCGAAACCATAAAACCAAAGGAAGATTAAAGTAATAGCAGTAGATAACTGATAAAAGGTATAACAAGAGCAGTCTATATAGCAAAGCTATTTATACCATCAGGCTTACCAGATGTACAGAAGGCATATAACCCAATGTGTCTTTATGGAACATGATTGACAAGATATGATTTATCAGGTCTTACCACATAACATAAGGAACATATAAGCAACTGCAAGTATAATAAGATTAACTACACAAGCAAGTCCTCAATCAATGTTTCGTGTTTTGCCTTCAGCAATAAATACTATATGGCTGGATTACATATTATTATGCCCTAAGGAAGTGAGCCGTACCGCTCAGATCCAACCTTCGGTTGCAAAACCCAATCTGGTGCCATACAAGGTCAAAGGAAGAGCCGGACTCCACGACCTCCCACCTCGTGGTCAGTGTATGAGTACAACACAAGAAGGACCGCAGTCTCATGCTTAAGTGGCCTCAGCCACAGGGTCAGGCTACCCTCTGCCTAGCCCGCCTTGGTACATGTATCAGCTCTAGTGAAACTAAGACATAGGCTTGTTCACCGTGCTCTGAGCCATGAACGCATTCATGCTCCCATATCACATATCCTGAGCCATGGGTCTATTCACCATGCTCTTAACATATTGAGCTACGTGCCTGAAACCGCACTCTGGAGTCTACAACCGAAGTTGAACTCTTACCTCCTCACTTTAGGCTAGGAGAAACCTCACATACTCAACAATATGCGCTCCAGGTTAACTCACAGGAGAACCCATTTCACCATCACCATCTCCTGATGATGATGGATCTATGGCCAGGGCAAACTACATGATATGTTCCACTGTGATTAGTTAGTTCATTTTAAGTGGATTATGGGGGCAACCAAGTTGTAACATATGCATAACATAAATCTACCTTATTGTTACCACTATCAAGCTATTCTGGGATCTCAATCCCTCACCACAAGAAACCACTGCCTCAAAAGGCATTCTCATCACTTGGGATAACAATCCCAGATCATCATCAGAGGATAACACCTCAACTTAGGCACTTAGCCAAACTCAGGTCCTCAGACCAAAACACATCATGCATGTTTTCTCATCATCAAGAGTAACCATCAGAACAATGTTACTCAAACGTATTTACCTCATAGCCGTTTACCAGGTTATACGTCTGCATGAAACACCTGCATGGTTAGTATGCACAATCATCATGGATTGACAGAAGAATCATATTATTCAATATAGGGTGACATTGATGATTATGTGCTTTATCATTCATGCCTCAACTTGTGATCATAGACATAGGTCATATCATTATGTAAAGCATCTTATATGCTTACCATTTACTCAGCATTATTTATATAATTCTAGATCAAGATGATCATAACACATGTCAAGATACATAGATATAATCTACTACCTCAAGCATATCAAGGGTCACCATTATAAACCAAACGTGATTCATGAACAAGAGCTAGCATATAGGTTTTCTAGAAGGAACAAGACCCTCACTAGAAGTGCCCACTACCCTCACTAGAAGTGTGACAGGTAGGGCACCCACACTAGAGGTAGTATCGGACAAGGTACTCTCCCATATCGCTCAACACACAAACCTCACAACAGTCAAGAAAACCAGCAAGGATAATGGGCAGCGCCTAGGGTGTATCGTGCAATGATGTGTCGTGCACCCACAGAACCTATCGTGCAGCTGAGCAGGCGTCGAGCAACAGGTGTAACGTGCGTCCATGTGCAACAGCTAGGGTTACTACCATGTCATGATGCCCAACAGAAAGCTAGCCACTGAGCTCTATATCATCAAAGGTGTAACGGGCACTTGAGCCAGGCGTGTCAAGCAACCAACTGCTAACGGGAAACCAAGGCATAACAACCACCAACATGACATGCAGCTCAGCCAGAGAGATATCATGCAATGACACATTGTGCACTAGGTGTATCGTGCAACACCACTCAACAAAACATACCGTGCAAAGGTGCAACTCAAACGGAAGCAAGGAGCCTATCGTCCCACCAGCCTATCCTCCCCTATTGTCTAACACAACGCAAAGACTGAGGTGTGATGCCCGACACAAGACTAGATCGCAACACCTCAACGTCTAAGGGTAACAACACCAAGCAACCACCTCAACTAAGGGTATCAGGCAGGGTACTCAGCAACGCCCGACACACACAAGGGCAGAAACCAAGTGTGACGCCCGACACAACCACAACATCATGTCGACCAAGGCTCTAAGACAAAGAAGGATATCAGGCAGCACCTCCTCCAAAACCATATCGGGCAAGATGCAACCCACAACAAGGTCGTCACCAACCTCAAGCACAAGGGCACCAAAACCCTAGTGGATCAAGAAGATGGCTCACCTCTCAACAACTAAGAGAGAGGGGTCTTGCAAAACTTCTTATCACCAATCGGGCAACACAAGGAACAACTCTAACAAAGGTCTACAACCACCACAAAGCTCACCTCTCGAATCCATGGTGAGAGAAGGGTGTTGCTCAAGCAATCTAGAACACAAGCTCACCTCTCAACTCAAACGAGAGAGGAGTATTGCTCATATTACTAGAGTTCAAGCTCACTTCTCTAGACCAAATGAGGGAGAGGGGTGTTACTCAACAAGAAACCCTAGAACATGGTTCGGCCAACAAGAAGCAACTAAGCAAGAACCAAACTAGCAACATACATAGCCGATCATGATCAACATACAAACAAGAACATAGAATATGGTAATGTAGTTAGGGTTAGGAGTTATGTAACCCATCTTAGGCAAGCTCCAAGCTCCACCACAAGAAGAAGAACAAGGCACTCTAGGGTTCGACCACCACTAGAGGAAGAAGGAGACTCCAAGAAGGATCGGCCACCAAGCTTGCAAAGGAAGGGGGGTTGTCGTGCACCAAGGGAGAGGGGAAACAAAGTAACTAAAGGGATCCTTAGAAAGAGAAAGGGAACACAAATATAGGAGAGGATGGAGGAGAAACCAAGGTAAGACAAGGCAAGGTGTCGCCCACCTAGGGACACTTGTCCATGTGCAAAGCCACCACTCTAACATGTCTTAAACACATGTCCAAAGCCATTGCCACATGCAAGCATAAAGCACCAAGTGTCCACTAGTGGTGACACAAACGAGGTCAAAGAGGTCCATGGGCGACACACCTCCACACCATGCCCGACACACAACCTAGGGCGACACAACTAGGCTGACACAAGGCTCACTTGCTCGACACAAGGTCCAAAGAGGCAAAGGCAACGCACCACAAGGACCAACAAGGCTCATCCAAGCCCAAAGGAACTCAAGCAACGAGCCCAACCCTTCCTCTCAACACTAGAGGAAGCAAGGAGAGGGAGGAACACCTCAGAAGATGACAAACTTGCCCACAAACCTTAGACTTGGGTTATATGCAAGTAGCACCTCCAACTCTCAACAAAGCACCAACAAAGCCTAATCACAACTAAAGGTGATTACCAATCAACTAAGCATCAGGGTTAAGCAAAGCAAACTGGATAAACCCTAAACGGAGGTCAGGGTCCTTACAATGATCAAGATAGAGAGGGTGACAAAAATGTTAATATATTGAAGCTCTTTCAATCGCCATTGGCAGACTGTGCCAAGTCTTGGTTCCATAAACTTGATAATAAATGCATTAAAACTTGGGAACAAATGATAGATGCCTTCTTTGAGCGGTACTTTCCACCCCAAAAGACAAATGATCTGGTCAATAAAATCCACAACTTCAAAAAACAAGTAGAGGAATCTTATTTTGAGGCATGGGAGAGGTTTCAGAACATGTTGTGGAAGATCCCTCACCATGTCATCAACTTGTTAGGGAAGGAAAATATTTTATATTATGGTCTACACAAGGGAGAAAGGATCATGCTTGATAGTGCACGAGCAGGCTTCTTCCTCAATAATAAGCCAACCTGGTGTCACAAAATCTTAAAGAACATGGCCAAGAATTAGACATGGGGAGAAGAAAGAGAGCACCCAACAACCCTTAGAAGTGTTGGGGAGTCCAAGGTTATTTCAGCATTGAATGGGAAGTTGGACTTTATTGCTCAAAAATTATGTGCTAAGGATGGAAATTCTTCAGGAGAGGGGGACGAGGAATGCAAGTTTGCATGACAACATCAATAATATAGAAATAATGACTACTTTTGAAGGAAGGATCCTAAGTTCTCCTGGAAGGATCCTGATAATTTCTGACAAGACCCATCCTAGGCACAGCAGGCTAAGCCACAACAGGTTAGTAGCCAACAACAATATCAAAAAGATAGGGGTCCTAGTAAATTGACTTCATTGAGGAGATGCTCAAGAAGGTATTCAACCAAAAATGAAGTGCTTATTGGCCAGAATGAGAGAGAACTACAGAAGCAAGGAGCACAAATCTGTAGTATAGAAACACAGATTTCTCAAATTGTAGTGGAAGTGGTTTCCTTGAAGAAGTCAAGGCAGCAGGAGTTTCCAGGAAAAACTAATGTACCTTGTCAAAATCAATTGGTCAAGGTGGTATTACTTCACAGTGGTAGGAAATTGTTAAATAACAAGTCGATTAGTTCAGATGTAGGAGAGGCCACGGGTGATAAAGACAAGGTAGTGACAGTTAATACAATTGAACTAGAAACTATAGTAGAGGAAAAGACAGTTGAGGAAGAGGTTGATGATATAGAGTAGACAATGAAAAAGACATACGTCCCACCTCATCAAAGGAAAGTGGTGAAGTTGATGCCCTTTTCAAATAGTCTGAAGGCAACTAAGATGGATCGACTATTTTAGAAATTTTTGGATAATTTCATAAAATTGCATGTCAATATCCCCTTGATTGATGCAATTGATCAAATCCCCTCCTATCTGATCAACAAGAAGAGGAGGATAGACAATTCTAA
The DNA here is from genome assembly GCA_963693085.1 of Alisma plantago-aquatica. Taxonomy (NCBI): domain Eukaryota; kingdom Viridiplantae; phylum Streptophyta; class Magnoliopsida; order Alismatales; family Alismataceae; genus Alisma; species Alisma plantago-aquatica. The sequence goes on along the minus strand of OY856411.1, from coordinate 1,404,958,080 downwards.
GGTGGTAGTTCTGAAGGATCAAGTTAGTGCCTTTACTCTGGGGACATTGCCACCCAAAAGATAGGATTCAGGTTGTTTTAGTATATCATGTTTAATTGGGAGGATGAGATTTGGAGAGGCCTTATGCGACTCACAGACCCGCATCAATATTATGCCCTTGAACACTTTCAAGAAGCTAGGTCTATAGGAGACCAAAACGAGCAATATGACTATTCAGCTATCATACAACTCATTGGTGAGGCCTTACGATTTTTGCGAGGATGTTCTTGTCAAGGTGGACATGTTTGTATTTCCAGTAGACTTTGTTGTCATGGAGATGCAATATGGTCAAGGCAAGGAGCTATTATTGGGGAGGCCATTCCAAGCCACAGATAATATGATTCTGGAAATGGGAAGAGGAAGATGAACATTGGGAAATGGAGGATCGATTAGAAATCTTGATGCACAAACATACACATACTACTAAAACTAAAGCACAATGTCATATATTTCAGCAGATCCAAGAAAATGAGTCCTAATTTCTGGGGAAGATGTTTCTTGAGATGGATCATGTGATGACACAAGTCCACAAAGGCACACTGGGGGTGGACATCTTATACAACATAAAGGAGATATCTTTAATAAAGGTGGTTTAGCATCGTGACGATGAAAAAGAGGACTATTTCTCAACAAAGGTTGAGGAGGAAGCCTCTATTTCTCTTATTCAAGCATATCAACAACTGCCTTTGGAGGCTTTTCTCATGAATCTGGTAGATGACTATACCAGACATTTTTCTTTGAAGGATTGTGTCTTTCTTCTCAAAACCTTACCGTGCTATTACACCAGACATTTTGAGGACTTAGGACCACCTCCACCATAATTGGACCCTTCCTTGTTGAGTCCCCCAAATTTGGAGTTGAAGCCATTGCCACCTCACTTGAAGTACATTTTCTTGGCAACAAAGGAGAAACTTCCAGTCATAACTTCATCTTCATTGAGCATTCAGGAAGAGGAGCAACTACTTGGGGTTTTCGAAAACCACCGTGCAACATTCGGCTGGTCCATGGCGGACATAAAGGAGATCTCCCCTAGTTTCTATCAACATAAGATAAGACTGGAGGAAGGAGCCAAAGCTATAGTGTAACCTAAACATCGAATCAACCCCATCATGACTGATGTAGCAAACAATGAGCTAGTAAATGTTTTTCCTGCAAGTATTATATATTCTATCTATAATTTGAACTAGGTTAGTCCAACCTAGATGGTTCCTAAAATGGGGAAATAACAATCAAAACTAATTCCAATCATGAGCTGATTTCTACTAGACTAGTGACTGGGTGGAGTGTTTTCATAGACTATAGATGTTTGAATGTCGTAACACTAAAAGATCATTTTCCACTCCCTTTTATTGACCAGATTTTAGAGCAGCTCACCAGACGCTCTCATTTTTGTTTTCTTGATGGTTATTTGAGATACAATCGGATTTCTATCAAGCCGTAGGATCAAGAGAAGTCAACCTTCATTTTTCCTTAAGGTACATTTGTGTATCGCCATATGCTGTTCGGTCTTTGCAATGCCCCAAACACCTTCTAGCAATGCATGCTTGTCATTTTTTCTAATATGGTGGAGCGATGTTTAAAAGTGTTCATGGATGATTTTACAGTGTACAATGAGTCATTTGATGATTTCCTTGATAATCTAGATAAGACCTTACAAAGATGCGAGGACCCTCACCTTGTTTTGAATTGGGAAAAGTGTCACATGATGGTGAGTGAATGAATTGTACTAGGATTCAAGGTGTCCAATTAAGGAATGGAGGTAGACCCGATCAAAATAGAGGTGATTTCCAAACTACCTCCACCTTCATCAATGAAGGGAGTGAGGAGCTTCTTAGGACATGTCGAATTTTATCATCATTTTATCAAAGATTTTTCTAAGATTGCTAAACCGCTCTCTGAGTTATTGGAAAAGGATGTTGAATTTAAGTTTTACGAGTGATGTTTGAAATCTTTTGAGGTGTTGAAAGAGAAGTTGGTCTCCGCACCCATTGTCCAGGCTCTAGATTTGATTCAAACTTTTGAGATGATGTGTGACGCATCAGATTATGCAATAGGGGTTGTTCTAGGCCAACGTCGAGATAAAGTCCCCGTTGTCATCTATTATGCGTGTAATAATTTAAATGATATACAACTAAATTATACAACAAATGAAAATGAATTGTTGGCGGTTGTTTTTTCTTTTGATAAATTATGTCAATATTTGTTAGGGTCCAAGGTTATAGCGTGGAAAGATCATGCTGCTATCAAATACATGTTGTAAAAAAAGATGCCAAGACCAGTTTGATAAGGTGGATCTTATTATTACAAGAATTTGATATAGAAACTGAGGACAAAGTTGGAACTGAGAATGTGGTGGTAGATCATCTTTCTAGGCTTGAAAGGGTGGATGAAAAGTATATTGATATACCTGTTGTGAAAGATTTTCCTGATAAGAAACTCTTTTCTATGAAAAGCAAGAACTCATGGTTTGCAAACATTGTGAACTCTCTGGCATGTGGAGAGCTTCCAAGGGATTGGGGATACTAGGAGTAGAAAAGATTCTTACACTCCTCAAGGTATTATATATGGGATGACCCCATCTTGATCAGGCAATGTAAGGATGGTATTCTGAGAAAATGTGTGTCGGGTTGTGAATTTTAGAATATTTTGGCACATTGTCATTCGTTACCTACAGGGGGCCATCATGCTAGTTCTAAGACTGTAAATGTGGTTTTTATTGGTTGAAGATTTTTAAGTATGCATACAATTGTGTTCGTCATTGTGATGCTTGTCAATGTGCATGTAATATTTCAAAAAAACATGAAATTCCTCTGAATGCTTTCAGGAAATTGAGGTGTTTGACTTACGGGGCATAGACTTCATGGGCCCTTTTGTGTCTTCAAAGTCTAATATTAATATATTACTTGTTGTAGATTATGTATCTATCTGGGTGGAAGAAATTCCAACCCGCACTAATGACGCTCATGTGGTATGTAAATTTGTGAAGGAACACATCTTTTGTAGGTTTCGGGTACCCAAGTTGATGATTAGTGATGGTGGTTCTCATTTCACCAATAGAAAATTTGGGGATCTTTTGAGAAAATATGGAGTGAAACATAGGGTAGGAACTCTATATCACCCCCAAACCTAAGGGTAGGTTGAGGTGTCTAACATATATATCAAGAATGTTTTGGGAAAGACAGTTTCAACAAATAGGACTAACTGGAGCATGTTGCTCAATGATGCTCTTTGGGTGTATAGGACCACCTATAAAACACCTATAGGGACCACTCCCTTTATGTTTTTTTTATGGGATGGCTTGTCACCTACATGTAGAGCTAGAGCATAAGGCTAAGTGGGCTCTGAGGAAATTCAACTACAACTTGGATAATGTAGGGAAAAAGATATTGTTAGAGTTGAATGACTTAGATGAGTTGAGGTTTGATGCCTATGAGAGATCAAAAATCTTTAAGGAGAGGACAATAAAATTCATGATTCCCACATATTTCATAAGGTCTTCACTCCAGGACAAAGTGTCCTTTTGTTTAATTCTAAGTTGAAATAACATCTTGGTAAGTTGAGGTCTAGATGGAGTGGACCCTTTGAGGTGATTAAGGCATTCCCCCATGGAGCGGTGGAGATTAGAAATGGAGCTGAGCCATTCCTTGTAAATGTCTAGCGTCTTAAGCACTACTTTGGGGGTGATGTATGTAGGAAGGAGGATGAGTTGAAGATCATTAAGCTTCACAAATCTCATGCACTTAAGATCATCGAGCCTATGATGTAACATAAGGGCACATGTTGGGAGGCAACCCAACCATCATTTTTGTTCTTTACATTCCAAATTGTAGTTTCATAGCTTTAATTTCCATTTTATTTAGTTTTGATATAAAAAAAGGTATCTTGATCCATTTTTTGTGGTGTGCAGGATGAGTACCTGTCGGTACTACCGACAAAGTTACAAGGAAGAAGATTGAGTCGACTGCATAACTCGGTACTACTGACTACCATCTTAGTAGCACCAATGACATCATAGGGAGTTCATGCAAATTTAGCAAAATAACTCAGTACTACCAACCCCTAAGTCAGTAATACTGACTTTCTACAAAGAAAAGAGTTGAGTAACTGATAAGGACTTGGTACTATCGACAAATTGATGAAAAGCACATTCCAAGTTCAAGACACTGAGTCCCTGCTCAGAAGCACTGACAAAATTTGAACAAGTCGGTACCACTGAGTCCCTTCTCAGAAGCACTAACAAAATTTGAACAAGTCGGTACTACCGACTTACCGATGGCCAGTCGGTACTCCGACTTACCGATGGCCAGTCGGTACTACCGACACATGACGTCAACAATCCATGGGAATGCCATCAAGCGATCGAGATCATATGCATCTAACGATTGGTAATACCTATCTGTGGGCACATGGGTACTACCAATGACGAGTCGGTGCTACTGACACAATATGATATGCATCAACAAAATTAGCAAATTGGGACAGTTAGTACCACTGGTCATGTGGATTCATAATGAAAAGTCAGTACTACTGACTTGGTCTTGGTAGTACCAATGAGCCATCAGGTTGGAGGCCGAGTTCTATATAAGGAAGAGGTGTGTTTCATTTCTCTTCACACCTTATTCACTCCTCTTCCAAGAAAGTGTGTGCAAGAATCTCCAAGCATTCAGACTCTACATTGATCTCTCTTTTCTTAACCTCTTTCTTGTTCTAGAGATGGCACCAAGACATGAGGCTTCTTCATCGGTGGGGGTTCCAAAATTGGTTTCCAAACTAGGCCAAATAGCCTATCCCAACACCGACATCAAGAAGATATATGAAGAGATACAAAGGAGGGAGATATGTGCAGCATGGTATGGAGATCATGAGTTCAACACCTCCATTGGCTTCTCTGACAGCATGTACAAGGTCTGTGGGTGTCGAGGGCTGGTAGGCAACCATCCCTTCTTTAGTGATTGCCTTACATACATGGATCTCATCTGTGAGTTCCTAGCATCACTATAGGTTTGTACCATCCCCGAGCATGGGGATGAATGGAGGAGTGACCCCATCAGCTTCCACCTCTACAACATTGACTACACTTTGACACTATAGCAATTCAATGCCATATATGAATGACCAAGTGGAGGGGACTGCTTCTACCTTGACAACTTTGACTTCAAGGCAACATGGGAGTTATTTTCAGAGCTTCTAGAGGGCTAACATATCAGTTGACATACAAACTCTGTCAGTGACATTTAGCATCAATTTTCTCACATACTCCAATGCCTCATCACCAACACTCTTCTTGCCAAATCCAGTCAAGGGTAGGGGAAAACCTAGCGGGTTGACATATACTTTCTTTACAAGATATTGAAGCTGGGAAATAAGAGTTTGAACTTTGACATTTTCTTACTTTAGCACATGATGGGAGTCAAGCGCCAGGTGCATAGGAAACCTCCAATTCATTTTGGAGGGTTGATCACATCGATAGCTCTCCATCTCAATATCTATCTCTCCACCACCAAATCACTGAAGGCCACCCTAAATCTTGATCTCAAGCACTTCAAGAAATCCATCCCCGTCAACACATGTGCCTAAATATTGTATATGCATGTTGTACAGTAGGTGCCCTGTACAAGGAAAGGGCTCTATCAGATGTTTTCTTTGACCTGTAGAGAATCCACCTCATATGATGGCATGTGGATAGCTCATCAGATGAGGACGAAGAAGAAGAAGTTACAACAGAAGACCAACAATAGGAGAAAAAAGAGGAAGAGGAAGAGGAAGAGGAGGTGGAACCAACCATCCCAGTCACGAGGAGGATGGTTCCACACAATTGTCTAAGGCACTCTGCAGCCGCTAGCTCTTCTTCTCCACCTCCATCACACTAGGAGGATCCATACTCTATGGAGGGGATGTACGGGATGATGTAGGAAATACAACAAGACCAGTAGCAGCAGTCAAAGACATTGGTGGGCATCCATGATGTGTAGGGACGGGTGTACCACAACCAGTAAGAAATATTCGAGAATGAGCAAATTCTCTTGGCCAACCAAGAGAACATGCACTTGCACTTGCAAAGGATGGAGGGATACTAGAAGCCATTCTTTGATCACTATTGGAACCAAGGGTACTTTGGTGGCTATCCACAACCTTCACCACTGCCACAACATTCGTCAAATTTTCAAGGGATGTTCTACACCTTTTATTCCACCATGCCACATCCTCCACCACCACCCATGTGATCTGGTACCCTTGTTCCACCTCTTAAGTTAGAATTTTGAGTATGTGGGCATATTCAAGTTCAAGCTTAGGGGGTAGTTGGAATAGTTTCTATCCTTAGTTTATTTTCTTTAGTCTTTAGTTAGTTTATCTTTTAATGTTGTACAATCCACAATCTATCTATTGTAAAAGTCAATTTTAATTCATGGTTCATGTCAATCTCAATTTCCCTTGTTGTCCGTAATGAAAAAACTAAATAAAAACTTACAATTTGTTGGCTTAGTTGCAAATTTCTTGAGTTGAACCACTTAGAGGAAGTGTATAGGCAAGTCAGCTTAAGTACATTTAATATGAATGGACATCTTAATTATCCATGAAATGTGTATGAAGATGGGGTTTGAGCTTAAATTGATAAAATAGTTAACGGGACCTTAGTTTGAAGTTTAAGAAAGAAACCCTAAGGTTACCCTATTCACAAGTCATTAGAGAGGGATGTATCAGAGTTTCATGAAAGGAATTGTCTCTTAATTTTGTGATTCCACCCATCATCCACTCATTATTGACTCACCACCTTAAGATAATCAAGTAAGGATGAATTATTTTCACTTGTTTGCATTGCATGGAACGATAGGTTACATAATAGTTAGTTTTCTTTAATTGTTTTAATAGAAAACAAAGAAAAAAATGTGTTAGTGTGCATTAAAATTTATGTACATATCATTTTAGTTGTATAAGCAATTACATGCAGATTACATGCATTTCATATATTTCATTTCTACATCATGTGGATATCATTTTACTTTGAAATTTGAGTGCAGGGATACACATCCATACCCTTAGAAGAAAAAAAGAATGATATGTACTAAAGCCCAAGCATAATGTCCATCGTGCTAGAATAATGGGCCCAAAAAAAGGAAAAATAGTTTTTTAATGTTTCAAAGTTAAGAGGGAGAAAGGATGCCCTCAACTCTTCACAAAAATATGAAAAACCCACATGATGCATTCTTCTTTTTTCTTAATTCATTCTCATCTAGTTGATGAGATCTTTGTTACATGCATCATTCCACCAATAAAAGTAGGCATTAGGATTCATGCATTATTCATTCTTTCCACCATATAGGTTCATCATGTTTTATATTTGCATTAATGATTTAGATGTACTTGTGATTCTTCAATTTCCATCTATTTCATACCATCCATTGCTCTTATTGGTAGGCCACTTAAATGATTTTCTCCTCATTAATTTTTACATAGAGAACTACTTCCAAGTAGATTGGCAGATAGGAAAAAGAGCAATGTAGAATAGGGAATCAAATAATGCACCAAGAAAATAACTAATTGATTATGATGTTAACTTCTCTCTTGATAGTGTTCATTAATATAAGGGTATCCATCTTTTATGAATATTTTTGGTCGCTTAAGAGAAGTTAACTGTTCATTGATTAATGAAGGTTGATTTGGGACCACCAAGTGGGGATAGTTGAGAAATGATATTCATATTATTATGTCCTTTTATTGACTCATCTCAAATAAATCTGAGAGTGTGTTGCTTGAGGACGAGCAACATTTAAGCTAAGGGGAGTTTGATCCACTATTATTTTTCATTTTCATAGGCTATTTAATATTGGTTTGTGTGTACGTTCTGGTTAAATTTCATATTAATTATTCACGATTTACTTTTATTATCATGTGATACTTATTTGCATCAAATAAACATAATTTCAATATTTTTGAATGATTTAGTATATTCCCAGAGCTTATGTTAGGATTTTATGCATTTCAGGTGAATGTACAAGAATCTACACAGCTCAGTACTACCAACTTTGGAGTTGGTGGTACCGACACATGCTCAGTTTGGAATAGGAAGAAAATGAGAAGACTCGATAGTACCGACTGTCAATTCGATACTACTGATGACATTAAAAGATTTAGCTCAAGAATTATTGAAGAAACTTGGTACCATTGTTAGTCATGTCGGTAGTACCAAAAACTTGACAATCAGAGGAATATGTAGTACCAACACCCTGTCGGTAGTACCAATAGGTCAGGATCAGGAAGATCTAAAGATGACATTTAATCCAACGACCGAGGTTTTAACTCACCCTAAGTCATTCTTTTGACTTCAAGGAAGTGCGGATAGACCTATCTGTCTCATCTTTTCCATTGTATGACATATGAGTGTGAGAGATAGGAGAAATTGGAGAAGAAGGCCACCTTTGTTGGGTTTTAGAGGAGGTAGAGAAGGCAGTGGAAACAAAATATTTCTCCCCAAACCCAGTATAAAGGAATCACGTCAACGTCTATACAATAGTAAGGATGGTTTGTAGAGACATACCTTGTCCTGAGGCTTGCTCGGCGACATTACCTCGCGGCTTGTGCGGTCTTCACCTCCGGTCTTGGATGGTGTTTGTGCAGCTCCTGGTCTCACTGGGACTGTCAGGATTGACAACTGTCCTCCGAGTGGCAAAAGTCTCCCACCTCTGTAGTAGTCCACACGGACCACCTGGAACTCCAATCGCCTTGTCGAACAAGGCAATGGAAGGAGTCGTACCCTCATGTCAGCGAACTAGTCACTGACACACTCTCCTGCCACCAGTCACTTTTCTGCAATTGTCTTTCCCTTGTTGGGTAGCACTTGCTCAGGCTCTCTTGGTTACCACAACCAGAGAGAATGACAACTTTGCAGAGCAACTGGTGTTCTGAGTTGTACTGTCAGAGAAGCCCCCAATACCCCTATATATATAGGAGGGTCATGGGATAGGGTTCTCTACCCCGGGCAATGCGGGATTAAAGCAGGAGTAGAAGGGTTAGAGATTTTCCACAAAATCTGACAAACTGTGCCAGTTGAACCGATTGTTTCAAGCACAAAATGGTTTGTTGGTGACCTCAGCCGATCGATTAACTCCTGAACTGATCGTTTGGGGCATCTGAGCCGATCGGTTCATGCTTGAGCCGATCGATTCATGCTCCTGGTCCAACTCGAATTGACTTTCCATGTTTGTTTCCAACTAATCATATATTAGTCCTTGTCCAAATCAAATTTGACAAGTGAAACGAACTTGGTTGGTCACCCGACTAGTTCAACTATGTGAACCAATCGGTTCATTGACCTGAGTCACTCGGCTCACCAGCGTAAGCCGATCGGTTCATCTGCATGAGCCGATCGGTTGGGGCAGTAGATCAGTCAATCGCAGTTTCAATCAATCTGATACTCTAATCATTTGATCCAACACCTTGAATACCATGATTTTGAGATATCAATCGATTGGGTGTTTAATTGAACTACTAAACTCCTTTAGTAATCAATCCAAACAAGATTTATGGAGAAACTCCTTTTCTAGGAACATGTCCTAGTGTGTGTGACCCTGTAGGTCCATTTCACATTGGCAGTGAAAGTCCATAACACTTATGACTTCACAAGCAAAGAGTGGTGCCTAGTCACACATCAGTGCTACCCAAGTGAAATAGAAAGTTGTAGAACAACTTTCAATCCTACAATCCATGAATGGTGTTACAGTGAATGTATAATTCTTCTGTCACTAATGTCCTGAATGAACTCAAGGCATGGTACAATCATCCTTTCAACGTTCATCCATTTCCTTGATCTTAGAGTAGACCGGGTGAGATGTGTGTGACATCAATATCACATATTGATTCACACATGCATGCACATGCCTTTCTCAATCCTACTCATCAAGTGGCCATGGACATCAAACTCCCTTAGGAGGGACAAATCCCATATCTATCACTCACCCCTCAAAAGTCCCATGTGTCAAAGTCACCCAATCATCACCTTTATAACAACCCATGTTTCAGGACTGCGTTTGATGATGTCAAAGTGTACCTAACGACATGTGTTGAGTGTAGTGATTTCAGGTCGAAGAATCACACTGACCACCATCACTATGAGAGCTAATTGTGACTACCAAATCATGGTTCCATGTGTCACTCTCACGGTGGGTCTGTTTGGTACACTTGTTCTCTAACAAGTACCTATGTGCTTAGTTTGATATCAATATATCATGACTAATGAGATTCTGTCATCAACCAACACACAATCTAGTCTTTAGTGTTATTGATGACTATGGTTATTTCCACAATAACAACCGACTAGGGACTAAAAAAGAATGTACACTCTTAACATCCGTATGATCTCATCATTTAGCTCCTTAACCTAAAAGCATATGTCATTGAGTAAAAACAATTCTCTACACATCTATCATGTTACACTATCATCTCAAAAATAGTTAAAACATATAGATTGGAAATTTCCTTTATTATTCAAATCGTTAACAGAGTATCCCATTACAATCATCACATGACTTGCTCTATGGGCATACATACCAACAGACTCCCACTTGCACTTAGATCCAGTCACCTAGGAACCTCAATCCTTGTGAACTAGCATGACCATCATGCTTCTACTGAGAAAGGGCCTTCGTCAGTGGATCAACTATGTTGTCTTCAGTTGGTACTTTACAAATCTTCACATCTCCTCGTTGTACCATCTCTCATATGAGATGGAAGCGCCACAGTATGTGCTTGGACCGCTGATGTGATCTGGGTTCCTTAGCTTGAGCAATAGCTCCATTATTGTCACAATAAAGCTCAATTGCATCACAGTTACTGGGAATTACACCAAGTTCAGTGATGAACTTCCCGATCCACACAACCTCCTTTGCTGCATGTGAAGCAACAATATACTCAACCTCTGTAGTAGAATTGGCAATTGTTTCTTTCTTGGAACTCTTCCAGCTCACAACTCCATTGTTTAGGCAAAATACAAATCCTGATTGTGATTTGTAATCATCTTTGTCAGTTTGAAAGCTTGCATCAGTGTAACCTCTTAAAACCAGTTCTTCTTCGCCGCCGTATATAAGGAATTGATCCTTAGTCCTTTGCAAGTACTTGAGGATGTTCTTTACAGATGTCCAGTGAGCATCCTTGGGATCTGAATGGTACCTACTTGTCATGCTGAGGGCATACGAGACATCTGGGCATGTGCAAAACATAGCGTACATGATGGATCCAATGGCTAATGTATATGGGATCCCATTCATACGCTCCCTCTATTCACAAGATTGGGGACATTGAGCTCTAGAGATGGTAACTCAATGTAGCATGGGGATGTTGCCTCTCTGAGTTCTCCATGTTGAACCGCTTCAACACTTTTTCAATGTACATGCTTTGACTTAGTCCGAGAAGCCTTTTAGATCTATCTCTATAGATCTTAATACCTAGAATGTAGGATGCTTCTCCTAAGTCCTTCTTTGAGAAAGTATTCCCAAGCCCAGTCTTTACCTTCTCTAAGGTTGTGACATCATTCTCCATCAATAGTATGTCATCAACATACAATATGATGAATGTGGTCATGCTCCCACTAACCTTCTTGTACACACAAGGTTGATATTCATTTTGAATAAAGCCAAACACTTTGAATTCCTCATCAAATCAAAGATTCCAACTCCGAGACGCTTGCTTCAATCCATAGATTGACCTTTGTAGCTTACAGACTTTATTGGCATTCGTTGGATCTACAAAACCTTTAGGTTGTGTCATGTACACATCCTCATTTATATTACCATTAAGGAATGCAGTTTTAACATCCATTTGCCAAATCTCATAGTCATAATAAGCCGCAATAGTAAGCATGATCCTGATGGACTTAATCATGGCAACTGGAGAAAAAGTTTCATCATAGGCAACCCCTTGAACTTGTTAGAAACCCTTTGCAACCAATCTACCTTTATAAGTTTGCACATTGACATCCATGTCAGTCTTCTTCTTGAAGACCCACTTGCACCCTATGGGTTTTACCCCTTCGGGTGGTTCCACCAAAGTCCATACTTTGTTGGAATACATGGATTCCATCTCGGATTTCATGGCCTCAAGCCATTTCTTAGAATTTGGTCCCTCCATAGTCTCTAGATAGGTAGTTGGATCATCATCTATGATCAACTCACCACCTTCCTGAGTCACAAGGTATCCAAACCTCTCAGGTTCAAGGCGTGTCCTACTAGATCTACGAGGTCCTTGCATTACTTGAGAAGACTGAGATTCCACAAACACCTTGTGAATCTCTATGTTCCTCTTGTACAGCTACTGGTTCAATGTTTTCTTGTTGGGCTTGAACCTCTTCATGCTCTAATTTCCTCCCACTGCTTCCTTTAGAAATAAATTCCTTTTCTAGGAACACAACATCCCTGACAACAAACACTTTGTTGTCAGTTGGGTAGTATAAGTAATATCCCTTAGTCTCCTTAGGATATCCAACGAAATAACATTTATCAGATCTAGGGCCTAGCTTGTCAGGAAACATTTTCTTGACATGCCTCACACCCCCAAATCCTCATAAAAGGCATATTGGTACGCTTCCCAGTCCATATCTCATATGGTGTCTTTTGAACCGATTTAGATGGTACTCGGTTAAGTGTAAACACGGCGGTTTCAAGAGCATGACCCAAGAAGGAAATTGGAAGATCAACAAAACTCATCATTGATCGCACCATATCAAGTAAGGTGTGATTCCTTCTTTCAGACACACCATTATGTTGTGGTGTTCCAGGTGGAGTCCATCGTGATACAATACCATGAGCTCGTAGAAGGTCCTCAAACTTCTGGTTTAAGTATTCTCCACCTCGATCAGATCGAAGTGCTTTAATACTTTTACCAAGTTGGTTTTGTACTTCATTCATGAAATCCTTAAACCTTTCAAGGGTTTCTGACTTATGTTTCATCTGGTACACATAGCCATACTTACTAAAGTCATCAGTGAAGGTAATGAAGTACTGATACCCATTTCTAGCATTAGTTCTAAAAGGCCCACATACATCAATATGTATGAGTCCTAATAGATCACTAGCTCTCTCACTTTTACCTAAAAGGGGAGTCTTGGTCATCTTGCCCAACAAACAAGATTCACATGTCTCTATTGATTCATAATCAAAAGAGTCTAGATAACCATCTTTGTGCAGTCTAGAAATGCGGTTGTCATTTATGTGCCCTAGACGACAATGCCAAAGATGTGTTTTATTTGAGTTGTTGAGTGTTTTTCATTTGGTGTTTACGTTGTATACACTTGTCTCTAGATCTATCAAGTATAGACCATAAGACATTGGGGCACTGCCATAAAAGATCCCATCTTTTGAAATGGAACACTTTCCATTCTTAATGAGAAATTCAAAACCATCCTTGTCTAAATCAGAGACAGAAATGATATTCCTATTTATGGTAGGTACATAATAGTAGTTCTTCAACTCTATTATTATCCCACTAGGTAGAGTTAACTCATAGGTTCATACAGTAATGGCAGAAACTCTTACCCCATTGGCAACACGTAGTTCAACCTCGCCTTTCCCCAAAGGCCTACTTCTCTTAAGATCCTTCACATCTGAACAAATGTGAGATCCACATCCGGTATCAAGTACCCATGACAAAGAAGTAGTAAAGTTAATCTCTATCATGTATACACCAGAAGTAGAGATCTCTATTTCTCGCTTCTTCTTCCATTGTTCCTTCCATCCTCTCCATGTTTTGAGTGCAGAAGAATTTGGTTTGGCGAGAGAACCCTTCTCTCCCTTACCTATGTCCTTAGACTTCATTCCATTGATCTCTATCAATGAACTATCCTTCTTCACATTTGTCTCAAACAACGCCTTAAGCGTACATAGAGTGGACTCAAAGGTCGTCGGTATATTTAGATGGTGCAGAACCTTTCTCATCATCCCCAACCAGTTATGGAATTTATTCTCAATTAATTTGCCCATTTTAAAAGATGATTCTTTTGCCATTCTACAAGACAAAATTGCATTTGTCAAAAGTCATTTTTGATTTGATTTGATTTGATTTGATTTGATTTGAATAAATTTGACGATAGTTAATTAGGCTTTTAATTCATTATCGCTCCCACTATTTTGATTCAAATTGACAGCCCTCACCATCAATTCAGAAGATTGCAGTGCACAATCTTCTAGTGGGCAAGATCCGTATTTCATCAAGTCATGAGTCAGCTTTGGTTGATCGCCCACAACTTGACTATTTAGGTAGGCCATCATGCCAATTGCATCATATGCAACTATTGATGAATGAACATGTGCAACACCTTGCCATGAACATTCCATGCCTCTAGGATTAGACACTCTAAGAATCACTAGTTAAGTCTATCCCAAAAGTCGACACGGTAAACATGCACTCTGCTTTGGCAGAACCTACATGTTTACCCTTCACACTCACTAGTACATAACCGACCTTTAGTTTCAGTTATTTAAGGCCTTTAGTGTCAGTTTATAAGCGACACCTATGTGGGCGACGCTAAAAGCCCAGCCGTTACGCGTCAGTTCAAAAACTGACGCCAAAACCCTTCGCGCGCCACCGAAAACGCGCCAGCAGGGCACTATAGGCGTCAGTTATTAGATAAGCAACTGATGCCATATACCTTCGCGCCATAGAAGGGTGCCATCTTGGGCACTATCAGTGTCGGTTATTAGATAAGAAATCTACGTCATATAACTCCCAACATGGCCATGCACTCCCAACACAGCCGTGCTGGCCAGCACGGCCGTGGTGTCTGGTCCGCTGCCACGGTCGTGTTGTCCAGCACGGCCGTGGTGTTAAGGAAATAGACATCAGTTACTATTAGAAACTGATACTATAACGATGTGGCGTCGGTTTTATACAAATAAATGACGCCTATTTTTTTTTCTGTCAGTCTACATACCTGCTCTATGGCTGGTCATAGGATGAGAAACCTGCAGTTCAGTTATGAACTGCAGGTTTTACGACATCCATTGATATCAGCCAACAACAGGCCACAAACCTGCAAAATTAACAACAAAAATATTCACACATTTAGCAATGCAACCTGCAGTTCCATTTTATTTTCACACATTTAGAAACATTCATGTAGCTAGCAATCTGTAGTTCCATTCATTTTCCCATTCACACATGTAGAAACATTCATATAGCAACCAACAGTTTCATTCATTTTCACTCAGACACATGTAGAAACATCCAGACATGTAGAAACATTCATATATATTATAATTCATAAATTCATTTACAAAATATCATTCTTTAGTCATTATTCGCTACAACATCCCAATTATATCTTAAAACCCCCACTATTTGTATGGTTGTTTCCCATTCTTCTCTTACTTCATTTAATTCTCCCGTCGTATAGGGAGCATGTACATCTGGTAAGGCCATTCCTGTAGTGTGGTCAGTTTTAAACACCTATAAAGAGAATGATGTATATATATAATTAATGAGCTATAAATAAGATTGATATATTTCATATTATCTAATGATACTATATAATACCTCAGCAATACAATCGATGTCCATTGCGGCATATTTGATAATCATGTGCATAAATCGTATCACATAGTATCCACATGCCCATACGTTGTCTTGTGTAGCACACTATAAATTCAAACATACAAAATATTAAAAAATACAACTAATTAAGCATTGTTCACATAAATAATATATACATATATCGTAGTCGGGAACTTACTTTCACGTTCTTCCAAATTATTGGCTGGTTCTTTTTCATGGAGACCTTTCCTCCAGCCTTTTTGAACACATCAAAACCCCTACATGTTAATGTAACATAGTACATTGCATAATTTAATAGTAATGTAATAACATATGTTAATTGATATGAAAATGAAATATTTCTCACCGGAATAATGACATTTTCATTATGTATCCATATTTTGTATTCAATTTACTCCCCTTAGGATCTAGATAATAGACAGTGAACGTCTCGGGGACAATAACCAGTAACTCCCAATGCATACCACTAGAGGTAAAAAAGTTGAAAATTAATAACTCAAAATCCACAATAAAAATGTAATTTTCTTAAGTCCAAATTATAATAAGCAAAGTAAACTTACTCTACATTGAATGGAGCCATTATCACTGTCTTCTTATTTTGAGAAAAAATTGTAAAAGCCTCATAGCAGTATTGTTGAACTGACGGAGGGTCTTTAGCTACTAGACTAATCAAAGATGGAATAAAAAATCCTACATGTACGAATGCAAAATCTGCACATATCTTGTCTAAGTAGGTGCAAAATATGTATTAATTACGCATGCATTAATAAATAAGAAACCAGATCACTAGATCCTACACAAGGTATATGGATGTATAAAGAAGATCTCACCTTATCCATAGCTCTATCACAGATGTATTTAGCCAATCATATCGAAACAACTCCAAAATATCTTGTATAAATAGTTTGCTTTAGTATGATTGACCTGCAACATCTGAATCTATAGAAACAGTTATAGGGCAATTTATATCATGTTCGCCTAACCATATTGTCATACCCCTACAGTTAGGACCTAACGGGACAGGTAGGTCCTGTGGAACCCAATTGGGTAATGTAGGAGGTGGAAGTGGAGGCCTAGATGTTGTGGGTGTCTTCTTTTTAACCTGTATATATATATAATAATTTCAGATCAACTGACATCATATACACAAACTAACAATTTAACATAATGTAAATTTACCATACAGTTTCAGTAAAGATGACATACGCT
Organism: Alisma plantago-aquatica; assembly: GCA_963693085.1. Lineage (NCBI taxonomy): Eukaryota > Viridiplantae > Streptophyta > Magnoliopsida > Alismatales > Alismataceae > Alisma > Alisma plantago-aquatica. The sequence continues at coordinate 1,404,941,295 of OY856411.1, read as the reverse complement.
TTTAGCCACAATATCACTCCGCCTTCTTCCTCACCAAGCGTTTCACAATCTGGGTGGGCATATGGCAGTGGAAGATCCATCCACTTGGGGAATATATGTACTGGGCTCACACGAATCCAACCAGATGGTAATGGAGACCCATGAAACATTTCCCCTAGTAGGGATGGGTAAGCTGACGCCTCTGCAATGACATATTCATTAACTTTTAGACAGCATGTCTTCAACCCCAACAAATTTTTGTGTAAAGAATGTTATATACATATATACATATCATCTTTTTTTTGAAACGACTACAATTTCATATATACATATCATCTTGAATTAAAAAACTAGTTACTATGTCATAAAAATACTTACATCGGATTTTCTAGGTGGTGGGTCTACAAGATTACTCCCAACCTCTGCAATAGGAGTAGAGCCTATAGTAGGAGACACCATAGGTACTGTCTGGTAAGTGGCAGTCTGAGATGCCTGCCACTTTTTCATTGCTTCTTCGAGTTTCCTATCAAATAGCTTATCTACCTATACATGGATAAAAGAAACATCAAATTCTAATTATTGAATTCTCTTTTACAGTAACATCTACAAGGAAAAAATATGTTACCTCTTCTTGTGAAAGTCCCACTTTTGGGACATGTTTGCACTGGGATGGCCCAAAAAAAGCTTTGATGCCCACACCAGCACCTACAACCCTAACACGTCCTGGATGCTCTGGGTTACCCAGAGCAACTGTCAATTCATCCCTTGTGCCCTCAGGGATGAACTTGCCTTGTTTCCTCAGCTCATGCAGCTCCCGCTAATCGCCAAAAAAAATTTGTAATTAAGTAAATACCACAAATAATCAATATTCGAACGATTGCTGTAAGAGTTGTATTTTACCATTTTTGCAGCCGCCTCAGTAGTTGTGGGCTTCCTTATTTCTCCCATCTTATTTTGCCTCCCAGCTATCCAGACATCATGGCGAGGCAGAGGTGTGCTACCTATACTGGAGGACTCCTGAGTAGCAGCAGACTGAGCAGTAGCCTCAGACTGTAGTCTTTGGCGAATGCCTGCATACCCCTTTGGATCCATTGTGTGGTCATGCACATTCAGTGCACGCCTTGATCTTTGTGCCTCACTGAGGGCCTAGTTAGTATGCACATTAATGATTTGGTTAGTAACAGTAAATGTTAATCTTGAATAGATGAATACAACATATATGAATGAGATTGGGACTGACGCCTAATACCTTGAATTCATCAGTTTGTCTTGAAGCAACGAATGCGTCCCATTCTTCTTTGTCCACGAAGTTCCATTGTTCAGTGGCTGTCTTCTTCCTCTTGTCAGCTTCTTTTATGTATTCTCGGGTGAGATTTGTCCTATAGTTCCTTAGGACTCTCCCACAACGTTGCATCACGCATTTACGATGCAGCTTTTCATCCAATTAAAATATACTCTACAAAATAGAATTGCTATTAACTAGTATCCAAAAAATTAGTAATCTACAAAATAGAATTGCAAATTAATAATAACTCACACATAAATCCTTCCATATTACGTCTTTCTTCTCCTTCGAAACTTTATGCCAAGAATCTATCTTACAACTATAATGGTTACGAGTAACATACCCAAGATATGAAACAAATGAATTGCGATTCACACTAGATGCATTTCCTGCATTATCAAAATCCACAACAAGTTTGGATCCATTGCCCTTTTGCGCTATTAACTTCTTCATCATAGTGATACCCCTTCTCTTGTCAACTTTTTGGTGTTTCTGATCAAGTGCCTCAAGTGCTTCAGATGGTACATGTGCATCATCAACCTAAAATTTGACAAAATAAACACATTTACAAGATATAACTATAAATGGACATATAGATATAAATATATGATATATTTTTAAAACTTACATTGTGATGCGGCACATTGATGACCTCACCCTCACGGTAATCATCAGCACGGTCATCAGGAGAATGCTCAACCATCTAAAAATTCACATTCACATTGTAAAGTTCACATTGTAAAGTAATTCAAATTGTAAAGCTCACATTGTAAAGTTCACATTCACATTGTAAAGTAATTCACATTGTAAAGTTCACATTATAAAGTAATTCACATTGTAAAGTTCACATTGTAAAGTTCACATTCACATTGTAAAGTTCACATTGTAAAGCTCACATTGTAAAGTTCACATTCACATTGTAAAGTAATTCACATTGTAAAGTTCACATTATAAAGTAATTCACATTGTAAAATTCACATTGTAAAGTTCACATTCACATTGTAAAGTTCACATTCAGAAAAATAAAACATATAAAAAAATATAAACATGCCTCTAATATTGCGATTTTTTATCAATTAACAATCCTTCATTGTGATCTCTGCGCACATACAAGTCATCATTAGCTTCAATATTTGCTGGTGTTGGCAACCCAACTGAGAATGGACTGGAGTCATCATACTTATCATAGTACTGTTCTTCATCTATAGGATCTTCAATGAACTGTCTTTTACCATGAAGAACAACCGACCATTTATCATTTGCAGGATCATCGATATAAAATACTTGTTTCGCATGTGATGCCAATATGAATGGTTAACCCTTCTCACCAATCTTTTCAAATTTTACTAAAGTGAAACCCAATTCATCCACTATAACTCCTTTGGTGTTATCAACCCAATTACATTTGAAGAGCGGAATTCTGAAATCTATGTAGTCAAACTCCCATATGTCTTCATTGACACCATAATATGACATTTTAGCTTCACGTGGACTCTTATCCTTTGCACTTGCAAAAAACATAGTTGATGCTTGAAGGGTGACCCCACTATTTTGGACGACACTCTTATCATCTTGGCACTTTGTGTAATATGTGAATCCATTAATGTCATACCCTTCATAAGACATAACAGTCAATTTTGGTTTAAAGGCAGGGCATTTGATAGTTTCAGTAATATCATCTGGTGTTTGAGATAGTTGATGTAAGACTTTATTTTCAAACCACTTAATAAATGTCTTGTTATGCTCTCTAGCAAGCCACATTGTATTGGCTCGAGGATATTGTCTCTTGATGAAATTGGCATGTTCCTCGATATAAACGTTCACTTCATCCATGTTGTGTAAAATATACAAGTGACCTTGTTCCAACTGCTCACGGCTGATTACTTTCACACATGATCCCAAAATTCCTTTGCCAAATTGCTCGTCAATATTCTTCTCATTATCAGGAGTTTCATTACCACTGAGAAAGTCATTGCAAAAATACATAACCTCTCTCACCACATAACCCTCGATAATACTCCCTTCAGGCCGATAACGGTTTCGAACATCACTTTTAAAAACGCTCATGTATCGTTCAAAGGGATACATCCAATGCAAGAAAACTGGTCCCAACATTTTCACTTCCCTAGTCAAGTGGACAACAAGATGTACCATGATATCAAAGAACGACAGAGGAAAATACATCTCAAGCTGACATAGGATAACAACCACTTCTCTTTACAATTTATCGAGAGTATCAGGGTCAATAACTTTGTTGCACAGACTGTTGAAAAAGAAACAAAGTCTGGTGATTGCAAACCTTACATGCTTCAGCAATATAGATCTAATTGCCACAAGCAATATTTGTTGCATTAGAGTGTGACAATCATGAGATCTAAGACCTATCAACTTTAGATCTTTCATTGATACCAATCTACGGATGTTGGATGAGTAACCCTGTGGGACCTTAACATTTACCAAACATTCACAAAAAGCTTTCTTCTCCTTTCTAGATAATGTGTAACAAGCGGGAGGTAAGTATGTTCTCTGATTTCCCATTTCACGAAATTCTATTAATTCTGACCTTATTCCCATTTCACGTAGGTCCAGTCTGGATTTTATCCCATCTTTAGTCTTACCTGGTATATTCAACAAAGTACCAATGACACTATCACAAACATTTTTCTCAACGTGCATGACATCGATACAATGCCTGACTATCAAAGAACTCCAATAAGGAAGATCCCAAAATATTGACTTCTTCTTGAATAAAGATTTGTCACTCTATGTGCCATAGTACATTGTGATCTTTTACCAAATTCATTGACAAAGTATTTTACTCTTTCATAAACAACCTCCCCTGGTATAGGTTTTGGTGCACTCCATTCCTCATTCAATCCATTGAATGCTTTGTGCTTCCAACGATACATATGGAATTTTGTAAGAAACCTTCGATGACCGAGATATACAATCTTACCGCCATGTTTTAGTCTTGTTGAATCAGTGTTCTCTTCACATATAGGATACACTTTAGCTCCTTTGACACTATATCCAGACAAATTCCCATATGCTGGAAAGTCATTAATAGTGCAAAACAACATAGCATGCAAATGAAATGTCTCTCTTCATGAAACATCATAGGTCATCACACCTTCACCCCATAGTTTCTTTAAGTCATCAATCAGAGGTTCAAGATAAACATCGATGTCATTTCTAGGTTATTTAGGGTCCGATATCAACAACGACAGCATTACGTACTTATTTTTCATACACAACCAGGGAGGAAGATTGTATATAACAAGCATGACTGGCCAAGTGCTATGTTGGCTGCTCAATGTCCCTTACAGATTCATCCCATCTGTACAAAGCCCAAGTCTTAGATTCCTGACTTCTTCACCAAATTCAGGTTACAATAGATCAATCTTCTTCCACTGTGGGGAATCAGACGCATGTCGTAGGATCCCATCATTATTTTTCTTAACATCTGCATGCCACCTCAAATTCTTTGCATCTATCGGATTGGCAAACAAGCATTGAAACCATGATATTATAGGTAGATACCACATCACCTTGGCAGGAGAACCAGTTTTGGACTCCCTCGAAGTCGTCAATTTATATCGTGACACACCACATTTTGGACAATCTTTCAAATCTACATAGTCCTTTTGAAATAATAAACAATCATTCGGGCATGCGTGTATCTTCTTGGAATCCATTCCCGTTGGGAACAACAATTTCCTTACCTGGTATGTTGAGATTGGCAGCTCGTTTCCTTCAGGAAGCATTTCTTTCAACAAAGACAACAATGACGTGAAACTTTTGTCGCTCCATCTATTGTTAGCTTTCAGCTTATACAATCTCAACACACCGCTAAGCTTCATAAACTTAGTACAACCTATGTATAATGATATCTCAGCATCATGCACAATGTTTCTAAAAATGGGAGGTGGATTGGTGTGCTCTATCCCACAACTATCCAACATCGCATCAACGATGTCTACAGGAACTGGTTCATTCACATCTACGTCATCATAGGCAATTTCTTCTTCTACACAAGTACTGCTATCGACATCCACTGGTTTCGGGTTTGAAATGTCTCCATGCTAGTGTCATTCTGTATAGCCTTGTATAATCCTGTTGCACATGACATGACTTTTGATTTCATCACAAGTGCTGACTTTCAAGTTGTTACCGCAATGCCTACATGGACAATAGAACCTATCTCCAGGTTGTTTCCTATGTTCCTCGGCAAATCTAATAAACTGGTCAAGACTATAAATAAACTCTGGGGTGCATCGATTGCGAATGGACATCCATGATCTATCCATTCTATGATCAAAGAGAAAACAAGTATATATTACAACAAGATTAGGGTCTAGGGTTAACAGATTAGAGTTTTTGCATGGTTAAAACTTTAGGCCAACAAATACATGTGTTGTCATTCTTATATATAATAAATGTGTACCACCTATCCCATTCTTGAACACCTAATCTCACTAGTAAGTGTATAATGTGTATTGGGTTTTCAAGAAAATTTCGGAAGCATTTCCCTGCTGTTCTCCAAGTACATATGTACTTAGAGAACAAACGGGGAAATGCTACTGAAATTTCTTGAAAACCCAATACACATTATACACTTACATCCTAAGTGAGATTAGGTGTTCAAGAACAGTCCCAAACCGGGGACTATCCAAGATTTACTCCTAATGAGTAAATCTTGGATGGGTTTCTAGGCTAATGAGTACATATCCACTACATGTATTTTCTCACTTACATTGCATCACTGACAATTAGAGCATTATTAAATAATAAATCAAGAATTCAATAGTTTCAAACATGCAATAATTCACAATTAGCGTGATAAGATTCACTTTGTACAAACATACATGGCATAATTCAGGCACAATAGTAGGTGTGGTCATTGACCCGATTCAACAATATAAGAATAATTTTAGAAGAGTAATGTAGCACAACATTATAGGCTATCCGATTATAATTGAGCAATAAAGCACAAAATCAACCAACATTGCCGTGCTACCAACACGGACGTGCTGCCCAACACGACCGTGCCAACCTGCGATTTCACACACCTTGGTCACAGAGCAGGGTACCTGCTTGAGGGAAGAGGAAGAAGAGGAGGAAGAAGAGCAGAGCAGGTACCTTCGGCGGCGTTGGCGGGGATAGTAGCAGCAGTGAGTAGTAGGATCAGGAGAGCAGGCCGCCAGAGCAAGATAGAAGGTCATCGGAGAAGGAGAGAAGGCCGCCAGAGCTGGGGGCAGAGGACAAGCAGTGGCGGAGGTGGGCAGAGGACCAGCCAAGCGAGCGGAGCAGTGCGCGGCCAGAGTAAACGGCGGTGGAGGTGGGGGCAGAGGAGAAATCACCGAAAATCTCCGGACCAAACTCTGGAGTAGCAGCACGAGACAATGAATGAAACAGAGAAAGGGGAAGAGTCGGGCTTGCGCGGGTGCTGTTAAGTTATCAATCGGCATCGATTATTAAAAACAACCGACACGTAAACCTAAAGGTGTCAGTTCTACAAATACACCGACACCTATTCTCAATGATAGTCATCCGTTTTTACTAGAAAAAAACTGACGTCTATCTACATACGCCGATTAAAAAAATTGTTCTCGATTAATGACCATAGTCGTCGGTTTCTTTCTCAAACCAACTCTCAAAGGGGTGTGAAAAATTTCCCGGGAAAATGCGTGAAAACCCATAAGCGTCGGTTCTTGTAGTAAAATCGACGACCAAAATGTGCCCAATTTCTGTATCGTGAATAACCTTTCGTCGTCGGGTTTTTAGTAAATAACCGATGCCATATGTCAAATTTTGGAGGTAATTTTTTTCACACAAAATTTTGTATTTGGCGGTTAATTTTAGGGTCGGTTTATTATTCGGGAACCGACACTGAATAAAAGTGATACCCATGTCTGGTCGCCCTTCACAGATAGATGTCAGTTTTTTTATTAAACCGACATTTTAGGTTTTAGGTGTCGGTGTATTTATACAACTGACGCCTTTAAAAGTGACTTTATAAGCCATTTCTGTAGTAGTGACTTCCGCGAGATAGGCGGTGCACCATGCTTTGGCATAACCTATGCTTAGTCAATCAGGTGTTTCATGTGTGTCACTAATGGAAGGCGTGAAAGACTTAATATTTAGATGAGGGATTTGGTTTTTATAGGTACATATACATATCCAATCACCACAATATAGTAAGTATCATATACATGTTATATCCCACAGAAAACATGTGAAATGATAAAAGTAATGATTATGGCCATCCTAATATGATTCGTCAAGCCAAGAGGAATCACGGTCATCTAGGCCCACATCACATGCAACCTATACAAGATGAACTCTGTGCTTTGCCTTTCTGGGTTTGATCAACTCATCTCCATGATTGATCGAATCGCCATCAGATCAGTCGGTTGGGTGCCACCAGCCGATCGACTGGCACCTCCATCTGATCGGTTCACTAGTCGTCGTGTATCTCCTTAGGTCACCACCCGCTCATCTTGCTCCTCGAACCGGTCATCAAGAATGTCAATCGATCAGTTCACAACTTGGACCAATCGTCTATGTCATCGTCAGGTTGTCCGTCGTTCATTGACATAATAGGAAATAAAATATCTATCCTATTTTACATTTGAAAAAGGAAACCCCAAGTTACATTTGGGGGGAGAAAAGGTAGGAAATAAATCTCAAGTTATCTCGAGTTACATCAGGAATAGGAGATAGAGAATCAGTGCACAGATCGAGATGCAAGCATCCACATGAAACCATACACAGACATAGGGTTTATTGGCCATAACCACGCTGTACATCCACCACAAAACTCATTTAAGGGTGACGTGTATCGAGTGCATTCATATTACATATCATATATGTATATTAGGATTTGTGGATATAGGATTGGGATTGCATAAAGCCAATTTTATTCGCATCGTATGCAATAAATAAAGGTGACAAACCAAAATCAATCACATCGATAATCCTAAAGCATAGAGAAGTTGACGTGGCTCGGATACCACCGTTCGGTTTTAGAGGAGATAGAGAAAGCAGTGGAAAATTTTTTTTCTCCCCAAACCTAGCATAAAGAAATCGCATCAACGTCTATACAATAGGAAGGATGGTTTGTAGAGACATACCTTGTCCTGAGGCTTGCTCGGTGACGTTACCTCATGGCTTGTGTGGTCTTCACCACTGGTCTTGGATGGTGTCTGTGCAGCTCCTGGTCTCACTGGGACTGTCGGGATAGACAACTATCCTCTGAGCGGCAGAAGTCTCCCACCTCTATAGTAGTCCACATGGACCACCTAGAACTCCGATCGCCTTGTTGTACAAGGCACTGGAAGGAGTCATACCCTCCTGTCGGCGTACTAGTCACCGACACACTCTCCTACCACCAGTCGCTTTTCTGCAATTGTCTTTCCCTTGTTGTGGCTCCCTTGTCAGGTAGCACTTGCTCGGGCTCTTCTGGTTACCACAACCAGAGAGAAGGACAACTTTACAAAGCAACTCGTGTTCTGAGTTGTACTGTCAGAGAAGCCCCCAATACCCCTATATATAGGAGGGTCATGGGAGAGGGTTCTCTACCCCAGGCAATGCATGATTAAAGAAGGAGTAGAAGGGTTCGATATTTTCCACAAAATTTGACAAACTGCGCCAGTTGAACCGATCGTTTCAAGCACGAAATGGTCGGTTGGTGACCTTAGCCAATCGGTTCACACCTAAACCGGTCATTTCGGGCATCTGAGCTGATCGGTTCATGCTCCTGGTCCAACTCAAATTGACTTTCCATGTTTGTTTCCAATTAATCATATATTAGTCCTTGTCCAAATCAAATTTGATAAGTGAAACGAACTCGGTTGGTCACTCGACCAGTTCAACTATGTGAACCGATCAGTTCATTGACCTGAGCCACTCGGCTCACCAACCTGAGCTAATCGGTTCATCTGCATGAGTCGATCGGTTGGGGCAGCAGATCAATCAATCTCAGTTTCAATCAATCAGATACTCTAATCATTTGATCCAACACCTTGAATACCATGATTTTGAGCTATCAATCGATTGGGTGTTTAATTGAACTACTAAACTCCTTTAGTAATCAATCCAAACAAGATTTACGGAGAAACTCCTCTTCTAGGAGCATGTCCTAGTGTGTGTGACCCTGTAGGTCCATTTCACGTTGGCAGTGAAAGTCCATAACACTTATGACTTCACAAGCAAAGAGTGGTTCCTAGTCACACATCATTGCTACCCAAGTGAAATAGGAAGTTGGAGAAAAAATTTCAATCCTGCAATCCGTGAATGGTGTTACAGTGAATGTATAATTCCTTTGTCACTAATGTCCTGAATGAACTCAAGGCATGGTACAATCATCCTTTCAACGTTCATCCATTTCCTTAATCTCAGAGCAGACTGGGTGAGATGTGTCTGACATCAATATCACATATTGATTCACACATGCATGTTCATGTCTTTCTCAATCCTACTCATCAAGTGGCCATGGACATCAAACTCCCTTAGGAGGGACAAATCCCATATCTATCACTCACCCCTCAAAAGCCCCATGTGTCAAAGTCACCCAATCATCACCTTTATAACAACCCATGTTTTAGGACTGTGTTTGATGATGTCAAAGTGTACCCAACGACATGTATTGAGTGTAGTGATTTCAGGTCGAAGAATCACACTCACCACGATCACTGTGAGAGCTAACTGTGACTACCAAATCATGGTTCCATGTGTCACTCTCACGGTGGGTCTGTCTGGTACACTTGTTCTCTAACAAGTGCCTATGTGCTTGGTTTGATATCACTATATCATGGCTAATGAGATTATGTCATCAACCAACACACAATCTAGTCTTTAGTGTTATTGATGTCTATGGTTATTTCCACAATAACAACTGACTAGGGACTAAACAAGAATGTATACTCTTAACATTTGTATGATCTCATCGTTTAGGTCTATAACCTAAAAGCATATGTCATTGAGTAAAAACAATTCTCTAGACATCTATCATGTTACACTATCATCTCAGAAATAGTTAAAACATATAGATTGGAAATTTCCTTTATTATTCAAATAATTTATAGAGTATCCCATTAAAACCATCACATGACTTTCTCTATGGGAATACATACCAACAGACTCCCACTTGCACTTAGAGCCAGTCACCTAGGAACCTCGGTCCTTGTGACCTAGCATGACCATCATTCTTCTGCTGAGAAAGGGCATTCGTCAGTGGATCATCTATGTTGTCTTCAGTTGGTACTTTGCAAATATTCACATCTCCTCGCTGTATGATCTCCTGTATGAGATGGAAGTGCTACAGTATGTGCTTGGACCACTGATGTGATCTGGGTTCCTTAGCTTGAGCAATAGTTCCATTATTGTCACAATAAAGCTCAATTGCATCACAGCTACTGGGAATTACACCAAGTTCAGTGATGAACTTCCTGATCCACACAACCTCCTTTGTTGCATGTGAAGCAACAATATATTCAACCTCTGTAGTAGAATTGGAAATTATTTCTTGCTTAGAACTCTTCCATCTCACAGCTACATTGTTTAGGCAAAATAAAAATCCTGATTGTGATCTGTAATCATCTTTGTCAGTTTGGAAGCTTGCATCAGTGTAACCTCTTACAACTAGATCTTCCTCGCCTCCGTATATAAGGAACTGATCCTTATTCCTTCGCATGTACTTGAGGATGTTCTTTACGACTGTCCAGTGAGCATCCACGATGTAACATCCCTGACCTGGGTTATGAATTAACCCTAGGTGTTTTGCCTAAATATGTAATTAAATTCTTGTGATTATCTTTTGGCATGTAATTCAGTTCCTAAGGAACATACATTTTCAATTCTGACCTTTTTAAAACAATGATTGTAGTATTATTTGGTAATACAGGGACCTATGTGCAAATTGCCCAATTAGAGGGGTTAACTTGCAAATTACATAGGTTAAGATGTTCCTCTAACAAAGAGACATCATATGAATGAATATGATGAGGTATGATGGATTTCCCAAGTTTGGGCACCAAGGTGCAGTTTGTGGAGCAATCCTTGTGCTTAAAACCCTAATTTTGGTGTAAAGTGCAATTTACCCAAAATGAGGGGTGCAACTTGTGATATACACTTTATAGAAAATCTTTTATGACTTTTGACATCATTTAAAGTTAAAATTATGAAGGAGGCACTTCATTTGAATAATCATATTATAAGAAATACCTTTGTAATTAAACCACCAAAGTTGTAAGTAAAGGAGACCCTTATATGTATATGTGCACCATAGTGACAAGTTGACCTTCCTTGCCTTTAGTCCTTGGTCTTAGAAGAAGTTTTACCTTAGATATGAAGAGGAGGGACGTGCCTAAAAGAAAGGAAGGACCTAGTTGTCAAAAGGAGGAGTTAGTTGTCCTTATGATGAAAATAACCTCAAAGTATATATGATCCTTTCCTTTGCAACCAAAGGCAACATTTCCTTTCTTCCCTTCTTATTCCCTTGCTTAGACTGACTTAGGACAGAGCTCAGGATTAGAGGAAGACGACCAAGTTCATCCATCTTGCTCGAATTCATGGAGGAAACCAGGTTACAAGGTTGGTTTCATGGTTATCTTACTTAGTTTTCTCTTCCTAGCCGATCCTTCCCAACTTTTCCTTGAAGAAACAACCTTGGATGACCGGTGGAGCTCAAGCCACCATTAAAGTTTCGAAGCTTGGAAGCTTGGAGTTCTAGGAACAACGTTTAAGGCGGGTTTTATAACTCTACACCTTGCTTTGTTATGCATACTTTGATTCTTGCAAATAATAGTTAGTTCTTCTTCTTCCCCATCTTTCTTTGCACTCTTGCAAGCTTTTTCATGAAGAACAGACCTTGGTTTCAAGGTTGAAGACGAAGGGTGTTAATACCTATGTTGGTCCTTATCCAACTTTATTAAACGATCGTGGACCAATAGATCAAATGGGTTCACACCTGTTTAAGGTCAAATGGGTCCACACTCGTTTAAGGTCAAATGGGTTCACACTCATTTAAGCCCAAACAGGTTCACACTCGTTTAAGGTCAAAATGGGTTCACACTCATTTAGGCTCAAATGGGTTCACACTCGTTTAAGCCCAAATAGGTTCACACCAGTTTAAGGTCAAATGGGTTCACACTCGTTTAAGCTCAAGTGGGTTCACACTCGTTTAAGCTCAAGTGGGTTCACACTCGTTTAAGCTCAAGTGGGTTCACACTCATTTGAAATCAAGTGGGTTCACACTCGTTTAAGCCCAAACAGGTTCACACTCGTTTAAGGTTAAATGGGTTCACACCCGTTTAAGGTCAAATGGGTTCACACCCGTTTAAGGTCAAATGGGTTCACACCCATTTAAGGTCAAATGGGTTCACACTCGTTTAAGGTCAAGTGGATCCACACTTGTTTAAGGCTCAAATGGGTTCAAGGTCGTTTGAGATTAAATGAGTTCAAGGTCGTTTAAAACCTAAATGGGTTGAAGGTTGAAGGTTAAACCCTAAACCAATTGGAGATTTTCAAGGTTGTTTATACTTAATCACTTGAAGGTGTAAATGGTTCAATGATGATCTAATCTAAACTCTAATGGTAAATTAAGACATTAAGGGACTAAATGACTAGTGAACTGACCCATGATGATCAATGGGTAAATTACCAAAATGCCCTTGAGGGGTTAATTTGAGTGATACCTTGTTCTAATCAAACCATAATCATTTGATAGTGGTGATTTGGTTTATGTTAATCAATGAGGACTTAAACCAACCCTATCTAGAGTGATATAATCACCATCTATTAGTAAGGAGAGAGAGAAAGTACCATTTATGGTTAAAACTCAAATAAAGTACCTTCAATGTATATGAATATGCATGATTAGGGCATGATCCACTTATGAGAGATCATGAAAACCCTAATTAAGATGATTGATGAGTCTTAACCTAATTTTAAAGCATCAATGATGATGTTTCTCATTCATGATGATACTATGAGTTCATTTCGCTATGATGTGAATAGTAAACCCTAATTTTAGGGTAATCATGAGTAATGTGAATAGTAAACCCTAGTTCATAGTAATATGTTGAAATGAACAATAAACTCTAAACTCATGTTTTTCCTTTAAGCATGAATTGTATGATCAAAATATGAGATGAGGAATCATTATTCCTAATCATAATGAAAGGGTTGAATAACCCTAAATGATGTAAACAAGGGAATCTTACCCTTTGTAAGGACATAAAAGTATAACCTTTGAATTGAAAGGTTAATTCTGTCTTATTGACTACTAATCTGATTATGAATTTTTGATTATTATCAATTGATTTAATCATGTAGATTCTTATAAGAGAATAATCATATCTAGGTAAGGATCATGACATCATATCCATTGAAAGTATGTCAATAGCTTATGAACCGAAATAACTATGTTGCCTAGATGCAAGTGGCATCATATGAAACTGATATGCCTTGAGGGCAATGAATGACATCAAGGTCATGCTAATAGAAGACTTGATGCTGACATATCACTTGATAGCAAGTGTTATGATGATATAAGGGTGTAAGTAACCATGTTCCTGAATCATAGTGATAAGATGATTAAGAATTGATATCCATCTGATAACTGATATGAGTAATACCTGTTACATTTAGTATTCTTCTGTTAAAGACATGTTTAGTACTTGAATGTTTGGAAACATGTATGATGCTAAAAGAATAATGAAATGTACCTAATAACCAAGTATAATCATATCATGTAGAGCCCTGATCATAGATCCATCATTGTCAGGAGTTAAATGATGGTGAAATAGGTTTTCTTAAGGGAACTCCTAGATCACGTACTTTTGAGTATGTGGGGAATATGGATGTGAATACCCTTACATCCTAGTGTAGAAGTTGATGTGGATATATCTTAATCCATCAACCCATCACTATGTGTTTATGCCGGGGTGATGTAACACTATTCTCCCGAGGAAATCTTTTATACCGCATCGATGAGAGATAAACATGAAATCTTTCAATAGCGAAGAGAGTGCAGAATGCCACTGTGACTCTAATAGTGGAGTACCAGAATACCCTGGTGAGCTATAATAGCAGAGACACTAGATGTCCTGCATGTTTATCCTCATTCTGACTGAGGAAGTTGAAGGTCATGAGAATCCGACCCTTTCGATGACCTAGTATGATACCGATGCGACTTACTAGTGATCGGTTGGAGCATGAGCGGTATATCTCATCTCCGCAGGGCATAATGATGTTTGTAAAACATAATCAAACGCGTAGCATAACTGCTTAGGTTGAACTACGAAGAACATTGATTGTTATTACATCGATTGCATTTAATATCCTGTTCAAGTATTAGTATACATGTTCTTCATATTCCTTAATAAAGCTGAGTAATTGTTATCAAGCCTGCTGTGAGTAATCTAAGTTACCTACTCATGATATTCCTTTGATAGCTTTTAACAAAGTTTCTGGCGGAGAGTTATAACTCTCGCTGGGACAATTATTTGAAATTGTCTCACCCTGTAGATTTCTACCTTTAGGTGGACGTCAAGGTCGAAGGAACTGATCTACAGGTGGACAGCAGCATCAGCAACAAAACCAGGAGCAGTAGTGATTTCAGGTGGAAACACTGTGCTGTCTAGTCTTGTAGTCAGAATAGTCTTATGTCATCTCTGTACACTCAGGTCCTAAGAGTTTGTTGATCTGAGAATTTTGAAGTCTTGAGATTTTGTATCATGATGTATATAATCACTCGAGAAGTGATTTATCAGAGATGTAAATAGTTCATCTTACTTTTATAAAAGGAGTTTCAGGTTTTTGAGATCTCGTTTTCGAAAAGTTTTAATTTCTCGTGATTTTTCGTATTCCGCTGTTAATCGAATCGCTTCCGCTATGTTTATCTTGTGTTTTGGAGATCAGAGCCCACAATTAGTGGTATCAGAGCTCTAGGTTCACTGAGTCTACAGAGACATAGGACTTAGAATGTCGAGTCTATCCTTAGTACTACTTTCTTATCTAGTAGAGTCTTCTGCTCCTTAGGAGAAGAAGATAATTAAGGATGTCTGGACCAAAGGAGGAATACGAGGCAGAAAGTAGTGTTGTTGCACCTCGAGAAGGTGCAAGGAACCTAGAAATAGAGCAACCTGTACCTGAGCCACCTATGGAACCACCTCAGTTTGACCCAGCTGTTCAAACTATGTTCGGACAGTTTATGACTGCCATGACACACATCACCGACAGGATGCCCATGCCTACACCTAGGGCACCTGTCCAGTCTGAGGGTCAAGGTATCAGTAAGACGTTCGAGTGACTTCTTCATGTCAGAGCAACCGAGTACTTTGGAACAGCTGATCCTGCAGATGCCGATCTGTGGTTAACCGAGTTAGAGAAAACTTTCAGAATCTTGAACATCCCCGAAGGTGAGAAGGTTAGACATGCTGTCTATGTTCTCAAAGGTAGTCTGGTCACTGGTGGACCATGGAAGAGCAGAAGAGGCCTGGAGTGGAGGTCTCGTGGGAAGATTTTCGTCGGGGACTTGTCAACAGATACTTTCCATTCCTGGATGAGAAGATCTCTCAGTTTGAGAGATTAAGACAAGGCATGATGAACATTAGCGAGTACGAAGCTAAGTTCATGGAGTTGCTACGATTCTGTCCGCACATGGCTGCCACAGAAGAAGAGAGGATTAGAAGGTTTGAGAAGGGTTTAAACGCTGATTTGACTACTCTCGTATCTGCCCTAGAGAATCGGGAGAGGTTTTCTACCTTCGTTGAGTTAGTCTGGAGGATAGAGAAATCCGTAGTCGAGAAGAGACAAACCCATAAGAGATATCCGCAGTTCCAGGGTTCTTCATCTAGAGACTTTAAGAAGCCTAGATTCTCTGCACCTACACCTCCACCACCCAGATCTAGTGCTCAGACACAATGGACACCAAGTAGAGACAGGGGACGAAGCCTACCACTACAAGACACTTGCAGTTCATCATCAATGTCAGTCACAGGACCACCCAGACCAGAACAACTGGAAAGAAGCTACTACAACTGTGGGAAGGTGGGACACTTGATGAAGGACTACAGGTCTAGGCCTGTCAGTATGACACAGCCTCAGAGGCAGAATCAACAGGGATCACAGAGAAGGCAGTCTCAAGGAGCAGCTAGAGGATGTGGGCAAGCGTCTCAGGTTGGATCGTCAGCACCAACTCAACCTCAGGTGACAATGAGGTTCTATGCTATGAACCCACCAGAAGCAGTGGTCAATCCACGGGTTGTTGCAGGTCAGATGGAACTTTTATATTCTGATATGCTTAAATCCTGTTTTGTATCTGTTTTGATTGACCCGGGTGCTACGCACTCTTTTATCACTCGAAGAGTGATTCGTAACTGCAATATGACAGTTAGTCATAGGGCAGATAGCTTGTTGCTCGAGACTCCGTTGAGAGGTTCTGCTGTTTTGCAAGAGGTATGCTCTCCCTGCATTCTCTTCTTTTCTGATCATCGCATTCAAGTGGATGTTATACCACTTGATATGCAAGGATTTGACATAATCCTTGGAATGATACCTTAGAAAGGTATAGAGTTGTCTTGGGTTGTGAATCCAAGTAGGTTGTGTTTGCTGATGAGAGCAACACATGGATCTTTCAAGGAGAGAGAAAGATTCTACCCACCTGTCTTGTGTCTGCTATGGTTGCTGATAAGCTGATGAGGCAAGGATGTTATGCATTCTTGGCCCATGTGATAGATACCACCATGAAAAGTCCTAACCTTGCTGAAGTTCCTATAGTCAGGGAATTTGAAGATGTATTTCCTGAAGAACTTCCAGGTATGCCACCGCCTCGGGAAATTGATTTTGAGATCAATTTGATCCCAGATACCCAACCCATAGCACAAACACCATATAGGATGGCGCCTGCTGAGATGGCAGAACTCAAGAAGCAGCTTCAAGAGTTGCTTGAGAAGGGTTTCATCCGACCAAGCACTTCACCTTGGGGTGCTCCAGTCCTTTTCGTTAAAAAGAAAGATGGATCAATGCGGTTGTGCATTGATTACAGACAACTAAGTAAAGCAACGATAAAGAATAAGTACCCTCTGTCGAGGATTGATAATCTCTTTGACCAGTTGCGTGGTGCAACCGTCTTCTCAAAGATAGATTTGATGTCTGGATATCATCAACTTCATATTAAGGACAGTGACATACCCAAGTCTACTTTCAGAACAAGGTATGGTCACTATGAGTTCACAGTTATGTCGTTTGGACTAACTAATGCACCTGCTGCATTTATGGAACTCATGAATAGAATCTTCTGACCTTTCCTCGATCAGTGTGTTGTTGTCTTTATAGATGACATTCTGATCTATAGTAGAGATGCTCAGCAACATGAACAACATCTTTGTCAGGCTCTAACTTTGCTAAGACAACATGAGTTGTACACTAAGTTTAGCAAGTGTGAGTTCTGGTTGCCGGAGGTATCTTTTCTTGGACATGTGGTATCTGCCTCGGGAATTCGTGTTGACCCTAAAAAGGTAGAATCTGTTCTACAGTGTGAACAACCGAAGACGCCGACGGAGATTCGTAGTTTCTTAGGGTTGGCTGGCTATTATCGAAGGTTCATTAAAAACTTCAGTTCTATAGCCCTACCCTTGACTAAGTTAACCTGGAAAGAAGTTTCTTTTGACTGGAGCGATAAGTGCCAGCAATTTTTTCATCTACTAAAGGAGAGGTTGACAAGTGCACCTGTACTTGTGCTACCTGAGCAAGGCAAAGGATACATAGTTTTCTATGATGCCTCCAAGAATGGACTCGGATGTGTGTTGATGCAGGATAAACAAGTGATTTCTTTTACTTCCCGACAGCTTAAGAAACACGAAGAGAATTATCCGACACACGATTTGGAGTTAGCTGCGGTGGTTCATGCCTTGAAGATCTGAAGACATTATCTCTACGGAGAGACATTCTAGATTTTTACAGATCACAAGAACCTAAAGTATATCTTTTCTCAGCATGAACTTAACATGAGACAACGTCGCTGGATGGAGTTAATCAAGGATTACGATTGTACAATTGATTACCATCCAGGAAAGGCCAATGTAGTTGTAGATGCCTTGAGTAGGAAATCAGCAACATCATCCTATGATAGGGCACAATTAAACTCTTTAGTATGCCCTAGGAGAGATATGCTTATCTCCTTAAGGCAAGACAATGTACAGATGAAGATGTCATGGATTGCCGGGTTGTTGGCTGAGATGCATTTCAAACCCACCCTAAGAGAGCAGATTAAGGAGGCACAGCAAGTTGATGCTGCAGTTCAGCAGATCAGATCTAAGTATGGTGATGAGAAGAGAGAAGGTTTTCATGAATCAGATGATCAAGTGGCATGCTATCATGGGAGAATGATAGTGCCAGATATGGATAACCTGAGGAAGTTAGTCCTGGTGGAAGCTCATTCTTCTATGTATGCTATGCATCCAGGGAGCACCAAGATGTATCAAAACTTGAAAGATATGTATTGGTGGCCTGGGATGAAGAAGGATGTAGCTGAGTTTGTTCTGAGGTGTCTGGTGTGTCAGCAAGTTAAAGTTGAACACCAGAAGCCTGCAGAAACAATGCAACCTTTACCCATACCACAGTGGAAGTGGGATCATGTAACCATGGACTTTGTTGTTGGCCTACCTAGGACAAACAAAGGACATGATTCCATTTGGGTAATTGTTTATAGGTTGACTAAGACATCGCATTTCTTACCTATCAAAACAACCTATTCTGCTGAAAGGTTATCACAATTGTATGTTCAAGAGATAGTGCGGTTGCACGGAGTTCCTGTCACTATAGTTTCTGACAGAGGTCCTCAGTTCACAAGTCATTTTTGGGAACAGTTACATAGGGCACTAGGCACCCAGTTAAGGTTTAGTACAACCTTTCATCCACAGACTGATGGACAGTCGGAAAGGACTATACAGACCTTGGAAGACTTGTTGAGAGCATGTGTTCTCCAGTTCACAGGAAGTTGGGATCTACACCTAAGCTTGATAGAGTTTGCCTATAACAATAGCTATCAACATAGTATTGATATGGCACCTTATGAAGCCTTGTATGGTAGACATTGTAGATCACCCTTATGCTGGTATGAGACTGGTGAGCATCAGTTATTAGGTCCTGATCTTGTGCAGCAGACCACATAAAAGATTAAGGTAATCCAACAACAACTTAAGACTGCACAGGATAGACAAAAGTCTTACGCTGACAGACGTCGTAGACCTTTAGAGTTCCAGGTTGGAGACAGAGTGTACCTCAAGGTCTCACCTTGGAAAGGAGTCCTTCGTTTTGGAAGGAAAGGAAAGTTAGCTCCTAGATTTATGGGGCCTTATCCAATCATTGAACGGGTTGGAAAGGTAGCCTATAGACTAGAGTTACCACTAGAATTACAAAAACTACACCCTGTGTTTCACATTTCTATGTTAAGGAAATGTCATCCTGATACTGAGTCAGTTCTACAACCTATGGAAGTAGAATTGAATGAAGATATAACTTACGAGGAGGGACCATTGTCAATCCTTGATAACAGAATTAAAAAGTTAAAGAAGAAAGATATAAGTCTTGTAAAAGTCCTCTGGAACCACCGTGGTGTTGAAGAAGCCACTTGGGAACTAGAGGATGAGATGAGAAGGAAATACCCTGCTCTTTTCTCCTAATATGCGAAATTGATTTCGGGGATGAAATCCTTTTGAGGGGTGGATAATTTGTAACATCCCTGACCTGGGTTATGAATTAACCCTAGGTGTTTTGCCTAAATATGTAATTAAATTCTTGTGATTATCTTTTGGCATGTAATTAAGTTCCTAAGGAACATCCATTTTCAATTCTGACCTTTTTAAAACAATGATTGTAGTATTGTTTGGTAATACAGGGACCTATGTGCAAATTGCCCAATTAGAGGGGTTAACTTGCAAATTACATAGGTTAAGATGTTCCTCTAACAAATAGACATCATATGAATGAATATGATGAGGTATGATGGATTTCCCAAGTTTGGGCACCAAGGTGCAGCTTGTGGAGCAATCCTTGTGCTTAAAACCCTAATTTTGGTGTAAAGTGCAATTTACCCAAAATGAGGGGTGCAACTTGTGATATACACTTTCTAGAAAATCTTTTATGACTTTTGACATCATTTAAAGTTATAATAATGAAGGAGGCACTTCATTTGAATAATCATATTATAAGAAATACCTTTGTAATTAAACCACCAAAGTTGTAAGTAAAGGAGACCCTTATATGTATATGTGCACCATAGTGACAAGTTGACCTTCCTTGCCTTTAGTCCTTGGTCTTAGAAGAAGTTTTACCTTAGATATGAAGAGGAGGGACGTGCCTAAAAGAAAGGAAGGACCTAGTTGTGAAAAGGAGGAGTAAGTTGTCCTTATGATGAAAATAACCTCAAAGTATATATGATCCTTTCCTTTGCAACCAAAGGCAACGTTTCCTTTCTTCCCTTCTTATTCCCTTGCTTAGACCGACTTAGGACAGAGCTCAGGAGTAGAGGAAGACGACCAAGTTCATCTAGGTAAGCTTTTATCATCATCTTGCTCGAATTCATGGAGGAAACCAGGTTACAAGGTTGGTTTCATGGTTATCTTACTTAGTTTTCTCTTCCTAGCCGATCCTTCCCAACTTTTCCTTGGAGAAACAACCTTGGATGACCTGTGGAGCTCAAGCCACCATTAAAGTTTCGAATCTTGGAAGCTTGGAGTTCTAGGAACAACGTTTGAGGTGGGTTTTATAACTCTACACCTTGCTTTGTTATGCCTACTTTGATTCTTGCAAATAATAGTTAGTTCTTCTTCTTCCCCATCTTTCTTTGCACTCTTGCAAGCTTTTTCGTGAAGAACAGACCTTGGTTTCAAGGTTGAAGACGAAGGGCGTTAATACCTATGTTGGTACTTATGCAACTTTATTAAACGATCGTGGACCAATAGGTCAAATGGGTTCACACCCGTTTAAGGTCAAATGGGTCCACACTCGTTTAAGGTCAAATGGGTTCACACTCATTTAAGCCCAAACAGGTTCACACTCGTTTAAGGTCAAATGGGTTCACACTCGTTTAGGCTCAAACGGGTTCACACTCATTTAAGCCCAAACAGGTTCACACCCGTTTAAGGTCAAATGGGTTCACACTCGTTTAAGCTCAAGTGGGTTCACACTCGTTTAAGCTCAAGTGGGTTCACACTCGTTTAATCTCAAGTGGGTTCACAATCATTTAAGCTCAAGTGGATTAACACTCATTTGAAATCAAGTGGGTTCACACTCGTTTAAGCCCAAACAGGTTCACACTCATTTAAGGTTAAATGGGTTCACACCCGTTTAAGGTCAAATGGGTTCACACCCGTTTAAGGTCAAATGGGTTCACACCCGTTTAAGGTCAAATGGGTTCACACTCGTTTAAGGTCAAGTGGGTCCACACTCGTTTAAGGCTCAAATGGGTTCAAGGTCATTTGAGATTAAACGAGTTCAAGGTCATTTAAAACCTAAATGGGTTGAAGGTTGAAGGTTAAACCCTAAACCAATTGGAGATTTTCAAGGTTGTTTATACTTAATCACTTGAAGGTGTAAATGGTTCAATGATGATCTAATCTAAACTCTAATGGTAACTTAAGACATTAAGGGACTAAATGACTAGTGAATTGACCCATGATGATCAATGGGTAAATTACCAAAATGCCCTTGAGGGGTTAATTTGAGTGATACCTTGTTCTAATCAAACCCTAATCACTTGATAGTGATGATTTGGTTTATGTTAATCAATGAGGACTTAAACCAACCCTATCTAGAGTGATATAATCACCATCTATTAGTAAGGAGAGAGAGAAAGTACCATTTATGGTTAAAACTCAAATAAAGTACCTTCAATGTATATGAATATGCAGGATTAGGGCATGATCCACTTATGAGAGATCATGAAAACCCTAATTAAGATGATTGATGAGTCTTAACCTAATTTGAAAGCATCAATGATGATTTTTATCATTCATGATGATACTATGAGTTCATTTTGCTATGATGTGAATAGTAAACCCTAATTTTAGGGAAATCATGAGTAATGTGAATAGTAAACCCTAGTTCATAGTAATATGTTGAAATGAACAATAAACTCTAAACTCATGTTTTTCCTTTAAGCATGAATTGTATGATCAAAATATGAGATGAGGAATCATTATTCCTAATCATAATGAAAGGGTTGAATAACCCTAAATGATGTAAACAAGGGAATCTTACCCTTTGTAAGGACATAAAAGTATAACATTTGAATTGAAAGGTTAATTATGTCTTATTGACTACTAATCTGATTATGAATTGTTGATTATTATCAATTGATTTAATCATGCAGATTCTTATAAGAGAATAATCATATCTAGGTAAGGATCATGACATCATATCCATTAAAAGTATGTCAATAGCTTATGAACCGAAATAACTATGTTGCCTAGATGCAAGTGGCATCATATGAAACTGATATGCCTTGAGGGCCATGAATGACATCAAGGTCATGCTAATAGATGACTTGATGCTGACATGTCACTTGATAGCAAGTGTTATGCTGATATAAGGGTGTAAGTAACCATGTTCCTGAATCATAGTGATAAGATGATAAAGAATTGATATCCATCTGATAACTGATATGAGTAATACATGTTACATTTAGTATTCTTATGTTATAGCCATGTTTAGTACTTGAATGTTTGGAAACATGTATGATGCTAAAAGAATAATGAAATGTACCTAATAACCAAGTATAATCATATCATGTAGAGCCCTGATCATAGATCCATCATTGTCAGGAGTTAAATGATGGTGAAACAGGTTTTCTTAAGGGAACTACTGGATCACATACTTTTGAGTATGTGGGGAATATGGATGTGAATATCCTTACATCCTAGTGTAGAAGTTGATGTGGATATATCTTAATCCATGAACCCATCACTATGTGTTTATGCTGGGGTGATGTAAAACTATTCTCCTGATGAAATCTTTTATACCGCATCGATGAGAGATAAACATGAAATCTTTCGATAGCGAAGAGAGTGCATAATGCCACTATGGCTCTAATAGTGAAGTACCAGAATACCCTGGTGAGCTATAACAACAGAGACACTAGATGTCTTGCATGTTTATCCTCATTCTGACTGAGGAAGTTGAAGGTCACGAGAATCCGGCTCTTTCGATGACCTAGTATGATACCAATGCGACTTACTAGTGATCGGTTGGAGCATGAGCGGTATATCTCATCTCCGCAGGGCATAATGATGTTTGTAAAACATAATCAACCGCGTAGCATAACTGCTTAGGTTGAACTACGAAGAACATTGATTGTTATTACATCGATTGCATTTAATATCCTGTTCAAGTATTAGTATACATGTTCTTCATATTCCTTAATAAAGCTGAGTAATTGTTATCAAGCCTGCTGTGAGTAATCTAAGTTACCTACTCATGATATTCCTTTGATAGCTTTTAACAAAGTTTCTGGCGGAGAGTTATAACTCTCGCTGGGACAATTATTTGAAATTGTCTCACCCCGTAGATTTCTACCTTTAGGTGGACGTCAAGGTCGAAGGAAGTGATCTGCAGGTGGACAGCAACAGCAGCAACAAAACCAGGAGCAGTAGTGATTTCAGGTGGAAACACTGTGCTGTCTAGTCTTGTAGTCAGAATAGTCTTATGTCGTCTCTATACACTCAGGTCCTAGGAGTTTGTTGATCTGAGAATTTTGAAGTCTTGAGATTTTGTATCATGATGTATATAATCACTCGAGAAGTGATTTATCAGAGATGTAAACAGTTCATCTTACTTTTATAAAAGGAGTTTCAGGTTTTTGAGATCTCATTTTCAAAAAGTTTTAATTTCTCGTGATTTTTCGTATTCCGATGTTAATTGAATCGCTTCCACTATGTTTATCTTGTGTTTTGGAGATCAGAGCCCATACCCGAGATCTGAATGGTACCTACTCATCATGCTGAGGGCATACAAGACATCTGGGTGTGTGCACAACATATTGTACATGATGGATTCGATGTATGATGCATATGGGATCGCATTCATATGCTCACTCTCTTCACAAGATTGGGGACAGTGAGATCTAGAGATGGTAACTCCATGTAGCATGGGGATGTTGCCTCTCTTTGAGCTCTCCATGTTGAACCGCTTCAACACTTTGTCAATGTACATGCTTTGACTTAGTCTGAGAAACCTTTTAGATATATCTCTATAGATCTTAATAGTTAGAATGTAGGATGCTTCTCCTAAGTCCTACATTGAGAAAGTATTCCCAAGCCAAGTCTTTACCTTCTCTAAGACTGTGACATCATTCCCCATCAATAGTATGTCATCCACATACAATATGAGGAATGTGGTCGTACTCCCACTAACCTTCTTGTACACACAAGTTTCATATTCATTTTGAATAAAGCCAAACACTTTGACTTCCTCATCAAATCAAAGATTCCAACTCCGAGACGCTTTCTTCAATCCATAGATTGACCTTTGTAGCTTATAGACTTTATTGGCATTCGTTGGATCTACAAAACCTTTAGGTTTTGTCATGTACACATCCTCATTTATAATCCCATTAAGGAATGTGGTTTTAACATCCATTTGCCAAATCTCATAGTCATAGTAAACCGCAATAGCAAGCATGATCCTGATGGACTAAATCATGGCAACTGGAGAAAACGTTTCGACGTAGTCAACACCTTGAACTTGTCGGAAACCCTTTGCAACCAATCATCCTTTATAAGTTTGCATATTTGCATCCATGTATGTCTTCTTCTTGAAGACCCACTTTTACCCTATGGGTTTTACCCCTTCAGGTGGTTCCACCAAAGTCCATACTTTGTTGGAATATATGGATTCCATCTCAAATTTTATGGCCTCAAGCCATTTCTCAGAATCTGGTCCCTCCATAGGCTCTAGATAGGTAGTTGGATCATCATCTATGATCAACTCACCACCTTCCTGAGTCACTAGGTATCCAAACCTCTCAGGTTCAAGGCGTGTCCTACTAGATCTACGAGGTCCTTGTATTACTTGAGGAGACTGAGATTCCACAACACCTTGTGAATCTCTATGTTCCTCTAGTACATCTACTGGTTTAATGTTTTCTTTTTGGGCTTGAACCTCTTCAAGCTCTAATTTCCTCCCACTGCTTCCTTTGGAAATAAATTCCTTTTCTAGGAATACAACATCCCTAGCAGCAAACACTTTGTTGTCAGTTGGGTGGTATAAGTAATATCCCTTGGTCTCCTTAGGATATCCAACAAAATAACATCTATCAGATCTAGGGCCTAGCTTGTTAGGAAACATTTTCTTGACATATGCCTCACACCCCCAAATCCTCATAAAAGACATATTGGAACGCTTCCTAGTCCATGTCTCATATGGTGTCTTTTGAACCAATTTAGATGGTACTCGGTTAAGTGTAAATGCGGTGGTTTCAAGAGATAGAATCTGAATATATAGATCATGTCTTAGATGTCAAAACCCCTAGTGGTAGAGTATGCTATTTTTTATCAAACTTCCAACACATGGACCTTTGTATCTCTAGGAAGATGTTCCCTTCAAACTTCATTCTGCTTGATATGACTGCTTTTTATATAATCATGGGGATGGATTGGCTGAAGAAACATAAGGTAGTTTTATTCAGTGAAGAATCGAAGGTTAGTTTGTTATGCCCTGATTGAGAGAGGATGTGTATCAAGGGTAGGAAACGTGAAGATCGGCAATTTATAATCTCTGGTATCAAAGCTAAAAAACTTATCTTGTAAGGGTGTAGGGCATACATTGCATCTGTAGTTCTCAATGTCGCACCTCCTTTTCTAGATCATATAGAAGTGGTGAAGGATTTCCCTGATGTCTTTCCTGAGGAATTACCTGGGTTGCCCCCGACTCGTCGGGTTGAGTTTTCCATCAAGCTTACACCTAGTATTTCACCTATCTCAAAGCCTCCTTACTACTTGGCACCAGCTGAAATCACTGAGCTTAAGAAACAACTTCAAGAGATTCTTGATATGGGCTGCATTCACCCCAACATTTCACCTTGGGAGCCCACATTTTGTTCGTGAAGAAGAAGGATAGATCTTTGTGGATGTGCATGGATTATCGCATGCTTAACCAAATGACAGTGAAGAATTGTTATCCTTTGTAGTGCATTGATGACCTATTCGACCAACTAAAATCATCCACTGTTTTCTCAAAGATGGATCTACAAAGTGGCTACTATCAGATGTGTGTGAAAGATGAAGATGATTCAAAAACAACTTTCAAAACTCAATATGGGCATTATGAATTCTTGGTCATGCCCTTCAGCCTAACTAATTCCCCTATTACTTTTATGGACCTGCTGAATCGATTGTTTCACCCTTATCTTGATCAATTCATAGTAGTGTTCATCAACGATGTCTTGGTCTATTCTGAGTATGAGTAATAACATCATGAACATCTGTGGTTTATTCCTCACACACTTAGAAAAAATAAACTCCATGCTAAATTCTCAAAGTGTGAGTTCTGGATGAAAGAAGTGATTTTTTTGGGTAACATGATTTCTTCCGACCACATTCTTGTTGATCCTACAAAGGTAGATGTTGTGATTAAGTGGAAAGCCTCGAAGAATCCCTCTAAGATATGTAGTTTCCTCATATTAGTAGGTTACTACCAGAGATTTACCAAGAGTTTCTTTGAGTTATCTCTCCCTCTGACAAAATTGACTCACAAGGAAGTCAAGTTCCTGTGCACATCTGAGTGCGAGGAAAATTTTTAGAAACTGAAAGAATGCTTGACATCAACCCCTGTCCTTGCATTACCTATTGAAGGAAAAACATATGTGATTTTCATCGATGATTCAAAATAAGGTTTAGGGTGTCTCTTAATGCAAGAAGGTAGAGTGATCACCTATGCTTATTGTCAGTTGAAACCAAACGATGAGAACTGAACTACACACAATTTAGAGCTAGCAGCCACTAAGTTCAAATTCTTCTATGATCATAAAAGTTTGAAATACCTTCTAACACAGAAGGATCTGAACCTAAGACAATAGAGATGGATGGAATACCTTAAAGACTATGAATTTACCATAACTTATCATATCGATAAAGCTAATGCAGTTTTGATGCTTTAAGTTGGAAGAAAGATGCAATCTATGTTGCAATAAGTTGTTCTGTATGGAAGAATCTGGAATATGTTTCATGTTGACAACCATATCGTGTTGAGGTATTGGGAAATGAAGATATCGATAAGTTGTGTGTTCACATGACCAGCTTATTTATTACACCATCATGGATCTCAAAAATTGTGGATGCTCAGTTAAAAAGTCCAGAGCTTGAAGGAATGAAGACATAAACTGAGAAACCACAATCTGGCTTTTCAGTTGGAGTGGATGGTGATGTATGCTTCTGGAAAAGATTTTGGATCCCTGATGTTGACATTCTATGACACAAAATTCTAAGTGAATCTCAGGGGTCAAAGTACACTATTCACCCCAGCTTGACCAAGATGTACATGGACCTACAATGTAGTTTCTGGTCGAAGAATATGAATAAGGATATTTCTATGTATGTTGCATAGTGTTTGACTTGTCAACAAATTAAGATAGAACATCAATGACATGATGGTCTTCTCCACCTGCTTGAGATTCTAGAATGGAAATGGGAGAAGATAATGATGGATTTTGTCACTGGTTTCCCTAAGACCTAGAAAGGTTGTGATGTTGTGTGGTAGTAATTGATCGACTTATGAAGTCTACCCACTTTCTGCTTTTTTAAATCCAATTACAAAGTTGAACAAATGGCTCAATTATATGTGGAGTGGATCGTTCGTCTGCATGGTGTACCCAAAGTGATAGTATTTGATCGTGATCCAAAACATACCTCTCGTTTGAGGAGTCAAATTTACAAAGAAACAGGAACTGACTTACAGTTTAGTACAACTCATCACCCACAAACCGATGGCTAGTAAAAAAGAACTATGCAGATTTTGGAGGATCTACTTCGTGCTCGTGTTATCGATTGAGGAGGTTCCTGGGATAGGTATCTACCATTGGCTGAGTTTGCATACAATAATAGCTACCAAGCCAGCATTGGTATGCCTCCTTATGAAGCCTTATATGGAAGACCTTGCCATTCTCTGTTACACTGGGATGATGTGGGAGAATGTACTCTGGTGAAAACTAATGGCATGTAAATGATGATAGAGAAGGTTGAGTTAATTAAAAAGCATATGAAGGTTGGACAAGACCAACATAAGATATATGCTGAAAAGAAGAGGTATGACATAAGTTTCTTGGTGGGTGACTGTGTGTTCCATAAAGTTAAACCTATACATTCTATTGCATGATGTAAAGTCAAAGGCAAGCTTAGACCCCTCTATGTTGGACCATTTGAGATCTTGAGTAAAGTAGGTGATTGTGCTTACCTTTAGCCCTTTATCCCGCCTATGATAAGATCCAAAATATATTTCATGTATTTGTGTTGAGGAAGTATGAGAGAGATCCTACTATGTACTTACCATATAACCTTTGGAGATTCAAGAGAACCTGACTTACAAGGAGTTACCTGTGATGATTCTTGACTCCTGTGTGAAGAATTTGAAGAACAAGGAGATTGAGCTGGTGAAAGTCTTGTTGAAGTACCATGGTTTAGAAGAATCAACTTGGGAGCTTAGAGATGAGATGCTACGTACTCACCCTTCTCTTTTTGTTTGAGATTTTGGGGATGAAATCCTTCTAATGTGTAGAATGTTATTACGAACTAAATCCAGATATATTTGTAATCCAAACTTTCTAAAGTTATCTTAGGTTTCCTATCATTTTGTCCTAAATGTTGAAATTGTGGAAATTGAGTGGCTTTGAGTAAATATGCATGCCAATATAGGGGTTCATGCACAAATACCTCAACTAGCATTCTTATCAAGGGTCCATGTTGCAAATGACCACTAAAGAGAGATAATAATTAGATTACATTAATTTAGAGTTTTCTATGGCTTTTTGGGACAAGGAATAAGAGATAGTGTCATTTTGAGTTAGTTATTGAGAATAATAATCCTCTTTTATTTTCTCTCTCCTCTTAGAGGGAAATAAAGAATAAAAAGGGAATATTAAGGTGAGTTATGACTCTTGAGTTAGTGTGTGATGACCATCTCAAATTTTCACTCAATAATCTAATTAGAAAATATATCATATTAACTAACCCTTTTTATACATTAATATACACATTAATGGCCAATATAGTGATTCAGGGCCAAAACATGAGAAAAACTGAGATCTAATTGCATAGGAATACTCTAGACATTAAATTAGTCTATTATCCAAATTTGGAGTCATTATGACTCTATTTGACCCTCCAAACAAATTGAATTATTTTGTATATATTGTAACTAAGGCTTTGATTTCAGTTTTATTAATGCAGTGCATTTAACCTATAGTTCAGTTATTTTCCCTTGTCATGTGTTACATTCATTGAATTGGCTGATGCACGTACCAACCTAGGCCTTTATCCACGATCCAACTATCTGGGAGTTGTCACCTAGCTCCAACCGTTTCGTGAGCCAGAACAGTTTCCTGATACTTTGAATCCTCAACATGTGCTCCCTCTCTGGTCAATCCATTCACTTGATTTCTTTTCTGTTGAGTCTATCTCACTCTGTCAGTTCATCCGAGACATAACACACACACTAAAATGCATTGTGTGTGAAATGCTCAACCTTCAGTTCGAAGCACTGTCACCCTCTACTCTGTTAGACCATGGGTTGCCACCCCCACATATAAATAGGTATGCACATAGCTTCATCAACACATATGCATTTTCTTCCTTGCACCAATTCAATCAGAGCTTCATCACACATCCACCACCAACTCGATCTTCACCTCATATTGGAGACACCATTCCTGAAGCCTTGGTGATCTCGTGTCCAAATTGATAGCCGAGGTGAGTTTGGCTTCCACTGACCATCCTTCCACCTTCGACTCCTCCTCCCATTGTGAATTGTGGAATCACCCAAATTCGCTCCGACTTGCTCCAAGCTATAGTTGTGCAATCTTGGGGATGATTCCCATTGGTGATTTCTCTATTTTACCCCCAACTGCTTCTCTTTTCTTTTGTTTTTCTCATAGGAGTAATTTCATCATTTTACCCACTTTTCTTTCTTGCCTGACCAAGGCCACGTGAGCGCTGACCCACTACCTGGACACCCATGATTGGGCCAGGTCGCATGGACCCGGCCTTCGTGTCTTTTCATTTCTCCTATTTTCTTCGCCTACATGTCATTTTGAATATTTTGATTGGTTGATCTTAGATAATTAATAAATTTTGATAAACTTATGTTCTCAAATAAGAAAAATAAGCTCTATGAGTAAAACTGATTCCTGAACCTGATTTCCATGTTCTCAAGGGATGATTATTTAGGAACTAATTTATTTATATTAAAAGCCCTAAAATTTGTAACCAACTCATTTTAACTGCAAATTAGGCAATCAAATATGTTTTCTTGATTAGAAAAATCACATTGGTCGATTGGTCTAGATTTTGAGTCCAAAAAATGACATTTTCCTAGTAGGTCCAAAATTAGGGTTTTCTTATGCTTTATGCTCTATGAAACCCTATTTCATATGAATATATTGTAATTAGGTTAAAGTGGTCTAGTATATAATTTAGTTTGTGTAACGTTCTTGCTAGGACCTTGATGTAAGGTATGTGCACTCTTAACCTTAAGTTCGACATTTTATTATCCAACCCTAATTTCCCAATGAGACATGGATTATTCCTTAGTCTCAATATTTCTCTTTTGGTACATTCATTTCAATAATTCTAGGGTCTTGAACCCCACCTACAATATTTCATTTATTTAATTCTTCCATAAAAATTCTTCTAAAATGATGATTTATTTGACTATTTAGCTAATGTAGTAGTACTTATGTACAACCACCCATAGTTGGGGATGTGTTATTTCCAAGGGGAATGTGATTACTCTCCCCACTTTTGTATATATTGTAGGTGTTTGGGAATGTGTTACTCTCCCTCAACTATTGGTTGAGGTTAGGTAGGTACCTCAATCCAACATAGTTAAAGCAGTCATAATATTAGTCATTAATGAAACTTTATTATTATTTGTCATGAAAGTATTCTTTTTGTTTTATGTGTCTCATACTCTTGAACCTCCTTAGTATAGTTGAATATTTATCACATAGAAATTATTGTTATTCCGTCCTTTTTTCCTTTTTGACACATACTTTAATTCTCCTCTTGCGGGGTGATCCCAACCACCCATGTCCAGGACTAGGAGTAGGACTAGACCAAGGAGTGCTTCACCAGGAGTAGTCTTGCTGAGATGACTAGGTTGCTATGCTAGATCCTATAGATTACTTTTCTAGTTTATGTTTAATAATTCTCATAATTTGAACTTGGTCTAAAGATATGTAATAGCCTAGAAAAAAATCACTACTACTATTGACATTTTGTTTTTGGTTCATGCTTATTTAAATGAAATTATTATGCCTGCATCCTTCATGATCAAATTTTCTTATAAAAGATGGAAGTTGTGTAGTTTCCATTAAATTTTAGTAAGTGGGTGATCTCACCTCCTTAAATACCCACTCTTCCACAAGTGTTCGGCCTTGAAGGAATTACCCACTCTTCTTGGATTTTTAGCCTTTGACTTCACCTTCGCTAAGGATAAGCTTTGACCAAGGACTTACCCACTTGAGCCAGGTGTCTTTTCCCTTCACCAAGGGCTTATCCACTCTTGCTCCAATTATTTGTCCTTGTTCTTCATCAAGGGACTCCTTCCCTTGTTCATCTTCACATCTCTTATCCAAGAGAGAGAACCTTCATCTTCATGTTTGAATGAGAGATTGGGAGGTGGTGGAAGTGAGAGCCTCACAAGATATACATGTAGGACAAGCTATGTAACATACCAGAATTAGAACCCTACCTTAGAAGTTTAACCCCTTTGACTTAGCCAAACAAGGATAAGCTAATACATGTAATTAATCAAATATTGAAATATAAAATGTGTCACAAGAAGTGCAACATAATAAAATGAGTATTATAATCACATATGAAACTTATGGAGGTAATAAGAACATAATTGGTTGAATAATGAACTAAAGGGTCACTAATGGGCCATATGACATATCTCATAAAAAGGTGTCCCAAAAGAAAATTCTAAGTTTAAAATCATGTTCCTTGGGTCCTAATTGCCTTGGGAGTCAAGTTTCACATTATTCACATAATAATAATTAATTTCATTTCATTTTGGAAAGAGAAGATCTAAGTTTTCCCCAAAATATCAAATAAAATAATAAATGACTCCAAAAGAGAAAAATAAAATTAGATTCATAACATACATAATAAATATAGCCTTTGGGTCAATTTTCATCCAATTCGGAGAAAGCTTGCTTAGAAGGTAAAATTAGGAGAGAGAAAGTGTGTAGAACCTTCAAAATATTAAATAAATGCTCAAACAACTCCAACATGTAAAATTGATGGAAAATTCGTGTCCAAAACATAAAATATGACTTGCGTGTGAAGTTTCATCAAATTTGGATAATCCTAATGTCATTAATGAAGGAGGAAATAGAAAATAAGATTTGATTTATTTAACCTAATTAAAGTTTCTGAAAGGCAAAACTAAGTGCATAACCAGAATTTACATGCCTTAATCGGCCTCTGTGCAAAATTTTACTTAATATGGATAATGTTTGAACCCTAAAATGAATAAAGAGAAAAAGGAAATTATTGCAATGTCACTTTATTAAATTATATTGATTTTGTCACGCCTTGGTTTCATAATATGATTATACGCATGATTTGAGCCATCAATTTTTCAATCCAATGGCTGGGGCATCATCTCCTACCTTGAGTAGGAGAGCGACCCATCCTGTACAGTAACAACCAAGTTTCTTTTCCTTCTAGCTTCCACGTTTCTCAATCATTTTTCATGATTTTTCCTTCGTTAGATTCCTTTTTCTATTCCAATTTTATTGACCCCTTACTCAAGCCCTAAATCCCAATATATAGGAAATGCCTAAATTCATGTTCTCCACCATTTTTCTCTGAAGAACACCATATGCACCTCATCCTCTCGTGGGTACCCTAAAACCTTTCTCGGTCTCTCTACAATCCTACTTTCCATCAATTCACCCAAAAACTCTGTCTTTGTACCCAGTTTCATCGTTTCCTTCTCTGGGCATCAACGGACATTGCGGAGATCTGGCTACATTGGAACTCCCTTTACCCTTTCCCATCTTTCTTTGATCGTGCGGTGGCCTGGTTTGGCAGATCGTGTATGTTACTTGGTACCACCGCCGCATCTTTGAACCACAAGGATCATTTTGATTATCTGGGCTTTGTCAGTGTTAGTTGTGTGTCATTAAGTGTCCCTTTCTGCCATGGTTTTGTTCATGTGGCTGGCTTGATCTTGTGGTGCCACCGCTCAATGAGCAGGTTGTCGATCTAGTAACTTGGGCACCTCAGGTCGTGATCTGAGGCTCGATGGCTTCAGCTTGAGGTCTCAAAGCTCAGGGAACCTTCAGATGAGGCTGGTCATGCTTGAATCACATGATAGCACCTCCCTGCTGGTTGTACTCCAGCCATGTCGGGGATGGAAAGAGGTACAACAATTGTTGTCGCAGGATTTCCAGTTTATCACTCGTTCTCGGGTATTTTGATTTTTTTCCTCAGGGGTAATAATGGTATTTCACAAATTCTTTCCTTCTCTCAAGCTGAGGCAACTTGCCTAGGTATCTATGGGACTGAACAAGTTGGCAATCCCTGATTGGGCCAACTCGGACCACGTGGCCCACTCCCTCTCTTTCTTCCTCTTTGTCATAGAATTTGCCACGTGGAATTTGTCATTTGTCGAATATTGCAAAATTTATAATAATTCACTCACTGATCAAAAAAATATGGAAAAATAGTCATTGGATTCAGAAAAATAAGAGCCATCTTTTCTTGTTAATTTTGTTGCCTAAATCTAATATTAAAAATAGGTGATTTGAATGGGTTAATTTAAATATATAATAACTTGTAAAATTCATAACTAAATATATATAGGTCAAAAATACACAAAAATATGTTTTGGACTCCTAATAATGTAAACTAAAATATGGCATGGTTTTGGAAACCTAATTCACATATGTAGAAAAAGGTGATTGTTAGGGTTTTGGATAATTAATGGAAACATAACCCTAATTACACCTAATTACATCATAGGTTCTTTGGAGGACTAGGCTTGGACCTAGACTTAGATTTGGATAGAGTAGACTCTAAAGTTGAGGTATGTTGTATCCCCCTATTCCTCTATGTTGAGAAATTCACATGTCTATTCTCTTGATATCATGGTTCATGTGAACTATCTTGCTTGTTGTGGACTTGGGTATTCTCTTGATATCTATCTTGTGCCTTTGTGCATGTTGGTATTATATAATGTTATGTTCCCACATTGAAATGGATGTTTATATGTTTGTGTTGTCCATTGTGTGATGGCAACATTGTATAATTTTGACTATACTTTTCTACTTGCCTCTATATTTTACATGCTATGTGATTTAGTAGCACTAGAGTAGTGTAAATTACATTGGTTTTTGGGCGATATCCACATTTTTTTATTGAGGAGAGTGGCAGTATTCCAATCTCAATTTTATATATTTGGGAGACTGGTAGTATTCCTTTCTTTATCAGGTTTAAATTTTATGCGACTTGGTCACCTATGTTTTTATATTGTTCTAGGGCTATGTTTATCTCACATACTTGCATGATATTGATGATGATTGTGGGGTGTGATCCTTTCTTTTTTTATGTGCTAGTATTGCACAATCTTTATTGTTTTAATTATAGCAAGTATCTTCTTTTATTATGTGTTTATATTACCTATCTTTTATGCCCTTGTGGGTAGTCCTTATCTCTTGCATGGGAAACATTTATTCTTGATGTCCTTTAGAAAAAATATTTCTCAAGTTTTCTTTAGTATGCACATACCAACTTTTTTCTTATGTATCCTCTTTTCTTTTCCTTTTGTGGGGTATGCTTCCAACCCCAGGTTAGATTCAAAGAGAGGAGAACTTCGACATCAACCTTTGTAGTTGAGCTTTTGGGAGACTTGAAGAGGTGGTTAGATGACCCTTGGCTTGATCTTTGGCTTATATGTTTAGTTTACCTTTTTGTACACCCATGTGTGGTGAAGAGATGTATAATGTTATAAAGCTTTGTATAGTTAGATCTTTCATATTCTGCTACTATATTTTTGGTACAGTGATACATACATTTGGAAAATATTAGTACACATCCCTTTGGTGAAAAATTGTATGTGGTGTTTGGTTTGAGGGATGTGGCCTTTTTCTAGTAGGGAGTGGTTTCTCTCTAGGATGCCACTCCTTACAACATGGTATCAGAGCCACTAGAAGTCGATTATCTAACTATTTCAATCTTGTCTCCCTTAGGAGGTTTACCTGTATCTTAGGTTGCTTATACCTAGTACCTAGCCTTGTGCAGATAAAACCCTAATGGTGGGAGATAACTCAACTGTTGACAACCAGTACGGTTACGAGACACCCCAGAACCCTAGGTTCGGTCAGGATACCCCAACTTTTACTGGTTTGGGTGTAGTCATCTCTCCAGAGCAAGATTTGTCTATGTTTCGACAACTTTTTGCTACTTCCATGACGGGGAAGATAAGAGACCCGTATGTACCTAAAAAGCCTAAGGAGTTCTCAATCATGGAGTTCATGAAGATGCAACCACCCTCCTTCAAGGGTGAAGGTGTGATAGAAATGATCGACAAAGATGATGATTGGGCGTTAGCCATAGAGAGGACTTTTGATGGTATGGCATGTCCTCCATACCAGAAGGTTAGGTTTGCTTCATATGTCTTAGAAGGACCAGCAAGATTTTGTGGAACGGAATTGCAAGGACTAGAGACATCTCAACCATGTCTTGGGTGGTGTTTTTGGCTCTCTTATGTGGGAAGTACATCTGCACTGCTACTTTGAAGAAAAAGGAAGATGAGTTCTATAATTTAAAGCAAGGTTCCATGTCAATGTCTTCTTATGTATAAAGATTTCTATTGCTTGAGAGATATGCTTCTAGACTTAGTGAAGAACGTAGACCTGACCTATATCTATATGGGCTCAACTACAATGTGGGTCGTGCTCTTATCCCACAACTACCTTTAACCTTTCAACGGATGGTTGATAAAGCTTTAGCTATGGAATCTTACCCAGGGTTTCAACCTAGAGAGTTTGACAAGAAGAGGAAGTCCTCTGGTGATGAACAAAAAAGAGACAGTTGTGCTAAGTGCAATATACCCCATCCTCCTGGGAAGTTTCCTCATGAGAGATATCAACAAGGTTCTTTAGTGATATGTCATTATTGAAATGAACTTGGACACATCCGACTTGATTGCCCTAAGCGTCGTAATGGTCAAGCTCCAGTGCAACAACAACAAGCACCTCCTCAGAATCAGGGCAACAATAATGGTAATAATAATAGAAGAAGACCTGTAGAAAGAAAAGTTGTAAGATTTTTTTCTTTGGATGGTGAAGAAGTTAATGATGATGAACAAGAGCAAGTTAACCCATAGTTCCTTAGATTAGTCTTTATAAGTTATGTTTCCTTTTTGTATGTTGCATATGTAGTTGGATGTAAGAAGTATAGTTGAACCTTTTGTATCTAAAGTTTAGTTTGATATAATAAGATGAACCCTTTTTAAGGGGTGGTGGATAAGTTTGCTTATGGATGTTTTTATTTCGAGGGTGAAATCCCTTTAAGGGGTGGTGTGTTGTAACATACCATAATTAGAACCCTACCTTAGAAGTTTGACCCCTTTGACTTAGCCAAACAAGGATAAGCTAATACATGTAATTAAGCCAATAATGAAATATAAAATGTGCCACAAGAAATGCAACATAATAAATCGAGTATAATAATCACATATGAAACTTATGGAGGTAATAAGAACATAATTGGTTGAATAATGAACTAAAGGACCACTAATGGGCCATATGACATATCTCCTAAAAAGAATTCCCAAAAGAAAAATCTAAGTTTAAATTCATGTTCCTAGGGTCCTAATTGCCTTGGGAGTCATGTTTCACATTATTCACATAATAATAATTAATTT
Source organism: Alisma plantago-aquatica (assembly GCA_963693085.1). Classification (NCBI taxonomy): domain Eukaryota; kingdom Viridiplantae; phylum Streptophyta; class Magnoliopsida; order Alismatales; family Alismataceae; genus Alisma; species Alisma plantago-aquatica. The sequence goes on along the minus strand of OY856411.1, from coordinate 1,404,903,878 downwards.
GAATTCATTTTAGAAAGAAAAGATCTAAGTTTTCCCCAAAATATCAAATAAAATAATAAATGACTCCAAAAGATAAAAATAATCTTGGGTTCGTAATCTACATAATAAATATAGCCTTTGGCTGAATTTTCATCCAATTTGGAGAAAGTTTGCTTAAAAGGTGAAATCAGGATAGAGGAAATATGTAGAACCTTCAAAATATTAAATAAATGCTCAAAGACTCCAATATGAAAAATCAATGGAAAATTCATATCCAACACATTAAATATGACTTGTGTGTGAAGTTTCATCAAATTTGGATAATCCTAATGTCATTAATGAAGGACGAAAGAGAAAATAAGATTTGATTTACATAACACATTAAAAGTTTCCAAAAGGCAAAACTAAGTCCATAATTGGAATCTACATGCCATAATTGGCCTATGTACAAAACTTTACTTAATTTGGATAATGTTTGAACCCTAAAATGAAGACAGAGATAAAGGAAATTATTTCAATGTCACTTTATTAAATTATATTGATTTTGTCACCCCTTGGTTTCCTAATCTGATTATATGCACGATATGAGCCTTCGATTTTTCAATCCAACAGTTGGGGCATCATCTCCTACCTTGAGTAGGAGAGTGACCCACCCTATACAGTAATAGTCGGGTTTCTTTTCCTTCTAGGTTCCTCATTTCTCGATCATTTTTCATAATTTTTCCTTCATTAGATTACTTTTTCGATTCTGATTTGATCAACCCCTTACTTAAGCCCTAAATTCCTATATATAGGAAACACCTAAATTCGTGTTTCCACCATTTTTCTCTGAAGAACACCCTATGCGCCTCATCCTCTCGCGGGTACCCTGAAACCTTTCCCGGTCTCCCTACAATCCTCCTATGCCATAAATTCACCCAAAAACTTTGTCTTTGTACTTGGCTTCCTTGTTTCCTTCTCTGAACATCAAGTGACATTGTAGAGATTTAGTTGTGTTGGAACTCAATTCCTTGATCTTACACACTCCTAGTAACTCCCTATACCCTTTCCCATCTTTCTTTGATTACGTGGTTTCCTAGTTTGGCGGGTCATGTAGAGAATCTGTTTGCGCGGTTGATCTATGTATGTTACTTGGTACCGCTACCCCATCTTTGAACCACACAGATTGTTTTGATTGTCTGGACTTTGTTGGTGTTAGTTGCGTGTCGTCGAGTGTCATTCTCGGTTGTGGTTTTGTGCTTATGGCTGGATTGATCTCACGGTACCACCACTCGACGAGTAGGTTATCGATCCAGTAACTCTGGGCACCTCAGGTTGCGATCTGAGGCTCGGTGGCTTCAGCTTCAGGTCTCAAAGCTTAGGGGACCTTCAGATCAGGTAGGCTGCACTTGAATCATGTGATAGCACCTCCCTGCTGGCTCTACTCCAACCATGTCGGGGATGAAAGGAGGTACAACAATCGTTGTGGCTGAATTCCCAGTTTATCCCTCATTCTTCAGTATTTCAATTTTTCGCCTCAAGGGTAATAATGGTATTTCATGAATTCTTTGCTTCTCTCGTGTTGAGGAAACTTGCCCGGCTGTCTATGGGGCCGGTTGAGTTGGAAAGCCATGATTAGGCCAACTCAGATTGCGCGGCCCACTCCCCCTCTTTCTTCCTCTTTCTTAAAGGATTTTCCACGTGGAATTTTGTGATTTGTCGAATCTTGCAAAATTCATAATAATTCACTCACTAATCAGAAAAAATTGAAGAAATAGTCATTGGATTTATAAAAAATAAGAGCTATCTTTTGGAGTTCGTCTAAATCCAATCTTAAAAATAGGTGATTTTAATGGATTAATATAAATATATAATAACATGTAACATTCATAAATAAATATATATATATAGGTCGAAAAAATATACTAAAACATGTTTTGGACTCCTAATAACATAAACTAAAATATGGCATGGTTTTTGAAACCTAATTTACATATGTTGAAAAAGGTGTTTTTTAGGGTTTTGGATAATTAATGGAAACCTAACCCTAATTCCACCTAATTGCATCATAGGTTCTTTGAAGGCCTAGGCTTGGACCTAGACTTGGCTTTGGACAGAGTAGACTCTAAAGTTGAGGTATGTTATATACCCTATTCCTCTATGTTGAGCATTTCACCTATATTTTCATTCTTTTGACTTTAGCAAACACATATGTCTATTCTCTAGATATCATGGTTCATGTAAACTATCTAGCTAGTTGTGGACTTGGATATTCTCTTGAAATCTATCTTGTGCCTTGGTACATGTTGGTCTTATATAATGTTATGTGCCCACTTTGAAGTGGATGTTTATATGTTTGTGTTGTCCATTGTGTGATGGAAACATTGTATAATTTTTACTATACTTTTCTACTTGCCTCTACATTTTACATGCTATGTGATTCAGTAGCACTAGAGTAGTGTAGTTTACATTGGTTTTTGGGTAGTATCCCCCTATTATTTATTGAGGAGAGTGGTAGTATTCCATTCCCAATTTTATATATTTGGGATATTGGTAGTATTCCTTTCTCTATCAGGTTTCAAGTTTATGAGACTTGGCCGCCTATGTTTTTATATTGTTCTAGGGCTATGTTTATCTCACATGCATGCAGGATATTGATGATGATTGTGGGGTGTGATCCCTTCTTTCTTTATGTCCCAGTATTGCACAATCTTTATTGTTTTGATTATGGCAAGTATCTTCTTTTATTATGTGTTGATATTACCTACCCTTTATTCCCTTGTGGGTAGTCCCTATCTCTTGCATGGGAAGCATTTATTCTTGATGTCCTTTGGTCAATATATTGCTCAAGTTTTATTTAGTATGCACATACTAGCTTTTTGTTTATGTATCCTCTTTTCTTTTCCTTTTGTGGGGTATGCTTCCAACCCCAGGTTAGATGCAAAGAGAGGAGAACTTCGACATCAACCTTTGTGGCTAAGCTTTTGGTAAACTTGAAGAGGTGGTTAGATGACCCTCGTCTTGATCTTTAGCTTATATGTTTAGCTTACCTTTTTGGACACCCATATGTGGTGAAGAGATGTATAATGTTATCAAGGTTTGTATAGTTAGATCTTTCATATTCCGCTGCTATATTTTTGGTATTGTGATACATACATGTGGAAAATATTAGTACACATCCCTTTGGTGAAAAATTTTATGTGGTGTTTGGTTTAAGGGTTGTAGCCTTTTTTCTATTAGAGAGTGGTTCCCCTCTGGGATCCCACTCCTTACAATCTCTCTTACAAATCTCCAACTCACTCTAATGGTAATGTAAGCTTTTAAGCTTAAAGAGAGAGAGGAGGTTGTAGCAAGCACTCAACTATATAATAGGGACCTTAATAGTGCTTAGCTAACCATGATATGAAGCCCAAGCGGTCCTATTTATAGTTGAGGATGCCTAGAAGCCTTTGGGAACACTTAAGGATGAATACTAGCCGTTTGCAATGTTACAACAAATATTTGATTGAGTTTCGCAACATTCCAACAACTAGAAACACTTTTTTTCACTTTTCCATACAGTGTGTTTGGTCAAGTTTTAATATAGGTAACTCGAGGGATTGCTCTATGAGACAAAACAAATTTTGACCATCAATCGAGTTTATCTTAGATGAAACTTGACTGATCGAATAAATCAGTTTTTCTCATTGCAAGGGTCGGTCGAGTTCTACGAGTGTGCAGGTTGACCAAACCAAGTAATTCTCAAAATCCACTAAGGGATCAGTCGAGTTTGTATCTCGACCGACAAACACCCCTATGAAATTTTTTCGAGAATTAATTTTGAGTGCCAAAACATTCAATTTAAGTGCCCCTAATTTTTTCTAATCTTAATTACAAGTCTTACAATCATTACAGGTGATTTACAACATGATTCTGATCGATTTACATCATATTACTCAAAACTGCACTTGTATTGATTTTAACTTGTCTTTTCTCCAATTTAGGATGTGTAAGTTAGGGCATTTGGAGTATGTCTATACCTAATCTGAAATCACTCAAGTACAATCATTAGACATAAATAATTGGAATGGTTTAGTCATCATCAGAACAAGGGATTGGTAAATTTAGACCTAGAGTCAACATTCTCCCCCTTTTTGAAGATGACAAACCATTCGATAAATGTATTGAAATCTTTTAGGTAAAGTCATACCTTTGGAGAAACCTAGGTGTTTCAATAGGATTAGTTCATATTCTCCTCCTCAATTGATTCTAGTAGAGTTCTCATACTCCCCCTCAATTGATGTTATTTCTCCTGCATGGTTAGCTTTCATAACATTTATAGAATACTATGTCTTATACTCTTATATGTTCTACACACATATGGTTTCTTCCCTTTACCTTCTCCCCTTTACATAGACATACTTCTCCCTCTACATGTATGACATGTTTTCTCCCCCTACTTTATAGAAGAAGACATGCTTTATCCCCCTTTTTTTTAAAAAAAGGTGGGGCTATGAAGATATAAGAAACACCACTTGTCAAAGGAAAGGAGATAACAAATTATAAGGAGAGTTGAAGAGAAAAAATAGGGGCTTGTCCAAGCATAGTATGTAAAGAAAATTAAGACATGCATTAGAACAACCCTAGATGTAATTCTAGTCAAAGATTAAGGAAAGATAAAGTGTTCTAGAAAAATAAAAAATCACAATTTTAATCCTCAAGATGATGGAGTTCACTCAAAAAGCATCAGGGTTCATGGAAAATCAGTGAGTCTTGCTCAGAAGGTCATTTCTGCATTAAAAACACTAGTCTTGCATCAAAATCTGACACTGGAGCAAAAACTACATAAATTGCATGGATGCTCCAATTTCTACATACAATGTAGCTCTATATATTCTGCATCACAATACTATACAAGAAACTTAAGATAGTAGATGAGAAAGTTAAGGAACAAGCTTGAGTAAGAAAGAAATAGGATACACGCATGGCATATAGTTAAATACCACTTGATGAAAATATAAACAAGGCTAGAACTATGTGTAAAAGAACTACTAGTAGATATTATCACAAGTTAGGACTACTAGTAGGATCTAGATCATAGCAAGAGATTCACAAGTTAAATATCAAGCTATTATGTAGAGATATATCTATTCAAAGAGATGTGCAATTTTATAAGTAGGAACGGATATAGATCACTATCAAATATGCATCATTACCAAAAGATGATTACCACTAAGAACCTCAAGGTTGTATCAAGACAAGATATACAACTAGATAGATGTAGCAAGTTAGGGCACAATGGAAGCAATTTTAAGACACAACCAAGAGATCTTAAGAGATCATCATCAAAACTTGCATATAAACTTAAGACAAGTAATTGCAAGATATAGGGATACCACTTGTGAGATACCAAATTATAGCAAGAGAAAGACATACTTGTGTGCAAGATAGGAAATTTAAATCGCGGAAATATTCATAAAAAATTGCCAAGGGAATGTAAAAGAATAAGGATATTGGTTGAGAAAATCAAGTTCAGAGGGAATTTCTCATTGAATAAGCCAAATGTGTTTTCTGTGCACAATGCTATCGATCAGGTTATTGACAGGACAAACTCAACCAACAATATCTATCGACAACACCCATAGCAACTGGGAAGTCGAGTTTCTATCAGGACATACTCGGCCGACAAAGGTGTTCTCAAAAAGCACATATATTTTGGAAAAACATATCTACAGGCATGATAAAAATATAAATCATATCCAACCATGTGTAGGCAAGTTAGTAATGCATTATGAAAGCATTAGAAGAAGTTTTTGAGAAAGAAGGTGATGAGAATCACAATATGCCACTTTGGACTCAAAATTCTTTATCTTTCCTTTCCTTTTTCCTCTTTGGCATTCTTTTTAACATTAGGAATCCTTTGGATACGAAAATCCATCAAGGATAACTCAATTATACCTCTTTTCACTTATTTTCCACATTTTATCATTATTTTCAATTTCTTTCTTAATAAAGAAATATTTAATTGATCATTTCTTTTCTTATTGCACTCTTAATGCAACTTTGGACTCCTTGGGACCCAAGGAACCCAAGAGGCACGAAATCCACCTTTGGATTACATTCTTTTGCCTTCTAGAGGTTTCCACATATTTCTTTTCTCAAATTCTCAATCATTAATTAAATTCCTTTTTATTGGGCCCAATAGCCAATAAATCCCCCAAGCAACCAATCAAGGCTATTGTGAATGGAATCCATTTATTCAAAACAAATCTTATCATTATTTGTTCAATTATCTTTAATATGAGAAATTACATTTCTCACCAATTGAACCCAAAAATTGGGGTTATAACAGTTTCCTACCTGGAAGATCTAAGTTGTGGGTGACAACCCTAGTTGGTTCATGACTTAGAGGATTTTAGGATCTTGACCCACTAGAAGATTGTACACTGCAATCTTACAAATTGATGGTGAAGGCTATCAATTTGAACAAAATAGTGGGAGCGATAATTAATTAAAGTCCTAATTATATCATCAACTTTTCAAATCAATCAAATAAGTCAAAATTGAGTTTTTGACTAAATTGCATATATTTCCTTTTGTAGTTCAAATGACAACAAACAACAATCACTTTTCATTGCGACCGGTCCTTGAAAAGGACAAGCTGAATGGGACTAACTTCCATGACTGGTTTAGGACATTGAGAATGGCTCTCACTCAAGAGCGAAAGCTCTATGACCTGGATACTCCAGTTCCAGAGGAACCTGCTCCTACCGCACCAAAGGCAGAAAGGGATTCTTATAAGAAGCATTTTGATGATGCCATTGATGCAAAGTGCTTGATGTTGTGCTCCATGAACCACGAGTTGCAGAGACAACATGAGAACATGGGTGCCATTGAGATGATTCAGCATCTCAAGAACATGTATGAAGATCAAGCACGGCAAGAGAGATATGATGTCTCCAGGGCACTGTTCAAGTGTGTCATGATAGAAGGAGATCCAGTTGGTTCTCACATGCTCAAGATGATTGGGTATGTGGAGAACCTAACGAGACTGGGATTTCGCCTGAGCCAAGAGTTGGCTACTGACGTGATACTACAATCATTGCCAGAATCATACAGTCAATTTGTGATGAACTACAACATGAACAATTTTGACAAGTCATTGACAGAGTTGTTGGGAATGTTGAGGATAGCTGAGACACAGATGAAGAAGGACAAGCCTAAGTCTGTGATGATGATTAGCAGCAAGAAAGGCAAGTCCAAGAGCAAGGGCAAGGGCAAAGCTAAGAAGGGTTCTAATGCTAGCCAAGAGCCCAAGACGTCTTCAACTCTCAAGGTAAAAGGAGGTGTGACCAAGAGAGGCAATTGCCACCATTGTCAAAAGCCAGGACATTGGAAAATGAATTGTCCACTCTATCTGGAAGAACTAAAGAAGAAGGAGGCAACATATGTCTCCACCTAAAGGTGTCATGAAATAAACTTGTAACACTTTTGAGGTATATGATACCAAGAGGTAAAGTGTAAAGCACTCAATAAATGGGGCAAGTGTTGTCGCCATATATAGGAGTACTTTAGTTTATTTTCAGCCTAAAATTCATGTAATAGAGTTATGAACTGTTATTTCGTATTTTCTAATAGATAGAAACACTTTATTTTTGCATATTGTATGACAATGATAGCAATTAATAAAGTTGATGTTTCAATCTTAAAAGATATGATATTTATGGAAATGCCTTGTTTATCTTGTAGTACTTGGTATGCATAAGATAAAATGATACCTAAAAGTTATTGATAACTCAAACAATCAAATTAGCATAAATCATGAGAAATTCATTTCTAGTTTCCATATGATGGATAAATCTAGACTCTTTTGGTTAGAGAACCAGTAAGAGACATGAATTTCTTAGACATGATCAATCAATCTTCGCTAATAGTAGTAGGATAATGATTATCCTATTAGGTATAATACATGTGATGTATTTACATACCTATTGGAGCAAATGCTAATACTTCAAATGGTGTTTAGAGAAATACCAATATGAATATCTTGAAGTGTTCAAAAATATCATAGATGAAGTACGAATTTGATAAAGTGTTAATTCTTGATGAGATCAATAAATAAAATACTTGTACCAAATGTTTGAGAACCTTGTGAGTGATTATGATAGTGTATCATAGTAAACTCATGATTAAGGCATGGTGATGACTAAATCAACAAGAAGTCATACTCTAAGGAATTAGATGATGATTATCAAATAACTAAGTTCTTCTTAAATAAAGAATACCCCACACTAATAAAGGACATTAAGAATCACAAGGAGTTGTGAGTTCTTATATCCTTGACAGATACACCTCAATTATCTATGTGATGAGTTGGTCATGTGATGAGTCAACCATATAGATAAGTATGAGGAACCAGATTTTGAGTTATGGTTTATGACCATTGCATCCTAAGTGCCTTCCATGTGAACCATAAGGTATGACCTTGATGGTAGCACCCATTGGGATGAAATCCATAAGTGCGAATGAGTCTTAAGTACTAAGACACATGGATAACATTTTGAGAAGGATGATGCTTGTTGATTGTAACTTAATGACTAAGACATTTGGCATAACAGATACTAAAATCGCATTCCTATGAGGAATAACACAAGGATGTGTGTGTGATACAGCCTATAAGGTTTATGAATCCATTATTGCAAATGAATTCTATAAGTTATAATGGATTAATCAATATGATCGATTAAGCACAAGAAACTCGGAACTGTGATCTTTACTTTGATGATATAGTCAAAGGGTTTGACTGATATGATAAAGAAAAAGAGAGATCTGTGATTTAGTGGGAGCGTATTGACATTCCACATGTTGATGTGAAATGGAAATGTTCTAAAATGGAAATCCAAAGTGGAAATTATCTTTAAGGAATATATAGATGTTTCCTATGTGATAGGAATAGAGATCTATAGAGATATTTCTCAAAAACCTCTTAACCTGAAAAGAGAAAACATACATTGGAAATCTATACTGAAGGGTTCAATGTGCATAGATTCAGTGGGAGAAAACCTATCCAGGTTACATGGAGTTAGTATCCCAAGGCCAAGTGTCCAATTCTTATGAAGAATGGGAACATTAAGAATAGATATGGATCTATCATGTATGTAATCATCCCATTATATTGCATTAATGGACATGGCAAGAACAAAACACATTTATCATTTTGTATGTAGGACATGACAATATGATATGCTCATCTTGATAACTCATTTCTGGGACATGATGAGTGGATGTCTGTCTAGTTCCAGTAAGGGTTACTGGAATACCATAAGAACTTGATATGTACTTGAGAAGTACTAGTTCTATGGAAATAAGGAAGGGTTCATTGTAAAGAGTTACATTGATGAGAACTTCCGAAAAGGATAGAAAATTAATCACAATATATATATATGGGATATATAAAAGTGAATGTTTGTTGAGAAATGGAAATGTTCCAATAAAGTTGTTTTAAAAGGGAAAAGTTGAGTATTTGTGTGTTAGATAATAGCAGTGGATACTATATGGATCTGGAAGTTCATGAGATGAACTTATGGTTATTCCGGTCATTGATAACAAGTTGGATGCTTGATCATGCAATGTGGCTAAAGGCTAGCAAAGGAATACTAGATCGCGTATTACGACAACTCCATTTCATACGTGTGACGTATAGCGAAGAGATGTGAGACATGCAATTAATACCGACTTTGGCAAGGTGTTTCCATAACTTACTATGTTAGCACTATATCATAGTAACATGTGGGACATGTTTGAAGATCACTATGAATATGATTCAAGGGTGATTGGCTCACAGTGCAAGTGGGAGTCTGTTGGTATGTATGCCCTGAGAGCCAATCATGGGATGATTGGTGGGATACATTAAGATTGATTTGATAAACATCAAAGGCAAGCTTCCAATTCTTTCTGGTTCAGTAATATGAGATAGTGATAGAACAAATTGAATGTCTAGAGAATGACAATACTCAATGATGTATACTTTCAGGTTAAGGACCTGAATGATGAGATCATACCGATGCTAAGAGTTTGTACATTCTTATTATGTCCCTAGTCGGATGTCATTGTGTAAGGTAGATAGATAGCAATGATACATAAGACTAGATTGTGGCGTTGGTTCATGACAGAATCTCCTTAGTCATGATATGGAGATATCAAACCAAACACATAGGTACTTGTTAGAGAACAAGTTTACCGGACAGACCCACCGTGAGTTTGACCCATGGAACCATGACATGGTAGTCATAGTCAGTTCTCACAGTGATGTCATAGTCAGTTCTCACAGTGATGGTGGTGAGTGTGATTCTTTGACCTAAAATCACTACACTCAACACATGTCATTGGGTACACTTTGACATAATCAAACGCAGTCTTGAAACATGGGTTGTTATAAAGGTGATGATTGGGTGGCATTGACACATGGGGCTTTTGAGGGGTGACTGATAGATATGGGATTTTTCCCTCCTAAGGGAGTTTGATATCCATGGCCACTTGATGACTAGGATTGAGATAGGCATGCGCACGCATGTGTGAATCATTATGTGATATTGATATCATACATATCTCCTCCAATCTACTCTGAGATCAAGAAAGTGAATGAACATTGACAAGATGACTGCTCCATGCCTTGAGTTCATTCGGGATATCAGTGACAAAGGAATTATACATTCATTGTAACACCATTCACAGATTGTAGGATTGAAAGTTGTTCTCCAACTTTCTTGTCACGACACCCACCATCATTTAAGATAACAAGTGTCATTAAAAATAATAAAACATGCGGAAGCAAATCAGTTGCAGCGGATTAGCAAAAATCAGTGAAAATTAAAACCATTTGCAAAGAGATCCATTCACAGGAAAACTCTTTCATTCAGAACCAAAGTAAAACCTTACATCCTGGTTCATATATACATCGCATGTACTATTACTTCTCGAGGAATACAAACATCAACTACTCTGTCTTAACTGTACACAGGTAGTATAAAACCCTCGAGGCTTAAAGCCAAAATCTCAGATCGATCCATCAAAACATTACTCCTAGGACCCGAGAGTACAGAGACGACTCATAGGACTTTCTATATACAACTTGACAGCTCATATCCCCACCTGGGATTTACTACTGTCCCTGCTACTCCTGCTGCTGCTCTTCCTCTGTAATAGGTTCCTTGCCTTTTCATCGGCGGTTACCTAAATATTTAATCCCACGGGGGTGAGACAATTATAAAAATTGTCCCAGTGAGAGATATAACTCTCCGCCAGAAACATTGTTATTGCCGATAATAGAATAACACTGAGCAGTGGAATTATATTTACTCAACAACAGGTAAATCATTGAATAAAATATGCAGAGCAGTATTCTCTATGCAATCATTTCAATTATAACTTGATTAAGCATCAAGTCATTCATTTAAGAAGGAATATGAAGAACATGTATATCATTTATCCAACTATGATATAATAGACCATGTATCATCAACCATTGATTCTCGCAATTCAACCCTAAGCAAATATGCTACACGGCTGATTACGTTTTACAATCATACTTATGCCCTGAGGAGATGAGGTATACCGCTCATACTCCAACCGACCACGGTTACGTAAAGCATCGGTACCACACATAGGTCAATGGAAGAGTCGGATTCCCATGACCTCAACTATCTCGGTCAGTACGAGATAACATGCAGGACATCTTGTGTCTCTGCTAGATAGCTTTCCAGGGTATACTGGCAACATCGCTATTAGAGTTATAGCCCATAGCATATACTCTCTTCAGGATATGGCCCGTAGCCAATGCCCGGTATTATTTTGTGGAGTCATGGCCCGTAGCCATGCTCTTATTGGGGTATGGTCCGTAACCAATCCCGTTCATAGGACATAGCCCATAGCAATGCCTATGGGGCATAAGGATATAATTGCCCAATTACCCCCACATATTCAAAAATATGCGTTCCGAGTAAACTCGTTTCACCATTCAGCTAATTTTGACGCTGATGGATCTGTGATCAGGGCAACTACATTATATGGTATCACTTGATTAATTAAGTACATTATCATATTCTTTTAGCATCAGCCAAGTTTCCAAACATAACTTAATAAGACAAATGCTATAAAGAAAACATGTACTAATTCCATTAATCACTTCTCAGTCTTTATAAGACATGGGGATCTCAGTCTCTCATTTCAATACTGGGAATTTTCATTCCTTTGCAACTCAATGCCATAATCATATGGTTCTGGGTATTCAAACCCTTAGCTCATCATTGAGCATTATTACCACTTTTTCAGGTAATTATCACCTTCAGGTCACCTGACCAAGGTAAATATGATGCTTATTACATAAACATCTTCTCATGGCACTTAAGGCCCATTACTTCTCTTATTACCTCGTACTAGGCAATAAGGTATAGCATGGCACATAAGGCCCAATAAACAATGTCAATACATAAAATGCCATAGCTCATACCTGGCTATGTTCATCATCACATCATACCTGCATGGTTAGTACAGATGATAATACATCAATTTCATATCAGCACCATGCAAAACAATATATAACATCATTATTCAAGGGTAAGACCACTATTCCCTTACCAGGGTTAGGGTTTCCCATTTCTCATTAATTCAGACGCTCTTGAGTTAACCAACTTTATCTTGTATTAAGGTATTTCCCCTCTTAATACATTCCATCACAGAATACTCACCCTTAGCATATAATGCATAGGCCACACATTAGAATTGTCCAGCTATCTCACATGATATGGACTTATCTTAGTTTAAGGCATAACTTTATTATAAAGTTTCCTATAAACAATCGCAATGATACACCCTCAACTAGGGTTTCACAAGGATACACCCTCAACCATGGTTCACAATGATACACCCTCCACTAGGGTTTCACAAGGTTACACCCTCAACCAGGGTTCACAATGATACACCCTCCACTAGGGTTTCACAAGGTTACACCCTCAACCAGGGTTCACAATGATACACCCTCCACTAGGGTTTCACAAGGATACACCCTCAACTAGGGTTTACTAACATCCTAATTAGTGATTTCACATGTAGACAACCTCTTATTAAGGTTATACATTGAATCAACCTCAATTAGGGTTTACATCATGTATTGGGTCCATGCATTTGTTATGCATTAATGACTAGTACCATTAAAGGTATCTCCCACCTAATCACATTAGGTTTTCAAAAAGGTTTGATCAATTAGACCTTCAATAACATGAGGTATCCAATTGAATTAACCAAATTGAACCACACTCAATTATAATCAATGGAACTTCAACCAATTGGATCATCAACTCAATCATCATTTGAATCATGGCTCACCCCTCAATTGGGACTTCAATTATGGTCTGATCTCAATGGTATTAGGGTTTATAAACACCAATTAGAGCTTTGAAGTTGATCATCAATAATGCTACTAATTTTGTTTCAATTGATTGCATTGGACCTTCAACCATTGAATTCATGGAACCAATCATCAATTGGACCTATGCTCATACTTCAATTGAGTTTAATAGGTCAACCTTCAACTAGTTTGACCCTAAATTGACCCTCAATTGGTCATCAATTAGGGCTTGATTCAATTGAATTAGGGTTTGGAATTGAAGATCCAACAACACTCATCAATGCAAGATTGGTTACTTTGAAACTATTGAACCATTATCCAAATTGGGTATGACGTGACCCCAAACGGTCTTGCGGTCGTTTGGATGACCTCCAAACGGTCTTGAGACTGTTTTCCCATCATATCACTCAAATCCAAGCCATCCAATTAAGGTTTGGATCATTGGATTGATCACCAAATCAGCATTGCATTGTATAACAGCTTGGTACCTTTAGACCTTCAAACACCTAACCATACTCAACCCTAGACCTCCAAACGGTCTTGGGTGACCACCAAACGGTCTTGAGACCGTTTGGATGAGCTCCAAACGGTCTTGAGACCGTTTGGCCCATCCAACCTTTGGATTCTAGTGAAAAATCATCATGGATTGGTCTATCGAGTTGATCAACAGATCAGCACTACATTGCAATATGATTAGTACCTTTGGACCTTCAATTGGTCAACTATACTTGACCCCAGACCTCCAAACGGTCTTGGGGTGATCCCCAAACGGTCTTGAGACCGTTTGGGTGATCCCCAAATGGTCTTGAAACCGTTTGGGCTAATCAACCCAAAATCTCAACTTAACTCATTGGAATTTCAGCACTGTTTTCAATTAGGGTTTGCCTAATTGAATAGCCTTCAACTCATGATTCCTTGGGAGTTAATCCCTCAAATTCGGTGAGTCATTATACCACATCATTAGTAATAGTAATCCCAAATGGTAAACGCTTGGTCAACGCACTCAAATGGTCTTGAGACCGTTTGCCTAAAAAGTTCAATTAAATCAGATTGAAAATCAGCACTTAATCCAATTAGGTTTCCCTAATGGATTAGGCTTCAACTCACGATTCCTTTGGAGTTAATCCCTCAAACTTGGAGGGTTATTAATAAACATAATTATGAACAGGAATCCCAAACGGTCAACGCTTGTTCAACCATCTCAAACGGTCTTGAAACCGTTTTCTCAACCAGGTCAAGTTAATCAGGTTGAAAATCAGCACATAATTCAATCCGATTGCCTAACTGATTGGCCTTCAACTCTCGATTCCTTTAGAGTTAATCCCTCAAATTTGGAGGGTTATCATCCTAAAAAATTAGGAACAACATTACCAAACTGTCAACGCTTGTTCAACCATCTCAAACGGTCTTTAAACCATTTTCTCCCAAACGGTTTCAAACCGTTTGCCCTTAAACGGTTTGCTGAAACCGCATAGCCAATCAAATTAAAACGATTTAGAGTAGCTATCAAAACGGTTTTGCTTGGTAATTTTCTTTGGATAAGCATCTAGGATGATTTCATCATCCCCTTCCTTAGAACAACCAAGAACAGCAACCGTTCTTGATGGAAATTGCAGCAAGAAACAAGAGTGCATCAAATTGAAGAAATCAATCAACAAAGCATAGAGAATTGATGCAATAGCAATGTTTAAGGGTTTAAGTTATAAAACCCGCCTCCAATTGAGCTCCAAAGCTCCAAGCTCACGCCGTTAATGGTGGATGAAGCTCTTGCAACTCCCCCTAGGCTCTTCCTCAAGCTTTTGATTGCAAAAGTTGGCTAGGGTTGAAGAGGAGATCGAAATAAGAAGGAATCCATAATTTATTTTCGATTTCCACCATGAAATCAAGGAGAACGAAGGTCAAGAGCTTACCCACAGGTTGGGGTTCGTCCTCCTGGTCCTCCCTAGCTTCCTTGGTCGGTTTCCAAGCTAAGAGAAGAAGTGGGGTCGAAATAGCCTTTCATTTGGCTAGGAAAAGGCCTTTTTATAAAAATTCAATGAAAGAGAAAATGCATTATTAAAATGCATTTAATTCCAAAATTGGTGCCGCCTCTTCCCCCTCAAATTCTCCTCAAAATCCTTAAGGACGAGGATATCTTCATTTCCTCTTATTCCTCTCCATTATCCATGATTTAAAGAAAATCAAATTAAGCACCTTAATGCTTATTATATTAATATCCATATGTGAGTGGGTTTTCTTTTCCTTATAATAATGGTGAGTGGAATTTCACCTACTTAGGATATTTTCGTTCCTTATCTTGGCAAAGGAACGTCCATACTTATTCAAAATCAACCCAAAACATTTTGGTTAAAAGCCCTTCAATTATTTTTATTCATTTTTGCCCTAAATCGAATTAGGGTTTCAATTAGGCATTAATCTTGATTATTTTAATATCAAGATTCTCTCTCCTCCAACTTAATTCAAATGAAGCACCCCTCTCATTTTATTTGCTCTAAATGATGCCAAGAAACATTAGGGACCTTGTTTAAGTGGTAATTTGCATATTGAACCCTAGATTTTGGGTAAATTGCACTTTACTCCAAAACTAGGTTTTAATGCACAACATTGTCCAACAAGCTCTATCTTGGTGTCCAGGCTTGTGGAAACCATACTACTACATCATATTCATCCTTATGATGTCTCAACATCAGAGGAACATCTTATCATATGCAATTTTCAAGTTAACCCCTCAACTTGGGTAATTTGCACTTTAGTCCAAAACAAACAATCATTGCTTTAACATTGTTCAAACAGGACCAAAATTGAAACATAAGTTCCTCATGAGCCCTAATTACTTTTCACAGGATAAGTACAAGCATATAATCAACTTTGTTAAGAAAAACTCCTGGGGTTAGAACATAACCCAGGTCAGGGATGTTACATTTCTATTTCGCTTGGGTAGCACTGATGTGTGACTAGGCACTGCTCTTTGCTTGTGAAGTCATAAGTGTTATGGATTTTCACTGCCAACATGAAATGGACCTGCAGGGTCACACACATAGGATTTAACCTGGAAGAGGAGTTTATCCACAAACCATGTTTAGATTGATTACTAAAGGTGTTGATAGCTCAATTAAATACTCAATCAATTGATAGCTCAATATCATAGTGTTCAAGGTGTTGGACTGATTGATTTGAGTATCAGATTGATTGAAACTGTGATTGAATGATTTGCACAAGTTTGTTGCTCCAACCGATCAACTCATGAGATGAATTGATTGGCTCAGGTTGGTGAATCGATCGGATCAACAGGTGAGATGATCGGCTCATGTGCAATGAACTGATCGACTCAAATGTTGAACCGGTCGACTCATGTGACCAACCAAGATCATTTGGAAAGTCAATTTTGCAAATACAATTTGTTTCACTTGTACGAATTCGATTTGGACAAGGATTGATATTTGATTAATCGGAGACAAATTTGAAAGTCAATTTGAGTTGGACCAGGACCATGAACCGATCGACTCATGTGATGAACCGATCAGCTCAGGTGTCCCAAACGATTGGTTCAGCTTGAAACGATCAGTTGAGGTCACCAAACGATCATTTCAGGGTTGAAACAATCGGTTCAGCTGGTGCAAGTTTCTTGTTTTGTGGAAAATCTTGAACCCTTCTACTCCTACATTAATCATGTATTTCCCGGGGTAGAGAACCATGTCCCATGACCCTCCTATATATAGGGGTAGTGGGGGCTTCTTAGGAACAATAACTCAGTGCACCAGTTGCTCTGTAAAGTCATCGTTCTCTCTGGTTTTGGTAACTGAGAGAGCCCGAGCAAGTGCTACCCGATAAGGGAGGCACAACAAGGGAAAGACAACTATAGAAAAGCAACTGGTGGTAGGAGAGTGTGTCAGTGACTAGTACGTCGACAGGAGGGTGTGACTCCTTCCGATTCCTTATGGGACTAGGATATAGGAGTTCCTGGTGGTCCGTGTGGACTACTACAGCGGCAGGAGACTTCTTCCGCTCGGAGGACAGTTGTCAATGTCGACAGTCCCGGTGAGACTAGGAGGTGCCAGTCCCGGTGCGACCAGGAGCTGCACAGACACCATCCAAGACCGGAGGTGAAGACCGCACAAGCCACGAGGTAAGGTCACCGAGCAAGCCTCGAGACAAGGTACGCCTCTACAAACCATCCTTCCTACTATATAGACATTGACGTGTTTCCTTTGTTCTGGGTTTGGGAGGAGAAATATTTTGTTTCCGTTGCCTTCTCTGTCTCCTCTAAAACCCAACAATATACATATATACATACATACATATATATGACTATTGTATATGTTTTTGTGCTCAATACTCATTTTTTGCTATATATATAACAATAATTACTTTTTCATATTAATTTAGTGTTCCAAATATTTTTCTCAAAATCATGACAAAATTAATCTTATTGGAACATATTCTTATAAGGAATCGAATAGTTTTTGTTTCACCAAAAAAATTATTAAGGACAGGAAGTTATAAGAAAAATAAGTTTGTTTCTCTTTTTTTGATATAAAGCCCAAATATATAGATAAAATGTTTGCAAACTCAACATCTACAAACATGTGAGAGTACATGATAAAACACAGAGAACATCACTTGAAGTGTGTTTTCCATGTTTAATACAACCCTAATGAAAACAAGTAAAGATATACCAAGATTTGTTGCGTAAATAGAAGATAGATGTGATATATTGTCTAAGGAGGCACCCCATAAAATAGGCCTCAACAAATAAAAGATAGTTTTGAATATGTCTAAGAAAGTCACCATATAGGTGTTTCTCTAGAAGTCGGTATCATCAGCTAGAATCTCTTCCATAGTATAATGATGTTTGTCCGATCCGTGGGGTAGGGGGATATTAGTGGAGATATTAGTGGAAACGTGGGAGGAATGTTCATCATATGCATCATGATTTCCACATGTTTTTTTATGAATTTCCATAGAGGTGATGAGATGTGTATATGACTTTTATTCCATGGATTTTTGTTTTATAGTATTTGTGGATAATGAATGGTTTCCAAATTTTTGATATGTTTGAGGTGAGAACATGAATGATTTTGTAATAAGACAAATATTGTGAGTTTCTATGTCAATTATACCCCATCTCCATAAGTTTTTGGTGCACAAATTGTTTTCCAATTTACTAAGTGTAACTTTTTTTTTTCAGAGTGTGTAGTGTAATGGTACCATAGCAATTTTCTACTAATAGAGTCGGTCATGTTTCCTATTTTGGATGGTAATGGTATGCAACTAAGGTAATGTGTAGTTATGAGAGTGATGGAGATGTTAATAAGTATGATATGACCAACCATGCTAAGAAAGTTGTTAGTCCATGTGTTAAGTTTACAGTTGATTTTTACAATCATATGAAGCCATATGCGGTGTTGGGTAGGGTGTGGTGTGATTGGTAGTCCTAGATACATGACCGAGAAAGTCTTAATTTTTAATCTAAGAAGGTTTTGATATCAAAGTAATGTGTCTTGTGGTGTGTTGATGCCTATGATAGATGGTTTTCCAAGGTTTATCCTGAGACTAGAGATGTATGAGAAAAGACAATGACGTGAATGGTGTTGTCTGTTTGGTGATCATGGTGTTGTCTACATATTGAATGATGTTTTCAAAACATTTCTCTGGTGATTGGATATGTCCATTGGTAGTACCTATTTTGATCATGTTCATGAGAAGTGATGTAACCATGATGAAGATGTATGGTGATAAAGGGTCACCTTGTCTGAGGCCGTTAGTTTTTTTAAGTGAGCAAAAGGTGAACCATTTATGATGGTGGAGAGGGTGTTTGTTGATATACAAGCTTAAATCCATTTGATCCATTTGGTAGGGAATCCGTAACCCATCATAGTATGAATAAGGCAGTTGTAGTTGACATAATCAAAGGCTTTCTCAAAGTCTAGTTTAATGGCTAACACAAGAGTTTTATTTTTGTAGAAAAGGTGAAATGTTTCATTTACCATAATGAACACATAATAGATATTCCTGTGTTTCTAAAAGAATTTTAGTTGTTATGTATGATACGTTCCAAATATGTTTTGAGACAATTGTTGAGGATTTTAGCCAAGATTTTTTATCAAGTATTGATGAGACGGATAGGTCTAAATTGTTGTATTATGTCTGGTTGATCGATTTTTTTATCAAGGCTATATTGGTGTGGTTGGGCACCATGATGTGTTTGTGGATATTTTCATTGTGACAGATTGAATGTAGAAGGTGCATGAAGGCCTCTTTGATGTAATCCCACATGAAGAGATAGAATTTTGTGTTAAGTTCATCTGGTTCTGGTGATTTATTTTTACCCAAGGACATAACTGCATCTTTAATTCCTTCTAAGTTGAATGCAACAATGATGTTATGTCAGGAGAGTATGATTTTCGAACATAAAACTTTCCAATTTATGGAGTTGATAAAACTCAGCTCATGTCCCGCGTTGAATATGTCTTGGAAATGTGTGTCAATGTGTTTGGTGATAATGGTTTTATTTGATGTGTTTGTCCATTTAATGTTGAGTCTGGATATGATGTTGATTCTAGAATTGTTCTTACAACATTTATGGAAATATTTGGTGTTTTTTCACCTTCCATTGCCCATATGATCTTAGTGTGTTGTTTCCATATGGTGTCAATGAAGTTTTGTAAGTGTTCCATATTTGATTTAATGTCTAGGATGATGGCAAGGTAATCATTAGGGTCACTGTCCACATGAAAATGATGTTGTTTGAGGTCATCAAGCTTGTGTATGATATTGTCATATTTTTTGTTTTTGCCATGTTTTGAGTGTCGATATGATCTTTTTAAAAGTGTGATATCTCGGTACCCCAGATGTAAGCTGCTATGATGGCCAGTTTTGTCTACATGTGAGTAGCCAAGTTGGATCTTGAAGCCAACAATTTCCGATTCTGAATGGTTTGTGATCCCATCTAAAGTTTGTGGTGTCTAGTATAGTGGGGAAATTGATTAGAGATGGATCTAGGAGCAACTCAAATGCTGGAGTGTGGGTACAAGTTTTCCCAGTTTGGAGTGCATATGAAATGGCCAATTATAGCCCATGAAGGGTTTTTGTTCTAGGTGTAGTTCGCATTTGATGGGATGATAGTAATCTTTTTGTTCTTTATGATGTTGTCTATGAGTTATTTGTCATATTTTGTCAATACTCCCAATTGTGTATATTGATAAAATCTATCTGTCTTACAAGTGATGAGGTTGAAGGCACATCTTGTGAGCAAAGGTTTGTGTGAATAGAGGTGAAAGATGTGTGAAATATCTCTAATGTAATATTGTTTATCATTACTAGGTTCACCATATATGCCCATGAATATCCAGTCATGTGCATCTAGTATGTTTGTGGTGTGCAATGTGATGTTCTAGTCTCTAAATTCAGTATGGTAGATATTAAAGATATTGTTATTAATTCCCATAGTGATACCTCCTTTGAAGTCGATAGGAGGTATTTGAAACCATTTTTTGATGTGTTTTCCCCCTATGGATTTCATTGCAAAAGGTGTGAGGGTCGATTTGGTTTCGTGGATGGTGATAATGTTGATTTTTTGTTTATAAATGTGTCATCTAATGTCTTATCTTCTTTTAACGTTTGATGCTCAACATACATTCCATGTTGATATGTTCATTGCTTTGTAAAAGATATGCAATGTATATTTCTTGTTGGGGTTCTATAGGCTGATGTTTAATATCTCCAACTCAACATTTGTGTTGTGTATATGTCTGTGGTTGTGCCATTCCATAAATTTTTCTATGTCATCTAATGTTGAGTGTGCAACCACTTTGGTATTGAATGTGAAATCTAGTGAGTTGGCAAAGCTAGAGAAAGTATTTATGTTAGGCCAAGATGATACATCTTCTCATTATCAAACACATTATCATGTTCACTATTTTTTATGTTTCTGAGAAGAAAAGAAATTCTCTATGATGTGAATAATATTGAAGTTCACGACCGTTACCTAGTTCTGTTGCTACAAAGCAATTCATCTATGTGAGTCCTTCTGGTGTGGTCATCAATGAGCTGAATGTCGAGATAGTTGCTGGTGCTTTACGCTTTCTATTTTGTTTAGGACTTCATAATGATCTGACCTCCTCCATGATGGTTGTGTTAAGATTCTCAATTGTTTCTTTGTCAAGCTTTGTGACGGTGCCTAGGTTGTTATGGAATGGAAAGGGTTTGATGGAGTCTAGGAAGGAGTTGTGGTTCCTATACACCGATGGTGAGGCAAGCCTAGGTCTTTTGTTAGGACTTCTAGGGTTGGAGTTTCCTTGTGATAGATTGCATGTGGTCTTTGTCTCCCAAACCATTTCCCTCTCATTTGGTTTCCTGGAAGATACGAATGCTTTTTTAGTTTTGATAGGGAAGTACTATGATGACAAATGGTGTACTATGTCTGAGAAGGTGGTTGTAGTGTTGGTAGGGTTCCATGCAACAAGCTTGATTTGCTCGATATTTTCACCTATTCTTATTTTTATTGATGGTAGGAGAGTGATGGCTTGTTTAACTGAGAAAACACAAAAGGCTTTGATGTAGTTTGTAGAGTGCAGTGTGTCACGACTAAAAAATTGAAAATTTGTACCAATGGAGTGTGCAATAGAACCAAAGATCTAAACTTCCCATAGGTGTGGGGGGAGATCCAAAATGGAGACCCACCGTGAACCACCTGAGCCAGGAAGAGGTGATCCTTGGTTTGGTGACCATTTAGTGATGTTGGCTTGGACAAAATAGACCCACACGGAATCACCATTGCTTGTCCAAAAAGGTGTTCAAGCTTAGTACCTTTGGGTATGAAGTATAGGAGTTGGGAAGGAGACATGATATTAGGTCTGAGGATAATGTGAACCGGAAGTAGGAGTGCAATGTCATGAGTGACATTAAGGATGTTGACCAAGTTGTTGTCAATGTTTTTTGTGATTGTAACAAGTATGCTATGACTAATGAAGACACACAACAGACGCATGGTGCTGGCTGGAAGGTCGATGGGAAATTCCATTCAAAGTTGAATCGAGGGGCCATGATGAAAGGTGAGAATGACAAGGATGTTGAGTTATTACAATCCTTCTATATGATAGACACAATTTGCAGGGGTTTGTTATTAGGTGGTGGTATATGTAAAGAGGTATGCTCAAGATGGTGTTTGGTGGGTAAGGAGTGTGTTCGGCTAATGTGATGGTCAGTAATGAGAATAGTGGAAACAGTTGGGAAAGGAGTGATTATGTCAGGAACATAGAGACATGGGAAAGGATTATAGTCTCCAGATGATTTTGTATAGATCAAGGCCTATTAGGTGATGAGACAATTCTATGTTGTCATTGTAATCTATTGGAAATTGTTTCTTTTGCATGAAAATATTGTTTCATGTGGTTTGAGACCTGGTGTAACCTAGGGAATGTGTACGTTTTTCTTGGCAGATGTAATAGAGGTGTCCATGCATATTGTAGACCAAGAAAAGGTGTGGATATGTGCATCAGGACTTTGTGTGTCCATGCCTACATCATCGGCAATAGTGTAGTTGAAAAGCTATTCATTTGCGACAGTGTGTAACAAGAGTCCATCCACGATGATCCCAGTCATGTTTGAAGGAATCTATTGCTAATTCCATGGTAGTTTCAGATGTAATGTTGGTATGTATGCCCAGAGAGCCAATCATATGATGATTGTATTGGGATATTAGATATGTGATTTGATAATAAAAAAGTTAATTTCATCTATTATGTTTTTCTCAATCATGAGATGATGACACAAACATAGTAGATGTCTAGAGAATGATGTTTCTCGAAGACATATGTCTTCATGTTGAGGACCTGAACAATGAGACCATATGTAAGATTAGAGTAGATAAATTCTTGTTATGTCCCTAGTTGAATATTACTGTGGAAGCAACATAGATGACAATAATCCATAAGACTAGAGTGTGTGTTGACTGATGAAAGAGTCTCATTGGTCACGATATGTGATATAAACTCAAGCACAGAGGTACATGTTAGAGATAGTGTATTAGACAGAATAGCATGAGTTTATCGTACATAGTATGCAAGAGAATGTATCGAAGTAATAAGGCCTTGTGAGGCCCGAGTCAAACACAGGGAAGTGTTCCTCTAGTAGACTACTACTAATGTATTGAATTGGGTTGACCGAAAGAACAAAAGTAGTAATAAAGAAAATTAAAGGTGGAATTAATCAGAGATGGGGTGAATTCCTTAGGATAGTGGTTTCACCACGGACAACACTAATAATTGATCTCACACACACTAACACATATTATCTCAACCCCTGGATAAGGAGCCTGTAGCCAGAATTAACTGCTCACATAGTGTAATTCACTACCTAATCTAATGCCAATCCCACTTCTGTAGTTATTGATTGATTATTAGACGCTTTACGATCGTTATTTGGGTTTCTCCTCTTATTTACACTCCAGTTTTCCCAAAGGGCACAATAGACGGATAAATCTATGTTCTCTAACATTTAATCTCTCTCCCGAGATGACTAAGCGTCTATCAATCTGCTCATTGTGATTTAGTACAAGTAGAACATGAAGCTTTCATAGATTTATATCCAGTAAAAGAGACAAAAATGATATTAATGCATGGAAATCAATCATAGTGTATATCTAGGCTACTCCCGGATCCTAAGGAATAAAAACTTTTAGCCTTTCATGGTTTTCATCGATGAATACATGGGAGGAATGAAGGAAAATGTGGGAAAACATGAGGAAACTAAGTAGCCCTTGAATCTCCGCCTGTCTGGAAGATCCCCTCTATTGTGCAATCGTTCTGCTATCTTCCGACTATAGAATCATCCTCCAGAGGTGCCCAAATCTCCTCAGTCAAAGCCTTTGATCATTTGTT
Organism: Alisma plantago-aquatica; assembly: GCA_963693085.1. Classification (NCBI taxonomy): domain Eukaryota; kingdom Viridiplantae; phylum Streptophyta; class Magnoliopsida; order Alismatales; family Alismataceae; genus Alisma; species Alisma plantago-aquatica. The sequence goes on along the minus strand of OY856411.1, from coordinate 1,404,879,656 downwards.
CTTCTTTTCTCTCTTTCTAGTCGTCATGCGATGAAAAATGGTTGCTCCCTTACTTTGGTCGTCGCCCCCTTAAGTCATAGGAGGCACTTAGGGTCTAAATTAACGTCCACCATTGGATTAGAGATAAATCTATGGCTGGCCTGATCAGGCAGACTCAGTAGTACCGAATAGGTGAGTCGGTAGTACCGAGTCACTTAGGTTTGGCTACCTGATCCTGATCTCATCGGTGCTATCGAATTGACTCGGTAGCACTGAGTTTTCTAATTTTCGAGTTGCATCTCTGACGTCAACTCGGTAGCATCGAGTTTTCTCAATTCATGCCGGGGTTTGCCGATGCTAACTCTATAGCACTGACTTCAGTTCTCAGTAGTACTGACTCTAGGTGAGTTTATGATAGGTCTCTGATGTAAAGTCGATACCACCGACTGTTTCCAGGTCGGTAGCACTGACTCTATGGCTCTAAATTGTACCTAAAAACACACAAAACTGTCATAAGCAATGGGGATGCATAAAATATTATATAAAATAGTAAACATCATATAATTTGATGCATTTAATAGATACATACTGTCTAAGTCATTTCTTGCATAATAAATCAAATAAATGACTAATCTACACATGAAATCTAGGAAAAATGTGCTTGAAATAATGACTAAAAACACATGCATCAAACTCCCCTAATATTAAATGTTGCTCGTCCTCGAGAAAAACTCTCTTAGATCTGTTTGACAAGAGTCATCCGAAGAACATAACACATACATTCCTTTCTTAATCAAATCCATCATTCCAGGCCTAAACCGGCCTTCACTGACCACTGAACCGAAAATTTCTCTAAAGTGACCAAAAACATCCATACAAGATGTCCACCTTCAGTGAATGAAACTATCAAGAAAGTAGTTAACATCATAATCACTCAAACATTTGCTTGGTACATTGTGTGATTCCCTACACTAAATTTCTCTTTCCTAACTACCAAATATTTTGAAGCAGATCTCCGTATAGGCATGAATTAGGAGACAAATCATTAGAGTGGCCTACCAATAAGAGCCATTAATGGTTCAAGATGGGTGGAAAATGAAAATCTATAAGTACATCCAACCTATTTATGCGTAGAGAAAAATGGACCTAAATGGATGAAAAGAATGCCATGAATGAATCCTAATGCCTAAAAAAACTTATTTCTTTCTTTTCTTTCTTTTATAAGATGATCCATGGATGAACAATTTGATTATGTTTGACAACTCAATAGAATGCACATGTGGATTAAATCATCACTAAAACAAAAATGTGGGACACACTCTTCTCCTTGTTTTTTTTTAATTTCTTTTTTCTAAAGGCTAAGTTTCATGATTCTTGCCTTTATAATTCTTCTCCTTTTCTCTTTTTTTTCCTGGAGGTGTATCCCTACACTTTTAGCTTTATAACATGACATTAAAGTCTACATGTTCCGAAAAGTATGCATGTAATTTTGAAATGTATGCAACTACATGAACTGTGTTATGTAGATTAAGATGGTATGCACTAAAGTTGATGAATACAAATGCAATATTTTTTTAGAACAAGCAAACTAACTAATATGTTCCTATCATGCCATGTAATTCAATAAAGGAAAATATCTTGGAGTACTGATGAATTTTTGAGGTGGTGAGTCAAAAATAAATGGAAAGGAAATGGAATTACACAACTAAGAGACAATGCCTTTTGTTATATTATGATGTGTCCCTCTTAATTGACCTATGTTTAGGGTGGTCTAAAAGTTTATTTCTTGTGTTTACATTTAAGATCTCATTATGGTTTGGTCAGTTTAGGCTCAACATCTTCACCATTCACATTCCCAAGTTGATTCATATTTTCATGTATGTCCTAAGTCCTGAAGCTGACTAATCCAAACACTTCCTCAAGTGGTGTTATAGAAAGCTTTTGCAATTTAAGTTTTTAAGGATATGACCATTTTCATGCAACAACCCAGGGAGTACACTCTATTCAAAAATAAAACCATGCATTTACTACTACACAATTACATTAGATAGACGTGGATCATATACTTGCACAACTTAAAAATAAAATAAACAACTAAAGATAAAAAAAATAAATTAAAATAAAAATAAAAAAAAGATAGAATATTGTTCCAATACCCCCAAGCTTGAATATAACTATGTCCACATAGTCAATACTCACACACCTCTGACTATGTCCACATAGTCAATATTGACACCCAAGAGGTGGAATAGTGGTACCATGGCTCAGAATGGCAGAGGTGGAATGTTGGGGTCATGTAGAGGGAACATCCCCTGAAATGAGAGGTCTATATATGGCATATGTGGCAGTTGTGGGTACTCCCTGAAGTATCCACAGTTCCAATAGTTGTCAAAGAAAGGTTGTTGGTATGTTCCATCCACTACTGGCGCAGGTGAACATTCTCTTGGTTGGCCAAGAGAAGGAGTTCATTCTCGTAGATCCCCCTACTAGTTCTTATACAACCTTCCTTGAATATCTTGTACGCCTTCCATCATCACCCGATGTTGTTGTTGTCCTGTCTGGATCTCCTACTACATTATATACATACCCACCATATTATATGGGTCTTGCTCCTCCTGGGAAGGTGGTGGAGCCGAGGAAGTTGAGGCAGCATATGTGCGTGCCCTTTTGCATGGGACCTCTATTCTGGTCATGGGATGGTGGGCTCCACCTCCTCAACTTCATCGTCATTGTCGCCATTATTATCCTCGTTGTTGCCCTGAGTTGCTGCCCTGGGAGGATCTTTAGCTTCTCCCTCATTCAGTGGAAACCTAATATGTTCCACCCCACATAGGTTGAAGACAGGGTCTGGGAGCCTCCTCTCTTGAAATATGCCTCAATGGTTGCAATGCGCATAAAGTATATTGTGGTGGTATAGGAGAAGCTGCGCTTTGCAGAAGTGAAGGAGGTCCAACTTTGTTGTATCCTCCAATGGCTCGAGGGTGGATAGTTCAAGGCACAGGTGGAGAGTTATAGGGGTAATGAGACCCCCAAATAAGATAGGCACCTTGCTTATCACATTGTGCCTCACAGAAATCATATGGAGTAATAGAAAAGCTCCAAAATTAACTGTCTCCCCTTCTAGTAGCCAGTAGAGAAAGTAGAGGTCCTGCTTCCATACCTTCCCTTGATCTTGATCGGATTGAGAGAAGATAGTGTTGAAATAGAGACAGTGAAGCCTACGAGCAAAAGGATGCTCAATATCAGTCACAGAACTGATGTGCCAGTTCATACGGAATCCCTCTGGCACCTCAGTCAGTTGCTCCCATCCTAAGTTGAAGTCAAAGTTTGATGGCACAGAGCATTCTAGGACATGAGCCCAGTTGAAAATATGATTGAAAGCTTTCAGTGTGAGGGAGTAGTTGTTGTTGAAGAGGCAAAAGTTGACCTTGTCTTCCTGCCATTCACCTCCTGTAATGATTAAAAGGAATGATTGGACTACTCATATCACCAAGGTGCACCTCCTTTTCCGGGAGCCCATCACTAAAGAACTCCATAGTTAAGTGTGCTCAGCTTGGAGTAGTACTAGGATGGGTGACCAGTCGGGAAGTTGATCCTGGCTTGCACGTCAGTGTGGACAAAGTGCGCAGTTAAGGCTAGTGGTGGTCTGTGGGGCCAGTCGTCATTCCTAAAACTCTACTAGAGCCTTGGGCAGTGAGCCCGGGCGTTACACCTCCTATCTTCTTCTTGCGGGTGACGAGAACGTCAAGTGACACCAAGAACTCTAAGACAAGATATGGGTAGGTCTGCCTGTCGCTGAATGATGTGTGCATTTATATATCATATTTTGGACCACTTTTGGTTGCATTTCCAAATCATTTACACCTAATAATCACTCTTAATCATGCTAGAGTTTCCATATTTATTATTGTATTTACTTACTATATGGTTTGGTTTGTAGGTACAACAATTTGGCATCCAAATAGGGAGAAAACACCATTATAACATCCATAAAGACACTCCCCAATCATCTAGACATTCCGAAAATCAATGTTGTTGAAACTGATAAAGACAATCCCGTGTCTGAATTAAGACACCCCGTGTATCAGCCTAGAAATTGAATGCAAAACTCCAAATTTGCAGCAACACGATGTGTTTTATTATAGACCTATCGTGTCTTATCAAAGACACATCGTGTAACTTCTTGGAACTCGATCCAACTTTAGTTATTGCATAAGACACACTATGTCTTATAAAAGACACGTCGTGTGACCTGTAGATTTTAGTCAACTGTGAATTTAACTATCTCACACTTATATATATGACCCCAAGCCATCTTGGGACAGTTACCATGGACTATTTGGGACTTTTTGGAGGGCAACTTGACTGGAGGGAGTCCAGGAGAAGTTGGAGGGGACCAAGGGAGATAGGAGGTAGCTACTCGAGATAGAACCCTCTTCTTCTTCCTTCTTCTTCACTATTTGCAACAAGAATCTTCTTCTTCCTTTTCTATTCGCTTGGGAGTGAAGAAATCTGGAGAAAGTGCAACAAGCAAGGACAGAGCTTGACTTCTAGCCAGAGTTCTTCTTCGTTCTAATACTTCTCACAGACATACTAGTTCTTTCTACTCTTTTACTATGTCCTTTGATGTTTTCTGCTACTTGTACCTTCTTTCTCTAGCCATGGACGAGTGGAATCTGAATCTTGGACATGGGAGAGTAACTCCCATGTCATATCGTGTATGAAAAAAGGAATTTTGTACTAAATGTTAGTTGCTTGTATGTTCTAAGAGTTGCTTGGGATATGAAATGCTTGTTTGTGTAATCGACCAATATACCTACATGTTTTATGCTTTCTTTCGTAATCTGAGAGGATGTGTTTGAGAGTATGGAGTTAGTCTTTTGGTAACTTGTCCTTGACCGTGAGAGTGGCTGGGATTAAGTTGAGGAGAGAGGTTTGTGATTCGAAATGAAATACATACAAGAGAGTGATGTATGGAGTTAGAATAGTCGTCAATTCACCGAGAGGTGAGTGATGACTACAAACCTCCTTTGCAAGTTAATTAACATGTTTAGATTCATATTTTAATATAATCTATGATGTGATAGTGAAATACCAAGTCTAGTATCCTCCTAAATCTGAATCTTAACCTTTCTTAAGTGATAATTTACTATTTTTTAAATCTATAATTTAGTTGTTCTAATCCTATCATATTGTGTATAATGATCTAGATTATTGAAAATCATAACTCTTGCGCCTAGCTAACCAACGCTTCTTGTGTTTGTCCTCAACTACAACTACTCTCGTATACTTGCGGGAAATAGCTAGTTGAGTAAAAGATCATTCTTATGATTGAAACTAGTTAGTGTAACAAACCAACACTAAAGAAAGGATTATCTCCCTCCATTGCTTGTTGTTGACACACCCAGTGCATGTTCTCCATAAACCCTGCCATCTCGATCAATGTGTGATCACCATATCTCATTGAATGACTTTCCTTGTTTGTAATTCCTCATAGAGCTTCCTTATCTCTGAGGATGGGTGCTGAATGTGGGTTGGCCGGGGGACCGACTCACCCTGTAGGGGAACAACTCCTCTCCTAGGAGCCATGTCATCGATGTAAGTAGAAGATTAAGATAATGGAAGCTCATGGAAGACCGTCGGTACTCTGGAGTGTAGGAGATTCGGTACTCAGGAGTGGATTCTGAGGGTGTGAAGAAAATGTCTCTACCACCTATCTTTTTATAGCTAAGCATGATAGATTCGGTTCTACCGACTAACAAAGCCAGTGGTACCAAGTTGGCTAGCACAATCTATGGTCAGTTTCATCGACGATTGACGATTGCCTGATGTAGATGGCATGGATTTCCTTGGGGCAGTAGTACTAATGACACATCAGTGGTATCAACTTGTGACGTAGATCGGTACCACCGACCGCTAGATGAAGTGCAATGTGGCTATTGGCTTGCGATCGCCCAGATTGTTGACGTGGCCAGTCAGTAGTATCAACTAGGCAAGTCAATAGTATTGAGTTATGGGATTTGTCGGTGATTTCAAATTTGTATACTCGATATACCAAACTTGGGTGTGCCCAAAAGTCAATAGCCCTAACTGGAGTACTCGGTGGTACCAAGTCCTTACTAGTGAACCCTTGAAAGATCTTCAGTAAACTAGGTGGTACTGACCTTTTAAGTCGGTGGTACCGAGTCTGTGCTATTATTACTGCAGAATGCTGACCTTATTTCGGTGCCACCGATTGTAAAATTTGGTGGTACCAACTTCAAAACCCTACACACTCAAAAAACAAGTCAAGGTTCCATTTTTACATAAATTGAAGTAGCATGAAAGCTAAAAATGAAAATGTGTACATAAAAACAAAGAAAATAAAGATTGGGTTGTCTCCCAACAAGCGTCATTGTTTAACGTCCTAGACTAGACGGTCTATAGAGAAAGAATCTATGGAATGGTTCAACGTTGCACCTCCTCTATCCGGGGATCTATCTCACCTCCAAAATAGTCTTTAATCTTTGGTAGTTTACAAGGAACGACCTATTCCTGTCTACAATGTTCACAACACCATGGGGAAAGACTTTTTCAATCATAAACGGTCCACTCCACTTAGACCTTAGCTTACCTGGATGTAGCCTAAGCCTATAATTGAAAAGGAGGACTTTCTGACCTAAAAGAAACACCCTATTTTGAATTTTCTTAGTCATTTCCTTATATATCCTAGAGCTTTCATAAGCATCCATTCTAAGCTCATCTAACTCATTAAGCTCCAAAAGCTTATTTCTTCCTACTCCATCTATGTTAAAATTCAATGTCTTCATGGCCCATTTAGCCTTGTGCTCGAGCTCTATGGGTATATGGAAAGCACGGCCATAGACTAGCCTAAAAGGTGTTGTTCCTATTGGGGTTTTATAGACTGTTCTGTAAGCCCAAAGAGCATCACTTAACAGCTGGCTCCAATTTGTCTTGTTGGTTGAGATAGTCCTTTCCAAGATTTTCTTCACTTCTCTATTGGACACCTCAACCTGCCCTTGAGTCTATGGGTGATAAGGAGTGCCACTTGGTGCTTCACCCCATACTTGTTCAAAAGAGCTCCAAACTGCCTATTAGTGAAATGGGAACCACCATCACTAATAATTAGGCGGGGGACACCAAACCTATAGAAAATGTATTCTTTAACAAACCTGCACACTACCTATGCATCATTAGTGCGGGTCGAAATTGCTTCCACCTACTTAGACACATAATCAACTGCAAGTAATATATATAAATTTGAATAAGATGACACAAATGGGCCCATGAAATCTATAACCCAAATTTCAAAAACTTCAACTTCCTATAACACATTCAAGGGCATCTCATGTCACTTAGAGATATTACCTACACACTGACATGCATTATAACAATGAACAAAGTTGTGAGCATCCTTAAATAAGGTAGGCCAATAAAACCCACTCTCTAAGACTTTAGCAACAGTCCTAGAGCTCGCATGGTGTCCACTTATGGGTAGAGAATGACAATGTAACAAGATTCTCTCTACCTCACATTCGGGTACACATCTTCTTGATAGCCCATCCCTGCATTGCTTAAGAAGAATTGGGTCATCCCAAATGTAAAACTCCAATGAGTGGAAAAATTGTTTTCCATCTTGATACCCTCAATCTGTAGGAAATTCCTTGCAAGATAGGTAATTAACAATATCTGCCAACCAAGGATATTCAGTTCTAATTGCAAACAATTTCTCATCTAAGAATTCCTCAGTAATTGGGATAGGTATATCTTTTTCATCTACCCTTTCCGACCTAGATAAGTGATCGACTACTACATTCTCAACCCCTACCTTGTCTCTAATCTCAATGTCAAACTCTTTAAGCAAAATAATCCACCTAATCAATCTTGGTTTGGCATCTTTCTTTTGTACCAAGTATTTAATCGCAGCATGGTCAGTCCAAACTATCACTTTAGCCCCAACTAGGTATTGGCGGAATTTTTCAAAAGCAAACACTACCGCCAACAATTATTTTTCAGTAGTGGTGTAATTCAACTACGAATCACTCAAGGTCTTTAACACATACTATATGACAGTTGGAGTCTTGTCCCTAAATTGACCCAGCATAACTCTTACTGCATAATTTGATGCATCACATATCAGCTCAAAGGGCAGGCTCCCATCAGGAGCTTACAAAATAGGTGTGAAGATCAGTTTTTCTTTAAGAATTTAAAAAGCTGTTACACATCGCTCATCAAAGGAAAAATCGATGACTTTATCTAAAAGCTCAGACAAAGGTTTTGCAATTTTCAAGAAATCCTTGATAAAATGGTGGTAGAATCCAGTGTTTCCAAAAAGGCTCCTCACTCCTTTAATCGATGTTGGTGGAGGTAGTGCGGAGATGACTTCAATCTTTACTGGATCCACTTCCATGCCCTTACTGGACACTTTGTGTCCAAGGACGATCCCTTCACTTACCATCATGTGACACTTCTCCAAGTTTAGAACTAGGTGAATGTCCTCACATCTTTGTAGCACCCTTTCAAGGTTATATAGACAATCATTGAAATATTCACCATACATGGAAAAATCATCCATAAAAACCTCTAAGCAATGCTCTACCATGTCCGGAAAAATTGCGAGCATACAACGTTAAAATGTAGAAGATGCATAAAAAGACCAAAAAGCATTCGTCGGTATGTGAACGTTTCATAAGGGCAGGTGAAAGTTGATTTATCCTGATCCTTAGGCTGAATGGAAATTTGATTATACCTATAATACCCGTAAAAAAAGCAAAAATGTGAACGGCCAGCTAATCGTTCCAAGATCTGATCAATAAATGGTAAAGGGAAATGATCTTTAAGAGTGGCTGCATTCAATCGGTGATAATCTATGCACACTCTCCATCCTATCACTAACCTAGTAGAAGTCAATTCATTAGCCACATTAGTAGTGACCGTGATCCCCCCTTTCTTTGGAACTACCTAAGTAGGACTAACCCATGTTGAGTCAGAGATTGTGTAGATTATACCTATCGAAAGTAGCTTGACAACTTCCTTCTTTACCACCTCAGTCATGATCAGATTATGATGCCTCTGAGGTTGGATGATTGCCTCAGCTCCTTCATCGACCTAGATCTTATGTTGACACAAAGTTGGAGTGATCCTTTTAATATCATCTATGGACCATCGAAATGCAACTCAGTGGTTTTTCAACACAGTGAGTATCTTTTCTTCCTCCTCACCACTCAAAGAAGATGATATGATCACTGGGATCTTTTCTTATGCAGCTAAGAAGTCATACTTCAGGTGTGGTGGTAATGGCTTCAGCTCCAAGTCTGGTGGGCTCAATAGAGATGGTACTAATGGTGGTGGTGGTGGTCCAAGGTCCTCAAAGCACCTTGCATAGTAGCAAGGTACTACCTTCAGCATCAAAATGCCTTCCTCAAGGTGGTGGTTGTATATGTTGTCCTCCACTTTGTTCATCAAACATGCTTCTAAGGGTAGCTTGGGTGATGACTGTATCACAGAATCATCTATCTATTCCTCTTCAGCAACATGGTCATAGTCATCTCCCTCATCATCTGGATAGCACATTGCTTGAGTCAGTGAGATGACCTTTATAATTTCTTGTATGTTCACCACTAGATTACCTTTTCTACTTTAATCATAACATGGGTCATATCCAAAAAAGGCTTCCCTAAAAATATAGAAAACTTGCCATCCACATGGTGAAGCATGTTGCATTTCTCCTTATCTCCTATGGATTTAGAGTGCTCCGACATCTTGATCTCAAACATGTCATCTTGGATTCCCATAGTCATACATCCTCTTCCAATTTTAAGTATCATATATGTTGTAGCTTGAAACAGTCTTCCAAGTAGAAGCTCATTTCCATGGTCGTCCTGCATTTCCATTACAACAAAATCTACAGGAAAGACAAACCTATCCACTTTCACCAGAACATCCTCATATATACCATATGGATTGACTACATAATTGTCTGCTAACTAGATTGTCATGCTGCTCTTCCTTAATTCTTTGAGTCCAAGCTTCTTGAAGGTAGATAGGGACATCAAATTTATACTTGCCCCTGAATCACATAGTGCCTCTCCAAATTTTGTCTTGCCTATGAAGCATGCGATATTAAGGCATCCTGGATCCTGTCTTTTAGGAGGTAGTGTCCCCAAGATGAAGGAACTAACCTACTCTTTCAGAACCACAACATTAGATTCTTGTATCTTTCTCTTCTTTGTTATTATATCCTTCAAAAACATCCCATAAGATGGTATCTACTCAATGGTGTCTATTAATGAATATTCATAGATAACTTCCAAAAATTGTCTGGAAATTTCTTGAACAGCTGGTTCATCTTGGTAGCTTTCAAACTATTTGGAAAGGGCATCAGAACTACAGGTTCCTATTGGTGAGGTGGAATATAAGCATGATTTTATTACCCACAACCTCATCAATTTTCTCCTCTTCCATCTTCTCTTGTGCTGCCATGTATGGTTCTTCTACATCCACTGGTATGGTTTGATATGTAGCTTCTTTTGTAACTGCCTCATGTGATGCATCATTCAGTAATTTCTTTCCACTGCATGACAACACAACCTTCACATGTTGGTTCCCGAAAGGTACATTGGTATTCACCAGAAATCCTTGTTGGGTTGGTTGCTTAAATGCACTAACATCCGCCGCTATCTGAGAGATATGTGTCTCTATGCTGCGAATACGTGCCCCTTGATTTTGAAGATCCCTTTTAGTTTGTGCAATCTACAACTCATTCTGACTCAACAACTTACCCAACATTTCTTCAATCTTTTCAATTTTCTAATGCTCTGGTTGATACTGCACTTGGCCATACTGTTGTTGCTTAGGATGTTGTTGTTGCGCCTGGGATGGATCCTATTGGAAGTTGTTAGGGTCCTTACAAGAAAATTTGGGGTCTTTCTTCCAAGAATAATCATTGTTCCTATATTTCCTCTGACCCACATACTTGCACTCTTCTTCTTCTTCCTTAGTAGGAACACTATATGTAGCACATAGCTTCTTACGAATGAGATCTAACTTCTCATTCAACGCAAATACCACCTTGGATTCACGGACACTCTTGATGGTTTCCGGTGTCTCTCTTTCTTCTCCCCATGATTGGTTTTTAGACATATTCTTGAGGATTTCATTGCAATGAGTGGGCTTTTTGTTGAGGAAGAAGCCTCCTCATGCAATGTCAAGATTTGTTCTCTCTCCTTTGTGTAATCCATAAAAGAAAATCTTGGCTTTCCCAGTAAATCAATGCCATGATGAGGCACTTTTCTTAGCATATTCTGAAACCTTTCCCATGCCTCTGAGTATGACTCATCTGCTTGCTATCTAAAGTTGTGAATCCTCTTCACTAAATCATTCATATTTTGTGGAGGGAAATAGCGCTCGAAGAAAACATCTATCATCTGGTCTGATGTCTCAATGATTTCATCATCTAAATTGTTGAACCATGATTTTGCACTATCCTCCAGTGACAATGAGAACAACTTAAGGTATATTGTAGTCATTGGGACCCTATCTATCTTGACCTGTCACAGTTCTCTATGAAATTGATAAAGTGTGTCATTAGATATTTAGAGGGATGGCCATGGAATGCTTGAGATTTTATTAAGGCCACGAGTCGAGGATCTATTTTGTAGCTGCCCGCATTGATGGCTTGCCTTTTGATGGGCCCTTTCTAAGATGTTTTTGATGAAGCCTTTATCCTTTCCCATACTTTCATTTCTTCCTCTCCCTCCATTTCTAATGTCTCTTGTTCTTCTGGCGTAGCAGGTCTCTCAAGTGGAGGTGTCAGTGGAGGAGTTCGGTTAAACCTATCCATAGATCTGCTGGACTCCCTTACTCCTTATAAGAACTCTACTTGTCCAAAGCTGGGTGAGGACAGTTCTCCGTATTCTGTGGTTCTGGTGCGCACCATATTCTAGTTTCCCTAAAATAGAAGAAAGTAGGTATTAATGAAAGAAATATAAAATGTATCAAGAAAAATCTTATGATTCAGCTCAAAGAATTTTTATTAAAAATAAATAAATGAAAAGAAAAATTGGCCTAAAGTGGCCGACCACAACACTCGTAATGTTGGATGTTGTCGCTTCCCTGGCAATGGCGCCAACAACTTGACACGAGTTTACTGTGTGTAGTACGCAAGTGAATGTATTGAAGTAATAAGGCCTTGTGAGGCCCGAGTCGAACACAGGGAAGCATTTCTCTAGTAGACTACTACTAACTGTGATCAAATCAGCTAAGTCGGTTCTAATTGGTTGAATTGGGTTGAACAAAAGAATAGAAAAAGGAATAAAGCATATTAAAGGTGGAATTAATAGAGATGGGGTGAATTCCTTAGGATAGTGGTTTCACCATAGACAACACTAATAATTGACCTCACACACACTTACACCTATTATCTCAATCCCTGGATAAGGAGCCTATAGCCAGAATTACCTGCTCCCAAAGTGTAATTCACTACCTAATCTAATGCCAATCCCACTTCCGTATTTATTGGTTGATTAGTTAGACGCTTTACGATCATTCTCTGGGTTTCTCCTCCTGTTTACACTCCACATTTCCCAAAGGGCACAGCAGACAGGTAAATCTATGCTCTCTGACCCTTAATCTCTGTCAAGCACAAGTAGAACATGAAGCTTTCAAAGATTTATATCCAATAAAAGAGATAAAATGATATTAATGCATGGAAATCAATCACACTGTATATCTGGGTTACTCCCAGATCGTATGGAATAAAAGCTTTTATCCTTGCATGGTTTTGATCGACGAATACATGGGACGAAGGAAGAAAAATGTGGGAAACATGAAGAAACTAAGGTACCCCTGAACCTTCACCCGTATGGAAGATCCCCTCTGTCATGCAATCGTTCTACTATCTTTAGATGTAGATTTTTCCTCTAGAGGTGCCTAGATCTCCTCAGTCAAATCCTTCAGTCCTCAATTCTTCTTTTCTCTCTTTTTTGATCGTCGTGCGATGAAAAATGACTACTCCTTTACTTTGGCCATCATCCCCCTAAGTCATAGGAAGCACTTAGGGTCTGAATTAATGTCTCCTGTTGGATTAGAGATAAATCTATGCCTGGCCTAATCGGGAAGACTCGGTAGTAACGACTAGGTGAGTTGATAGTACTGAGTCACTTAGGTTTGGTCGCACGATCCCGATCTCGTCGGTACTATCGACTTGACTCGGTAGCACCAAGTTTTGTTGTTTTTGAGCTGCCTCTCTGACGTCAACTCGATAGCATCGAGTTTTCTTGATTCATTCTGGGGCTTGCTGATGCTAACTCAGTAGCACCAACTTCAGTTGTCGGTAGCACCAACTCTGAGTGAGTTTTTGATAGGTCTCTGATGTAAAGTCAGTACCACCTACTATTGCCAGTTCGGTAGCACCAACTCTGTGGCTCCTACTTGTACCTGAAAACACACAAAACCATCATACGCAATGGAGATGCATATAATTTTATATAATATAGTAAAAATCATATAATTTGATGCATTTAATAGAGGTAGGACGTCTAAGTCATATGACTAATCTAAATAGGAAATCTAGGAAAAATGTGCCTGAAATAACGACTAAAAACACATGCATCATAGACCCACCTTGAGAGTGGTACATGGATACCATGGAATGGTAGTTAGAATCATCTCTCATACTGATAGTTGTATTCTTGGTTCTTAGACCTGAAGTCACTATAGTAATCACATATTCATTTGACTTTGACATCATCCAATGTGACCTTGAATAACGGTTGCCATAAAGGTGATGCTTGAGTACTCTGTGACACATGGGGATTGAGAGTAAGTGATGTAGATGGGATTCATCCCTCCTATATGAGATTGATATCTATCCCACGTGATAAGTGAGACTCAGAAATATATGGCCATACTCATGTGATTCAACATGTATTAGATGAATTGACATGCATCGCAGACAATCTTCTCTAGTTCAAGGAACATAGATCCAATGTCGATAGGATGACAATTCCATGCCTCGAGTTCAATACAGATATCAAAGACAAAGGAACTATACAATCATGGTAACACTGATCACAGATTGTAGTTTGAAGTTTTTCACCTACTTCCCAAACTACTTCTTTAGCAATGATGTGTTGCTAGACAATGCTCATTGCTTGTGATGTCTTAAGTTGCTTATGGGCATTGACTGCCAATGTAATTTGGGACCTATAGGGTCACACACACGGTATACACTTAAAATAAGAGTTTATTCATGAATGGTGCTTAACTTCTTTACTTAAGGTGTTTAGGTATTCAATTAAACAACTGAGGTTTAAAATTTACTGATTGGACTCTGAACTAACCAATTGAAGTGTTCAATTGATTGGTTAGTTCAATTGATTGGTTAGTGTCAGGTCCATTGGAATCAACATTGGTTGAACAGCCTGAACTAGGGCATGAATTGATTGGTTCACCTAGTGAACCGACTAGTTCATGATCCCAACTGACTAGTTCATATGATGAACTGCCCGATTCAACATTCAATTCAATTGGATCAAGGATTGATGATGATGTCATGATTTGCATTAATCGTGCATTGACTACCAATTTGGTTCATTATAGGAAATTGCAAGATTAAACAACTTTGGTTGATTCTCTACTTGAAGAAATATCTAGTCTACTAAATTGGAGCCTTCAATTGTTGAGTCCCATGGCATCCTGAACAATGGATGAAGTTCTATAGGTGTCTAAGTGTAAAGGTCTCTTACCCAAGCTAGAAGGGTGTGGTTAGCTATAGGTTGGAGGTACATAATCTAATCCCTCTTGAGATGCATTTTTTCCATCAACTCTTCCCATCCATTGATGATGTGCATGTTGGATTTCCTATCTATGGTAATGGTGATATTGAACTCCCTATGTCCAATTTGTATCATGTTTTTTCCTAGGAGGATGTGGAACTTATGGTATAATCATTCCCTGGTAACATGACTGACTTTCTATTATCTAAATTGAGTGGATAGTCTATGAGTGGGTATTTAGGTGCCATTATTAGGGTGGTGATGTTGTCAGGAAGCTTGTTGTGCTTCTTATGGTGTCGTGAACTACTTTTGTATTTATAAGCTCAACTTATGTGTAATGGAGTTATGTCTCTTAGTTTTTTGTTTTTGCTCAGTGTGTTGTATATATGTCTCCCTGTCCTCATCACATGGATCCAAATGGTTGAAAGTCAATTACTGGAGTATATCACCATCTAGTATGAGCAGAAAGGGTGTAATCAATGGCATTAAATGTCTAGGAAATATTTAGATAGTGTGATAATAGTAGCATCGGGTGTAGATTCAACTATGGAGAATGTAGTTTAACTCTTTATCTATGCATATGTGTTAGCTTGATCTCCACCCAATCACCTGCAGGTGGTTTAGGTTCAGCTATGCATCAAGTCCTATAAATAATGAATGTTGTATCCTGTGAGTGTGGTAGATCGAGATGTTTCCATACGGGGGACCGATGTGACTAACACATCTATAGTATTGTCAATCAGTGAGGATGACCAGAGTGTCTTGTCTGGTGTAGAGTGGTGGAAATGCACCTGAGCAAAGACCTAGATGTTATTGTATTGTCTACACCCTGACTAGGTCTTGTTTCTCTTCTTTTCCTCTTCCCTATGCTTTTTTTGCTTGGATATAGTGGACCAAGGGTATAGGTCAGTTGACATGACCAAGTGTGTGTATCATTAATTTTTTAATTAAGACTTCAATCAGCCTTTCCCCTAATGTTAGAGGTTTTACAAATTTAAATTGCACCCAAAGCCACCATACAATGAAGTATTATGTTTAATGGTTGTTGTGTCTCCCACTCACAACAATTACTAAGCATGTCTCCATACACACAACAATAGTATGAACAAGGAGCATTGAACAATCTCACTACACCAAGCTTTAGAATGGCATACTCCCCCTGCATGTCCTACTCAATCAACCACTGCCTTTACAAGCCGATAGACTATGACACCCCAAAAACAATGGTCAACAAACAACACTAAACGATGAAGGCTGCCCCTTTTTCACAATTAACCAAGATGTCACTAACATGTTGATCAACCCCAACCTTTGAAAAATCTGAGCAAGCATGCCAATGGAATGCAACCATTAGGTAACCTACTAACGCTTCCACCACCAATTTACCTCTACCTCAAGCAACACACTCTCTCAAAACAAACTGTGATTGAGCTCTACTTGACCATGTTACCACCCATCCGCCTTGGTCATTGATATTTATAGTAATTTACCTCTAGGTCAATTTTTGGAACCTAAATTCTAAAACCATAGTTCATCGTCAACCTATTAATCAACACCACCCAACCATCTTTCATATAAGCAAACGTCTAATCAATAAACTAAGCATCTGATCAAATTACTCCTCCACCATTGCTCACTCTCTATATAAATCATCATGATCATCTAAGGAACTGCCCAAGTAGTCACATCAATAAAATAATTGACCTCCGAGAATCACATAACACTCAATCAGTAGCCAACAGAGGGAATAGGTTGATCACTTAGTGTGGGCCCCACTTTCCTACCTAAGACTATTCCTAGCTTCCTATTTATACCAAGATCCCAACCAATAGAGAACTAGCTTATCACCCTAGATAGCCAAAGGACTCTCGTTGTTCTCTACCAAAGTGACACATTGATCGATCAAGGAGACTTGTGGTCTTTGTGGTCCAAGTTAGAGTCAACCCCTCCATTCCATACATGCTCAAGGATAGTAGACATACATATTCTCCATGTGACAATAAAAGTGAATCAACCAAAGCAAGTAAATGATTGACTTGGTCACCTGGAAATGTTTGACCAAGAGACCAAGTAAGTGACTAACCAACTTGCTATTGTCCAACTAGTGATTGAGAAAGAACCAAGGATCAATCTACCAGACACTATAGTGTAACATGTCCTATTCGTGAATCTATTGTGCCTTCCACCTTTGTTTGGTTACTGATCTCACTATGAGTAGTGAGTAGTCCTTTCACTAGGATGTTAGGACTAGTCCTACTACCTATATTTTGCAAAAAAAAATTGTTTTGTACCTTTTATGAATGTTATTAATCATTTTATGCATATTTTGTAGATTTATTACGAGATTTATGTGATTTATTATAATGTTAATCTGAGAGAACTTTGATGTTTAGAACTTGCCTTCATATTATCTTTGATTAACGTTTGGATGAAAACTTTAGATGGGAAGTCTCTGGATTAATGAATGTAGAATTTATAAGTAATGAGACATCGAGCTTATAGTTATATTTACTTTTCAAAATTTCTCAATCCGAAAGGATGACATTTTTTGATCTACAATTATTTTTTTTACAATTCTAAATATGAAATAAAATGAAGATGTGAGTAATAGAAGCAAAACCTAGTTGTACTCCAATGTCGTCCATAGTCAATCAAGATTTGAATTTAATCTGAACTTCTTTTTCTAACAATTAGTTCAATTCAACCAATTCAAATTATACTTTCAAATATTAGTCTTAGTTCAACTAGACAAAAATCAATAAGTTCCTCAAAAAGGTTGTACTTTGAGATTCAATCCTCATATAATATAACTAGACCCATCCTCTTGTGGGTGGATGTATGTTTGTTCTGAAAAAAACTAGGGAATTATTTCTCTTGTCAATTTCTGGTGTGATAATTTTCCACATCAAATTTTGGATTCTCTACTCTGGAAAACGTAATTGTATACATTATTCTAGTTTTATTAATATTAACTTAGGAGTCTTATTTTTCTATTTATATTATTGCATATTCACAATAATTTAATTTTGATACATGCATATCACTTGTGGGGGAAAATTCATCTCAGGTATCACAAATTATTCCATGTGACGCTCCACTTGTGTTGATTTTTTTACCAAGTTTCAATCTTGAGATAGACCAAACATTTTACCATCTAAATATAGAGACCAAAAATAGAATGGAGAAGGCAAAGATTACATGAAAGGTGAATCAAGCGATTAAAAACTAAAGGAGAGTTTTACACAAGAATCCCGAGATGATGTACAAGAGGAAATCCATACAATCCAAGCTGATAAATTGGTGTTTGAGCGATAAAAAGAGTTTAGGGAGTTCTTAATTCCTAAGGCTACAAATGTTCATCACCTTGTTATTCCATCCCATCACCACTAGCCACTTCAAAATAAAATCACAATGGGCCACATTGCTCCAAAATAGCACCTTTTCGAACCGATAAGGGGAGGACTATCAAATACACATCTTCAAATTGCATATCCATGTGCAATAAGTAAGCAAATCAAAGTTTCTAATGATTCCATTAGACTTACATCCTTTGAAATATTCCCTAATGGATAGAGCAAGGAGTTGGTACAACTCTTTATAGGTGACTTTGTCACCACATGGGACTAGCTTCAAAAAAGATTCATTGATAAGTGCTACCCCCTTCCCTAACATACACAATAAGAGACCAGATAACATAATTTACACATGTCCTTGGTGATTTTCCAGAAGAAGCATGGGAGAGATGTAATAAGGTCCTCCACAAGTGTCCATGCCATGATAGTTTTGAAAAATAACTCATTCAGTTTTTCTATAGAGGTGTGGATGATGATATTTAAAGTTATTAGATTCCTCACTGGAGGAAACTTCATGCGCCTGAGTTATGAAAGAACCTAGAAAATAGTGACTCTTATGGCTAAGAATCAAGCCAACAACGGCCGATCCACCAAAAAAGGAATGCTAAAGGTAGCTACAATGGAAGGTATCTTTGAGTTAAAATCTATTATCATATATCTAAAGCTACTGACACTCAAGTAGGAATACCTTAAGAGATCTTCCAATACATATGAAACAAAATGTTTATGACAACAACACCATGTAGATGTATGGACATAGGTTTTAGAGGCATCTAAGGGCATTGGTCACTCTACATTAGGTTGTCAATCTATTTTACAACATGGTAGTAAATAAGTTACAATATCAAAGAGATTATATTCAGATAGAGGATATAAAATCCATTCTTAGTATCACATGTCCCAAATCAGAATAAAAACCATATTGGTTTAAAATATGGAATTTTTATAGGTTAAAAAAATCCCAATAGCTCACACACAATAGCGATCAAGTTTGAATTCATCCAGATTGAACATTAAGAACAAAATTTTAGAAACTAGGGAAACTACAACCAGGGCAATTAAATGAATGACTATCAAAATACAAATTAGAATCAAGGATAACAATTCTAAGACCTGATTCAATGGTCATAGAACAATCATCAAAGTAATCAGCTTACAAATCCTTCTACTATAGATCATAATAGGTTGGATACTATAGAATTGTTGAATTACAACAAGATTATAGACACAAAATTGGCACAAATCACAACTTCTATTTTCTCATTAGTTGGCATTGTTGCGGTCCATCCAGGAAATAATTTGAAGCACATAGAATAGCTTAAAGCTATGAAAACTCATATTGTTTCATCTTGCCAGAGAGGATCACCCCTATCACCATGACTTATATCTAGAATGATAAGCATGAGTAGATATTACTCAGACCACATAAACAACAGGGCATCAAAATTTTACACCTACCTTACCATAACCAGATGTTCCTGTGTATAAGTCATGTGAACCATTTTCGAATTGGGTTGAGTCAGTTCTACCTAGACGCCAGGTTTAAAAAATTTAAAGAAGCTATGAAGAATTTGTATGTCAATATCCAATAGTTGGATGCCATAGTTGAGATGCCCCAGTGGTCAAAATTCCTCAAGATCTTTCTCAGTCACAAATACATAACTAAAGAATATGAAATAGTAAAGTTGGTAAGAACATCATTATATATTATATAGAATAAGATGCATTACAAGTGTAAAGATCCAAGTTCTTTTGAGATTTCATGTTATATTAGTGATTCTACAAGACAAAAAGGTTTAGCTGATCTTGAATATAGTATCTCCATCATACAAGTCAGCATATGCAAGAGACTATGCCTTACCAACCCATTACCTGCTAGAATGATTATCCAGCTTGATGGTTCCTCTACAATTAAGACATTCGGTATAATAGAGGCTATGCCGGTGAAGGTTTGGGAGTTATATGTACCATGTGTTTTTATAGTAATGGACATCAAGGAGGATCACTGCTACCCTCTCATTTTTTACAAGCCATTCCTTGCCACCGCTAGAGCCTTAATCAATCTTAAAGCATGAATTTTTACTCTATGAGGGGAAGTCTAGTCTTTTGGTTTTCAGGCACTTGGTGACATGAAGAAACACAATGCAAAAGAAGTATCTTTTCTTGACTACATTGATCAATTTACCTAAATGCAACTACAACTCTCTTCCTCAAAAACCCCACCATTGAAGAAGTTTAGGGTACCTTGAGAGGAAGGCCACAACATAGACAATTGACAATGCACCATTCTATTCGAAGCTTAAGGAAATATTACCATCAATGAAAGAGGCGCTTTCTCATCCTATCTCTAGATCTATAATGCCTTCCCCAAATACCCATGATTCATTTCATTCAAAGGGAGATAGCTAACTACATGCACTGGTAGACCAACAGATAGTAAGTACTCATTCCCTATTTTCCTCTCAACAAGATGTAGTTTGTGAGGACCATCACACGACACCTTATAATTTTTAATGCCCTATGTCAATTATGAAGAATCATTTAAGAACATAAATTGTAATTTCTATCAAGATCAACCCCAAGATCCATACCTTATGGACAATACTAGACAACTTGATTGTCAACACCTCCAAAATATTACTGCACCAATGATGCATCTCTAATTCCCTACAACTATTTATCATCTTGGATTAAGTAGGGGAGACTGACCCAACACAACTTTAATTGCTTCCCCTTATATTATGACATTTTCACAACATATGGAGTATGAAGAAAAAATCTAAAAAAAGATAAAGGAATGGATGTAAAAGACCATTGGAACAATAGATCAACCCAGCTAGGACCCTGTTTGGAGCCTCTATGTGGTGATAAAATGCCTACCTTGTGAAAACATGTAAACACATTCACTTGTCAAGAGGGAATCAATCATTATCATTGTTTTCTTCTTGCACTTTTATATTAAATAATATTTGCATCCATTAGATAATACATTACAAGATGAAGTCTTCTCTATTAATTTCCATTATGACTTCAGATGGAAGATAAGTCAGTAATAGGAGCACAGCTACTTCTCATGGTCCATACATCACAACTTTTTCCTTCCATCTTTGATAACATCTAATTTTATACACTTTTTGCATATATTTTATACCTCTCCTAACATATCTTTTATAGACTTTTTCCATTTATTTTAGCACTTTATGCCAAGAATCTCATTTGCACACCTTTTTCATCCTTGTAGGGTCACATCGAGCCAAGGCTACGGTTGGCACTATGATTGTGGCTCATCAACCACTAGGGACCCTCTCACCATGGTAAATGTCCCCAAGGTCACACTGATGCTTCGGGACTGCGGTGCCTCACGCCCTTTTTGGTCACGATCTATGACCCATTCATCTCAACCTTGATCGACCTCGACCGAGGTAGTGTCACGACTGAGGTAGTGCCATGCCTCGATTGAGGTGGGATAGCGACCAAGGTGGCGCCATGCCTCGATTAAGGTGCTGACTCGACCAACCCTTGTGGTGACCTCGACCGAGGAGAGGCCTCGATCAACCACAATCAAGCCTTGACCAATACCAAGCCTTGAACGTGGTGTGGATGGTTAAGTCGGTGGGAAACACCTATAAATATGCCACGCACCTCGACTTGTCACATCATCAGATCATCAAGGACCACGAAGTGTTGCCAAATTCAATACCCACTCTCATCCATCTGATCTGTCTTGGATCTCTGAAGGTGGAAGCTAAGAAGAGAGAACACTAAAGGCCCCTATTCCTTAAAACAAGGAGAGCTTCCACACCGCCCATTCAAAATCTATATTCGAAGGAGTATATTGGTGTATCACCACTTTGTCTCTCTTCTAGATCTATCATCTCTGTTACGTTCTACCCTTTCCCTCTTCGTGGTTGTGATGTATCTATCATTTTGTAACGTCATTATGATACATGTTAACATGTGTGGCTAAACACTTAACTCGGGTTGGGAGTAGCCACTAAGGCTCTCCCTACATGTATATTCTTGCTTCCCTTTGAATACATATATGCTCTTATCAAGATTATCTCCATACACTTGTTATTAAATCTTCAATTGTATGCTTAGCTACCATCTTGTGATGTTTGATCATTGGTACCTCGAAAGAGTAGTATCTTCTTTATCTGGTATTATGGAGTAGTATGAATGCATGGGAATGTTGGATTTCTAAAGCTTATGGTCATATTGTTTGCTTTTTGGTTGTAAGATTGTTATATCGAGAGGGAGGCCACCTTAGATCCTAGATCTATCTTTATCTCAAGAGAGGAGGGAATAGACATTTCTATGACTGCTTATAATCTTAATGATAGTATATAAAGGGGAGTGAGTTTTTCCTATTGGTGAGAGACCTTAGTGGGTGAAACCCGATTCGAGTTTCCTTCCATACCTTTGTTTCTTACCATTCGTTCTTGTTTTCTCTTATTGTTATTTTCTTTCTTTCTTTAACTTTCTTTGTTTTGGCTTGAGCACCTTCATTCCTTAGGCAACGACCTATTTTACCCTTCTGTTTATCCATAGGATATGATTGTGAGACCCTACGTACTTAACACCTACTAACCATGTCCATGTGGTCTGACCTTGATTACTACATTAGACCACATATAATAGTTGTGGGAGCTTGAGTGTTGGGTTATTATCTTAACAATCTGACTACTCTGGATCCACTCCATTTTGGACGCGCGATTTAAGCAGATCAACTTTTTTGCACTGTTGGCGGGGACAAGGCAAAACAACAATGTTAAGAACTTGAGTCCACTCACTATACTCCCATACCTCAAGCTTAGTGATAAGCTTGACTGCACAAAAACCTTAAATCTCCTACCCTACGATTACGACAATAGTTCGTTTGAACATGTCTAGTTTTCTAACTCGACTGTGTGGTGTATTCAAGGAACCCAGAGGGAAGTAGATCCATTCAATTTTTTTCACCTTAACCTCGAGTCACTATGCCGCCTCATGTGGACGTTACTCTCACTGGAGATGAACAAAATTCAAGAGTTCAACATGACCCCCCACCACCTTGGATGGAGGAAAATAGAGATGGACATTACTTGTATGGTTGTTAATGTGAGGAAGAACGTCGTGAAGAAGGACGACATGAAGAAGAACAACACAATGAAGAACAATGCTACCGTCACCGTAGAAGCACCATCGCAATCACCGTGACAATGAACATGAGCGCGATGACTGGGACAGAAGAAGCAAAGATGACAAAGAAGGAAAAACTCTTAGAGAGTTGGCTGCAACTAGAACCAATGAATCCAAATGCCAAATCATCATCCCACACTTCAATGCAACAAACTTTGAATTGAAAGCAGTTGTAATCTTAATGATCTAGAACAAACCTTTCTGTTGGAATTTGAGAAGTGAAAATCCATACCATCACCTCAATGCCTTCAAGAATATCTATGATACCATTAAGATGAGGGGAGTTCCTCAAGAAGTGATATATTTTAAGGGGTTCAACTTCTCCCTTGAAGATAAGGCTCTATCCTGGTACCTCAACCTACCCCACCAGTCCATAGATGGGTGAAGACCCCTTGCAGATGCCTTCATTTATAAATTTTATCCTACTGAGAGAACTATCCACAAAATGTAAAAGATCACTTCTTTTGCACAAAAGCTGGGACAAAACCTGCATGAGGCATGGGAACACTTTCAAGAGTATCAGAGGGTTGTCTGCACCATAACTACTGTAAGGGGTTCATAGTGACCACCTTCTACAATGGGCTGACTCCTACTGAGAGGACTTCGATTAATGCAACTGCTGCCAAGGACTTTTTTGGAAAGAAGCCGAGCAGAACTATGAAGATAATAGACAACATGGTTTCACTACGAGTGGGAATGGATTACGACAAGAATGATAGAGGATCGAAGAAGAAAGAAAGTCTAAAGGACCATCTATCGAAGCCAAAGCCTTAGAAACTATTATAGCCCAAATTTAGAAAATTGCCACTGATGTCAAACAGCTGAAAGATACTAGAGTCAAAGGCAAGAAGCACACTGAGAAAGTCATGAAATGGGTTACCTGTGGAGAAGGAGAAAATGGAATTGACAACTATATCTATACTCGGCCAGAGGAGAGCTATGAAAGTGAAAGTGAAGAAGAAACTGAGAATGTCTCCTATGTTAACTTCAAATGACAAGACCATCCTAGGTTTAATTATGGCAACAAGGAAGTTGCGGAGAACGCACATCAATTGGGTAGCTCATCCAAACTTCCTATAGGATTCGAGAAGAAAATAGGGTGGAGCCAATACACTAAGACTACCAGTTATTAGACAAACAAGAACAACTATCAAGGTCATAATAAAAATAAGAGTCGGCAAGGGCAAGAACAAGGCCTAGGGCCGACCCAAGCCAAGGACAACAACCAAGTTGATATGATTGCTCAACTATTTGACTTCGTGAAAAGGCAAGCTTTGGTGAACAATCAACTCACTCAAACTACTCTCATGAATTCAGGAGTGCTAACTACCATGCAGACACAAATGGTGGACATGCAGACTCACCAGAGGTAGATTGATCAGTAGCTTGCACATCTAGTTGAACTCATGAAAAATCCTTGTGGGAAGATCTCATCAAATACTGAGACTGCAAACATGGCCACTCTCTGATCTGGGAAAATATTAGAAAATCCTAATACTAACAACACAAAAGAAGGAGGAAGCAGTGTTAATGGGCAATCTGAGAATGAGAAGGAAATAGAAGAATCAAAAGGGAAGAACAAGCTGTAAGTGGCAAAGAAGCAGGGCCACATGAAAAGAAGAAGGAAGAAGAGGAAAAGAACTCGAATCCCATAGGAGGCGTCCTTTCAGAAAAAATCCCTACACCCTAAGAGTTCCTTTCCCCTACAAATTGATAAAAGCACACATGAAGAAGAGGTATGAAAAGTTCATGGAGGTAATAAAGAAGCTACACTTGGATGTGCCCTTTCTCTATGAAATAGAAGAAATGTCAACCTACAAAAAGTTTTTTAAAGACCTAATCATGAAGAGAGGGAGAGGAGACCTCATCAAGACTATCCAATTGGCAAAAATGTCCAGTGCTTTTTTTTCAAGCCGAGTTACCAACCAAGAAGAAGGACCCCTGAGCATTCAACATACCTTTCTACATCGGAGACAATGTGGAGAGAAAAGGGTTAGCTGACTTGGGAGCAAGTATTAGTATAATTCCCTTAACTCTAGCACGAAGGCTTGGACTGGCAGACATCATGAAGACGGGGATAGGAATTGAGTTGGCAGATCACACCTTCGCAAGACCTATTGGAATAGTTGAAGATGTTCCGATATGGGTTGGAAGATTTTTCATATCGTACGATATAATAGTAATAGACACAATTGAGGATTCTAAATGCCCAATGATATTTGGGAGGTCTTTCCTCGCAATAGGGAGAGCCTTAATAGATGTTGCAGAAGGAATAATCATATTGCGAGTGGGGAATGATCACTTGGATTTTCGTGTACAAGATGCCATGAGGGGACCGTCTCTATCTGAGCCAGTCTACTTTGTGGACAGATACAATCAATATTGTGAAGATGTATAAGAAGATAAGGTAATCATTGATCCCCTATTGCGGGCCTTAAATAGTCAGGACCCTATAATGGAAGGCCAAGAGGTTGTAGAAATTTTGGACTACCTGAACCATCCTAAAGAAGAATTCAGTGACGAGGAAGAGATAATCGAGACAGTGAAGTATGCTTCGCTAGAGCAAACAACTGAGGAGAAGGAAGAATCCAAGCTGAAGCCTGAATTAAAATCCTTTCTAGAGGGGCTAAAATATGAATTCCTGGACAAATAAGAAAGGAATCCAATGATTGTTAATTCCAACCTAACAGACTACTAGATAAAGAAGTTGCTAAATGAGCTCAGGTTGCGCAGGAAAGCCATAAGGTATTCTGTAAAAGATATTAGAGGACTTAACCCAACCTTATGCATGTAAATAATTTGTCTTGAAGAAACAACCAAGCTCCTGGCTCAACCAAAGAGAAAGGTAAACCAAATGCTAAAAGAGGTTTTGAAGAAAGAAATTATAAAGCTACGAGATGTTGGGATCATCTACCTGATAAGCGACAATAATTGGGTTAGTCCCATCCATGTGGTACTCAAGAAGGGTGGAATGATGGTCATATGAGGGGAAGATGGAGATGAAGTAGAAACAAAAACAATGATAGGTTGTCGCATGTGCATCGACTATCGCAAGGTAAATACAGCCACCAAGAAGGATCACTTCCCTTTGCCATTTATTGACCTGGTCCTAGAGTGGCTGGCTCCCCATGAATACTTTTGTTTTATAGATGGATATTCGAGATTTTACCAAGTACCTATTCACCCTGACGATCAAGAAATGACCACTTTTAGCTGCATTTGTGGAACTTATGCCTTCAAAAGAATGTCGTTCGTCTTATGTAATGCACCGACAACTTTTCAGCGTTGTATTATATCTATGTTTTCAGACTTTCTGGAAGACTTAGTAGAAGTCTTCATGGATGAATTCTCTTTATATGGGACAGATTTTGAAGCATGTCTGAGGAATCTATCTTTGGTGCTATAACACTTTGAAGAAAAGCACCTTGTCCTAAATTGGGTGAAATGCCACTTCATGGTTCATAATGGCATCGTTCTTGGACATAAGGTCTCAAAGAAAGAAATTGAAGTGGATTTAAGTAAAATAGAAGCCATATCCAGACTCCAACCACCAAAGTCAGTCATAGGAGTACAAAGCTTCTTGGGACATGTAGGATACTATAGAAGATTCATAAAAGACTTCTCTAAAATCGCCAAGACATTATCAAATATGTTGATAAAGTATGATGAGTTTGAGTTTACCACTGAATGTCTAGATGCCTTTAATACCCTCAAAAGAGCATTAATGACAACAACTATCCTACAAGCACCAGACTGGGAGTTTCCTTTTGAGATCATGTGTGATTCCAATGATTATGCCATCGGGATAGTCCTTAGAAAAAAGAAACAAAACAAACATCATGTGATTTGTTATGTGAGTAGAACCGTAGACGAAGCCCAAGTGAACTACACTACCATCGAGAAAGAAATGTTGGCTATCGTTTTTGCTTTTGATAAGTTCAGATCATACTTAGTAGGATCAAAGGTAAGAGTGTACACCGATCATGGGGCAATAAAGTACCTAATGCAGAAAAAGGACACAAAGCCAAGGCTTTTGAGATGGGCCTTGTTATTGCAAGAGTTTGACTACAAGATCATTGACAAAAAGGGGAAAGAAAATGTGGTCACAGACCACCTATAGAGAATAGATTTTGATGAAGAAAATCAATTGCCTATGCATGACAACTATGCCGACGAAGCTCTTTTAATGGCTCAATCAGAAGAGAAGAGCTTAACTTGGTTCGCGGATATTTGTAATTGTTTGGCATGTGGACAACTTCCATCAGAGATAGCATATAATCAAAAGAAGAAGTTATTCTTTGGGCTAAAGAATTACAATTAGGATGACCCAATACTATTTAAGATATTCTCTAACAACCTATATCATCACTACATACCTGAGGAAGAGGTACCTTTAATCCTTAAGGAGTGCCACACCTCACCTTATGGAGGACACAATGGAGGGGAGAGGACAACTGCAAAGGTTCTACAATTAGGGTTTTATTGGCCAACACTCTTCAGTGATGTTGCATCATTTGTCAAAACATGCAAGGAATGTCATCTTACAGGGAACATAAGCAAGAGAAATGAAATGCCAATGTCATATTGGGTGGAAGTGGAAATCTTTAATGTATGGGGAATTGACTACATGGGGCCTTTTCCGTCATTGAAAGGGAATCAATACATTCTTGTTGTTGTTGATTACGTTTCCAAATGGGTTAAGGTTGTTTCTACCCAAACATGCGACTCCAAAGCAGTCATTAAGCTTTTTGAGAAAACTATCTTCCCACACTTTGGAGTGCCATACACTGTCATAAGTGATAGAAGCTCTGCTAAGGAAGTATGGGGTGAAACATAAGGTTGCAACACCTTATTTGTAATGACCCTGCCTCCCGGTAACCCCCATTTAAGGGAGACCAAGAGATCATAGCCATTATCCCCATTAACAGGATCAAAGGTTCGAGAAATAATTAATAAAAATTATCAAATTTTACCAACTAAATTGAAAATTGGTATAAAATTAAACTTTGCATACCTTTTACAAAAATAGGGATATCTACTTCTATCTGCATCAGGAGTCCATTCTATCTAATCCTCCTTTGTAATTTACTTCTTATTTAATTCCACATGTGTCACATTATTGTTTGTCGTTTTTGATCTTGTACCTAAAACGCCGACAAACAAAACGTCGGTCAGCATATCGGAATATGTTGGTATGTGGGGATAACTGAAATTTCACAAATATGGCTAACAATTGAATTATCACAATCAGGGTAATTAGCAAACCAATTTACATTTTCAATGTGTCATTCTCCACCGCTTTTGCCCTAACCCTAGAATACCCCTCTAGGGTTTCGCTTTTGCCATTGAATTAAGTCCACCTTCTCCATCCCGAGCTTGGTGCCTGGGGGTCACCTCTCATGGTGCCCCATAGTCATGCAACATAGACCACCTTCTCATTCCCGAGCTTGGTGTTTGGGGTCACCACTCATGGTGCCCATTGGTCTACCCTCTTGGGCCTGACCTTTATGGCATCTTCCATCAGGGTGGCATGTAGGTGTGGGAATAAACATGTATTTATAATTGTGATAACCATAGTGAATTTATAATTGCAGTATGAACATCCAAACTGTTTAGTTTCAATCAATGCGATTAACCATCCAGGAAACCTTCTGGAAAACTAATGTGATTAATCATAATTAACCACATACCTGTTAGGCTGAATTGAGATAGAATAGTCCAATCAATCAAGACATCCAATCAAGCAAGTACAAGAGTCCTAAAATTACATCCAATCCCTTTTTATCAAAATCTATTCAAACCATCTTGCTGGTTAAGGTTTCTATTCCTTTTTAGGATTTCTACCTCTTTTAGGGTTTACTTTGCAATTAGGGTTTTTACTTCATTTTACTCTTTTAAACCCTAATTTCTCATCTATCCTTCATGAAAGTTATTAAGGTTACCTTTTAACAATATATAACCTTAATTTTAGAAACAACACAATTAATCATCAATTAAGTCCATTCAAGCCTCTTTTACATTAAAGCTACCATTTTTATACCTTTTATTCCATGACAAGATCATTATGATCATTTATCATCAAATTATGGTCTAATTCACATATGAATTCTAATTGTCATTAATTCTACCTTTATTCATTAGAAAACCCTAATTTCTACATTAAAGGTATTTATCCACAATTAGAAACCTTTATACTCAAAATACCTTAGAATCATCAAATCTTAATTTTGTTCACGATTTGGAATAATTAAAGCCATTAAGAGTCGCATTTACCAATATTGGGGTTTCAAGGCCCATTAAAGTGTTGGGCTTTAGGGGAGGCAGAGAAGGCAGCGGAAACAAAAATTTTCTCCCCCAAACCCAGAACATGGAAACACGTCAACGTCTATATAATAGGAAAGGGATGGTTTGTGGAATCATACCTTGTCCCGAGGCTTGCTCGGTGACAATACCTCGTGCCTTGCGCGGTCTTCACCTCCGGTCTTAGACGGTGTCTATGCAGCTCCTGGTTGCACCGGGACTGACGACTCCTGGTCTCACCGGACTGTCGGGTTGACAGTTGTCCTCCTAAGCGGCAGAAACCTCCCGCCTCTGAAGTAGTCCACACGGACCACCTGGAACTCCACACTCCTTGTCCCACAAGGAGTTAGAAGGAGTCGCACCCTCCTGTTGACGTACTAGTCGCCAACACACTCTCCTGCCTCTGGTTACAACTGCATTTGTCTTTCCCTTGCTGTGCCTCCTTTTCTGGGTAGCACTTACTCAGTCTCTCTCGGTTACCAAAACTAGAGAACGACAACTTTGCAGAGCAACTGGTTGCACTGAGTTGTACTTTGAGAAGCCCCCAATACCCCTTTATATATAGGAGGGTCATGGGACAGGGTTCTCCATCTCGGGCAATGCGGGACTAAAGTAGGAGTAGAAGGGTTCGAGATTTTCCACAAAAACAACCAACTTGCAACCTGAACCGATCGTTTCACAACTAAAACAGTTGGTTGGGGATCTGAGTCGGTCGGTTGACACTCAACCAATCGGTTGGGACCCATGAAATGGTCGGTTCACTTTCTGAACCGATCGGTTCGTGGTCCTGATCAGTTCGCGATTGACTTTCCCTCTTTTGTTTCTAATTGGTATCAAATACCAATCCTTTTCCCAATCAAATTGGGCAAGTGAAACGAAAGGAAAATTCTCACCAATCTGACTTTCCCAACTTGCTCGATTGCAACAGTTGAACCGATCATTTCAACACTTGAAGCAATCGTTCACCCTATCCATGAGTCGATCGACTCACCACCTGAGCCGATCGGTTCACCAAGCTGAGACGATCGGTTCATCTCATGAGACGATCGGTTGGGAGTGCAGATTGTGCAGAATAGTCAATTGCAATTTCAATCAATCTGATACTCTAATCAATCAGTCCAACACTTTGAACATTATGATTTTGAGCTATCAATTGATTGAGTGTTTAATTGAAGTACTAAACTCCTTTAGTAATCAATCTAAACATTGTTTGTGCAAAAAACTCCTCTTATGTGGGCTCTGATCTCCAAACCACGATATAAACACGATTTAAACGTAGCGGAACGGTTCGATTAACAGCGAAAGACAAAGATCACGGAAAATTAAAATTTTTTGAGATAAGAGCTTGAATCCATAAAAACTTCTTTCATAAAAGGAGATAAACTGTTTACATCTTTGATAATTACTTCTTGAGTAATTATATACAACATGATACAAAATCTCAAGAACTCAAAATCAAAATCTCAGACCAAAAGACTCCAAGGACCTGAGAGTACAGAGAACACATAGGACTGACTATCTAACTACACAACTCAGCAGTCTAAATCTCCACCTGAGATTTACTGCTGCTCCTGGTGCTGCTGCTGCTGATACTGTCCACCTGCAGATTGATTCCTTTGTCCTCGACGACCACCTAAAAAGGTTGAAATCTACGGGGTGAGACAATTTTAAATAATTGTCCCAGCGAGAGTTATAACTCTTCGCCAGAAACTTTATTATAACAATTCAAGTACAACATAGGCAATAAAAGCTTTAAGGTAATCAACAGCAGATTGTTATCAATTAGAACAACAACATTTAAGGAATATGAAGAACATGTATACTAAGTAATGTATCTTCAATCAATGTTTCTCATGGATCAACCTAAGCAGATATGCTACGCGGTTGATTATGTTTTACAAACATCATTATGCCCTACGGAGATGAGGTATACCGTTCATACTCCAACCGATCACTATTAAGTCGCATCGGTATCATACATAGGTCATCAAAAGAGTCGGATTCTTATGACCTCATCTTCCTCAGTCAGTGTGAGGTTCAACATGCAGGACATCTAATGTCTCTGCTACTATAGCTTACCAGGGTATTCTGGTACTTCACTATTAGAGTCACAATGGCATTCTGTACTCTCTTCGCCATCGAGGGATTTCTTGTTTATCTCTCATCGATGCGGTATAAAAGACTTTCTCGGGAGATTAGTGTTACATCACCCCGGCATAACCCATAGTGAAGGATTGATAGATTAAGATACATCTACATCAATTCCTACACTAGGATGTAAGGGCATTCACATCCATTTTCCCCACATACTCAAAATTATGTGATCTAGGAGTTCCCTTAGGAAAACCTGTTTCACCATCATTTAACTCCTGACAATGATGGATCTATGATCAGGGCTCTACATGGTATGATTATACTTGATTAGTTAGGTACATTTTAGTATTCTTTTAACATCATACATGTTTTCAAACATTAATCATTGAACATCAGTTATATAAGTAGAATACTAAATGTATCAAGTCTAACTCACATAATCATAATTTCTCAGTACTCTCATCGCAAGTCATCTCTTAAAGCATGACCTTGATGGTATTCATGGCTCTCACAGCCTATCAATCTCATAAGATGCTATTAACAAGGCATCAGGATAAATCACTATTCATAAAGCTAACAACATGCTTTCAATGAATATAGTATCATCATCCATACCTGGATATGATCATCCTCATATAGGAACCTGCATGGTTAAATCAACTGATAACAATAAATGACTTATTTAAAGAAGTTGTATCTCCCTACTCATACAAAATCTAGGTTTCCCTGATTTTCATCAATTAGGGTTTACTATTCACAATACATGTCATCATCCTAGAATTAGGGTTTACTATTTACCTATTGGTGAATTGATCTCATAACATCACCATATATGAGAAACATCATCATTAAAGTCCTCAGATAAGATTAAGATTCATCAATTATCATAAATAGGGTTTTCATGATCTCACATAGGTGGATCATACCCTAATCATGCACATTCATATATATATTGAAGGTTCATTACTTGGATTTCAACCATAATTGAGATCTTCTCTCTCCTCTTACTCATAGGTGATGATTACATCACTCTAGATTAGGTTGGGTTAAGTCCTTATTGACTATCATAAGCCAAATCACCACTATCATGTGCTTAGGGTTTGATTAGAACAAGGTATTACTCAATTGAACCCTTCAAGGACATTTTGGTAAATTACCCATTGATCGTCATCATGGGTCAATTCATTAGTCATTTAGTCCCTTAATGTCCTAAGTTACCATTAGGGTTTAGATTAGATCACCATTGAACCATTTACACCTTCAAGTGATTAAGTATAAACAACCTTGAAAACCTTCAAACGGTTTCAACCTTCAACCACCAAACGGTCTTGAGACCGTTTGACCTCAAACGGTCTTGAGACCATTTGGTCTCAAATGGTCTTGAGACCGTTTGGGTGTGTTGACCGTTTGGGGAGAGTTGACTTTCAAACCGTTTGAAGCTTATGCGGTTTGAAACCGTTTGATCTTAAACGATCTTGAGATCGATTGGTCCAAACGACCTTGAGATCGTTTGAGTCCAAACGGTCTTGAGACCATTGGCCCCAAATGGTCTTGAGAACGTTTGGCCTCAAACGGTCTTGAGACCGTTTGGTCCAAATGGGCTCAAACCGTTTGGACCTCAAAAGTGGATTAAAGGTTATAAACGATTGGGGTTTTCTATGTTGAAGCCTTCAATTGGCCAAATCCTTGTTAGCCACTTATCAATTGAGACAATTAGGGTTATCCTTAACCAATTGGTCACTCAATTGACCCTCAATTAATATCCAAATAGGGTTGGAGTTGGTTCAATTAAGGTCTATAAACATTCAAGCATCAACACTCAACAATGTGAATCAAATCGAAGTTGATCCCATCAATTGACCTTCAATCGGGCTCAAACTTGGCCCAAACGGTCTTGGGATCGTTTGGATAACCTCGAAACGGTCTTGAGACCGTTTTCCCAAGAATTAATCAAAATGTAAGTTGATTTGATAGGGGTTGAACCTTAATTAAGTCACAAATCAGCAATTTGATTATTTCAATAACCCATTGTAATTGGGCCCTCAATTGATCAAATTACCTTAACCCTAGACCTCCAAACGGTCTTGGGTTGACACCAAACGGTCTTGAGACTGTTTGGATGAGTTCCAAATGGTCTTGAGACCGTTTGCCCATCCAATCTTTGGACTCTAGTGAAAATTCATCAAGGTTTGATCTATTGAGTTGATCATCACATCAATACTTAATTGCAATATGGTTTGGTACCTTTGGACCTTCAATTGGTCAACTATTCTTGACCCCAGACCTCTAAATGGTCTTGGGTGATCCCCAAACGGTCTTCAGACCATTTGGATGATTCCCCAAACGATCTTGAGACCGTTTGGGCTAATCAACCCAAAATCACTAATTAACTCATTGGAATTTCAGCACTGATTTCAATTAGGATTTGCCCTATTAATCAACCTTCAACTCATAACTCGTTTGGAATTAATACATCAAATTTGGTGAGTCATTAATAAATATCATTATGAACAGTAATCCCAAACGGTCAACGCTTGGTCAACCATCTTAAATGGTCTTGAGACCGTTTGCCCAAAAAGGGCAATTTAAACAGATTGAAAATCAGAACTTAATTCAATTGGATTTGCTAATTGATTTGCTTATATCTCACGATTCCTTTGGAGTTAACCCATCAAATTTTGTGGGTGATTAGCCTACATAATTATAAACAAGATTCCCGTTTCTGAGAGGCCCAAACTAAGGCTAAGCACGTCTTCTCCATATGAGAGTAGTTCTTGTTCTTCTCATAGGGAAAAAATACCCAACTCAAGTAGTACGGTCGTCGCTTGGTCAACGCGACCAAACGGTCTTGAAGGCCATTTTCCTTCATACGACCCTGAAACCGTTTGCCCACCAAATGGTTGTGTAAACCGTATGGGCAATTGGTGGAGGTCGTTTGGTAAATTGGAAATCCATGGATAAGAATAGGAATTAACGCCCTTATCTTCTACCTCAAGAACAGTAGCAGTTCTTCACGATTTTGCTTGCAAGGATGCAAGGGAAGATAGGGAAGAAGAAGAACCAGCAACTATATGCATAGAAAAAGATGTATAATCAAAGCATAAGGTTTAGAGTTATAAAACCCACCTAAAGGTTGTTCCTTGAGATCCAAGCTTCAAAGCTTCAGGTCTTTAATGGAGTCTTTGAGCTCCACAGGTCGGACAAGGTGAATTCTCCAAGGAAAAGTTGGAAAGGAATGGCTAGAAAGATAAAGCTAGGTGAGCTAGCCATGAATTCAACCTTGAAATCGAGTTTCCTCCATGAATTCAAGCAAAAGGGATGATCCAAACTTATCTTGAACTCCCTGGTCGTTCTCTTATGCTCCAGAGCTCTGCCTTAGTCAGTTTGAGCAAGGGGGATAAGTGAGGGAATGAAAGAAACGTTCCTTTGCTTGCAAAGGAAGTGGTATATATATTTTGGGTGAAATTTCTCCATAAAGCTTCTACTTTATCCCATTTCTCATCTAAGTCCTTCCTTTCTTCTTTGCTTGTCCCTACCCCTTATTTCTAAGGACAATCTCTATCTAAGGTCAAGAATTGAAGGCAAATAAGATCAACCCATTACTAAAGTATACATATAAAAGAGCTATTAAACTTATTCCTTGATTATTTAATCACAAAGGTGTTTATTTATTATATGATTATTCAAATGAAGCGCCCTCTTCATCATTTCTACTCTAAATGATGACAAAAGTTATAAAAGATATTTTAGAAGATGAAATTTACAAGTTGCACTCCAAATTTTGGGTAAATTGCATTTACCCCAAAAACCAGGGTTTCAAGCACAGGGATTGCTTCCACAGCTGCACCTTGGTGCTCAAGCTTGGGAAATCCTTCAAACTTTACCATATTCATTCTTATGATGCCTCAACATCAGAGGAACATCTCAACATGTGCAAATTGCAAGTTAACCTTTATAACTGGGTTAATTGCACATAGGTCCCTGTATTACAAAACAATACTAAAACATTATTCAATTAGGGCAGAAATGGAAATATGTGTTCCTCAAGAGTTTAATTACATGCCAAAAGATAATCACCAGTATCTTAGTTACATAATTAGGAAAAACACCTAGGGTTAACTCATAACCCAGGTCAGGGATGTTACAAATTATCCACCCCTTACAAGGA
The DNA here is from genome assembly GCA_963693085.1 of Alisma plantago-aquatica. Classification (NCBI taxonomy): domain Eukaryota; kingdom Viridiplantae; phylum Streptophyta; class Magnoliopsida; order Alismatales; family Alismataceae; genus Alisma; species Alisma plantago-aquatica. The sequence continues at coordinate 1,404,843,804 of OY856411.1, read as the reverse complement.
TTTCGTCCCCGAAATCGATAAAACGTATTAAGAGAAAAGAGCAGGGTATTTCCTTCTCATCTCCTCCTCTAGTTCCCAAGTGGTTTCTTCAACACCACGGTGGTTCCAGAGGACTTTCACAAGGCTTATATCTTTCTTCTTTAACTTTTTAGTTCTACTATCAAGGATTGACACTGGTCCTTCCTCATAAGTTATATCTTCATTCAATTCTACTTCCATAGGTTGTAGAACTGACTCGGTATCTGGGTGACATTTCCTCAGCATAGAAATATGAAACACAGGGTGTAACCTCTGTAACTCTGGTGGCAGCTCTAGCTTATATTCTACCTTTCCAATCCGTTCAATGATTGGATAAGGCCCCATAAATCTAGGAGCTAACTTCCCTTTTCTTCCAAAAGGAAGAACTCCTTTCCAAGGCGAGACTTTGAGATACACTCTGTCTCCGACCTGGAACTCTAAGGGTCTACGACGCTTGTCAGCATAAGATTTCTGCCTATCTTGTGCAGTCTTAATCTGTTGTTGTATTACCTTAATCTTTTCTGTAGTTTGCTGCACAAGATCAGGTCCTAACAACTGATGCTCACCAGTCTCATACCAACACAAGGGTGATCTACAACGTCTACCATACAAGGCTTCATAAGGTGCCATATCAATACTATGTTGATAGCTATTGTTATAGGCAAACTCTATCAAGCTTAGGTGTAGATCCCAACTTCCGGTAAACTGGAGAACACATGCTCTCAACAGGTCTTCCAAGGTCTATATGGTCCTTTCCGACTGTCCATCAGTCTGTGGATGAAAGGCCATACTAAACCTTAGCTTGGTGCCTAAGGATCTGTGTAACTGCTCCCAAAAATGACTTGTAAACTGGGGACCTCTGTCAGAAACTATAGTGACAGGAACTCCGTGCAAACACACTATCTCTTGAACATACAACTGTGATAACCTTTCCGCAAAATAGGTTGTTTTGACAGGTAAGAAATGTGCTGTCTTAGTCAACCTATCAACAACTACCCAAATGGAATCATGTCCTTTGCTTGTCCTGGGTAGGCCAACAACAAAGTCCATGGTAACATGGTCCCACTTCCACTGTGGTATGGGTAAAGGTTGCATTGTTCCTGCAGGCTTTTGGTGTTCAGCTTTAACTTGTTGACACACAGGACACATCAGAACAAACTCTGCAACATCCTTCTTCATTCCAGGCCACCAATACATATCTTTCAAGTTTCGATACATCTTGGTGCTCCCTAGATGCATGGCATACATCGAAGAATGAGATTCTTCCAGGACTAACTTCCTCAAGTTGTCCACATCCGGCACTATCATCCTCCCATGATAATAGGATATTTGATCATCTGAGTCATGGAAACCATCTCGTTTCTCACTACCATACTCCGATCTAATCTGCTGAACTACAGTATCACCTTGTTGTGCTTCCTTAATCTGCTCTCTAAGGGTAGGTTTAATATGCATCTCAGCTAACAACCCGGCTAACAATGACACCTTCAACTGCATATTGTCTTGTCTCAAAGAGATAAGCATATCCCTTCTAGAGCATACTAAAGAGTTTAGTTGTGCCCTTTCCATGGTTGATGTTGCTGATTTCCTACTCAAGGCATCAACAACCACATTAGCCTTCCCCGGATGGTAATCAATCGTACAATCGTAGTCCTTGATTAATTCCATCCAGCGGCGTTGTCTCATATTAAGCTCATGCTGAGAGAAGATGTACTTAAGGTTCTTATGGTCAGTGAAAATCTGAAATGTCTCTCCATAAAGATAATGTCTCCATATCTTCAGGGCATGAACTATAGCAGCTAACTCCATATCGTGTGTCGGATAATTCTCTTCGTGTTTCTTAGGCTGTCGAGAAGCAAAAGAAATTACTTGTTTATCCTGCATCAACACACACCCTAGTCCATTCTTAGAGGCATCACAGAAAACTATATATCCTTTGCCTTGCTCAGGTAGCACAAGTATGGGTGCACTTGTCAACTTCTCCTTCAACAGCTGGAAAGATTGCTGACACTTATCACTCCAAACAAAAGGAACATCTTTCCGAGTCAACTTTGTTAAGGGTAAGGCTATGGAACTAAAGTTCTTAATGAACCTTCGATAATAGCCTGCTAACCCTAGGAAACTTCGAATCTCCGTCGGTGTCTTCGGTTGTTCCCACTGTAGAACAGATTCTACCTTTGTAGGGTCAACACAAATTCCCGAGGCAGATATCACATGTCCAAGAAAAGATACCTCCGGCAGCCAGAACTCACACTTGCCAAACTTAGCATAAAGCTTGTGTTCTCTTAGCAAGGTAAAAGCTTGGCGAAGATGCTGCTCATGCTGCTGAGCATCCTTGCTAAAAATCAGAATTTCATCTATGAAGACGACAACACACTGATCGAGGAAAGGTCAAAAACTCTATTCATGAGTTCCATGAATGCAGCTGGTGCATTGGTAAGTCCAAACAACATAACCGTGAACTCATAGTGACCATATCTTGTCCTAAAGGCAGACTTGGATATGTCACCATCCTTAATACGGAGTTGATGATATCCAGACCTCAGGTCTATTTTTGAGAAGACGGTTGCACCACGCAACTGGTCAAAGAGATCATCAATCCTCGGCAGAGGGTACTTATTCTTTATCGTTACTTTATTGAGTTGTCTATAATCAATGCACAACCGTATTGACCCATCTTTCTTTCTAACAAACAAAACCGGAGCACCCCAAGGTGAAGTGCTCGGTTGGATAAAACCTTTCTCAAGTAACTCTTGAAGCTGTTTCTTGAGTTCTGCCATCTCAGCAGGTGCCATCCTATACGGTGTCTGGGCTATAGGTTTTGTGTCTGGGATCAAATTGATTTCAAAATCAATTTCCCGAGGCGGTGGTATACCTAGAAGTTCTTCAGGAAACACGTCCTTGAATTCCCTGACTATAGGAACTTCAGCAGGGTTGAGACCTTCTTTGGTAACATCTACCACATGGGCCAAGAATGCATAACATCCTTGCCTCATCAGCTTATCAGCAACCATAGCTGACACAAGACAGGTGGGCAGAATCTTCCTTTCTCCTTGAAAGATCCACGTGTTGTTTTTATCAGCAAACACAGCAAGCTTGGATTCACAATCCAAGACAACTCGATACTTTTCCAAGGTATCCATCCCGAGGATTATATCAAATCCTTGCATATCAAGTGGTATAAGGTCCACTTGAATGTGATGATCAGAAAAGAAGAGAATGCAGGGAGAGCATACCTCTTGCAACACAGCGGACCCACTCAACAGAGTCTCCAAAAACAAGCTATCTGCACTATGACTGACTGTCATATTGCAGTTACGAATCACTCTCCGAGTGACAAAGGAGTGCGTAGCACCCGGGTCAATCAGAACAGATACCACACAGGATTTAGACATATAAGAATATAAAAATTCCATCTGACCTGCCACTACCCGTGGATTGACCACTGCATCAGGTGGGTTCATAGCATAGAACCTTGTTGTCGCCTGGTGTTGAGGTGGTGTTGATGATACAGCTTGAGACGCTTGTCCATGTCCTCGAGCTGCTCCTTGAGATTGCCTTTTCTGAAATCCCTATTGACTCTGCCTCTGAGGTTGTGTCACACTGACAGGCCTAGATCGGCAGTCCTTCATTAAATGCCCCAGCTTCCCACAGTTGTAACATCTCCTCTCCAGTTGTTGTGGTCTGGGTGGTCCTGTGACTGACATCGATGCTGAACTACGAGTCTCTTGTTGAGGTAGGCTTCGTCCCCTGCCTCTACTCGGTGACCACTGTGTCTGAGCACTCGTTCTGGGTGGTGGAGGTGTAGGTGCAGAGAATCTAGGCTTCTTAAAGTCTCTAGATGAAGAACTCTGGAACTGCGGATATCTTTTATGGGTTTGTCTCTTCTCGACTACGGATTTCTCTATCCTTCTGACTGACTCAACGAAGGTAGCAAACATCTCCCGATTTTCTAGGGCAGACACGGGAGTAGTCAAGTCGGCGTTTAAACCCTTCACGAACCTTCTGATTCTTTCTTCTTCTGTGGCAGCCATGTGCGGACAAAACCGCAGTAACTCCATGAACTTAGCTTCATACTCGCTAATGTTCATCATGCCCTGCCTCAGTCTCTCAAACTGAGAGATCTTCTCATCTAAGAAGGTCTTTGGAAAATATCTATTGATAAATTCCCGACGGAAATCTTCCCACGAGATGTCCACTCCAGGCCTCTTCTGCTCTTCCATGGTCCACCAGTGACCAGCACTTCCCTTGAGAAGATAGACAGCGTGTCTAACCTTCTGAGATTCTGGGATGTTGAGGATTCTAAAATCTTTTTCCAATTCGGTCAACCACAGATCGGCATCTGCAGGATCAGCTGTTCCAAAGTATTCGGTTGCTCCGACATGACGAAGTCGCTCGAATGTCTTATCGATACCTTGTCCTTCAGGCTGGGCAGGTGCCCTATGTGCAGGCATGGGCATCCTGTCGGTGATATGTGTCATGGCAGTCATAAACTGCCCGAACATAGTTTGAACAGCTGGGTTTTCCATGTCAGCTGGGTCAAACTGAGGTGGCTCTCTGGGTGTCTCAAGTACAAGTTGTTCTATCTCCAGGATCCTTGCACCTCCTTGGGGTGCAGCAACACTAGTTTCTGCCACGAACTCCTCATGTGGTTCAGACATTCTTAATTATCTTCTTCTCCTGAGGAGCAGAAGACTCTATTAGATAAGAAAGAAATGCTAAGGATAGACTCGACATCCTAATTCCTATGTCTCTGTAGACTCAACGAACCTAGAGCTTTGATACCACTAATTGTGGGCTCTGATCTCTAAACCACGATATAAACATGATTTAAACATAACAGAACGGTTCGATTAACAGCGGAAGACAAAGATCACGGAAAATTAAAACTTTTCGAGATAAGAGCTTGAATCCATAAAAACTTCTTTCATAAAAGGAGATAAACTGTTTACATCTTTGATAATTACTTCTTGAGTAATTATATACAACATGATACAAAATCTCAAGAACTCAAAATCAAAATCTCAGACCAAAAGACTCCAAGGACCTGAGAGTACAGAGAACACATAGGACTGACTATCTAACTACACAACTCAGCAGTCTAAATCTCCACCTGAGATTTACTATTGCTCCTGGTGCTTCTGTTGTTGATACTGTCCACCTGCAGACTGATTCCTTCGTCCTCGACGACCACCTAAAAAGGTTGAAATCTACAGGGTGAGACAATTTTAAATAATTGTCCCAGCGAGAGTTATAACTCTTCGCCAGAAGCTTTATTATAACAATTCAAGTACAACATAGGCAATAAAATCTTGAAGGTAATCAACAGCAGATTGTTATCAATTAGAACAACAACATTTAAGGAATATGAAGAACATGTATACTAAGTAATGTATCTTCAATCAATGTTTCTCGTGGATCAACCTAAGCAGATATGCTACGCGGTTGATTATGTTTTACAAACATCATTATGCCCTACGGAGATGAGGTATACCGTTCATACTCCAACCGATCACTATTAAGTCGCATCGGTATCATACATAGGTCATCAAAAGAGCCGGATTCTTATGACCTCATCTTCCTCAGTCAGTGTGAGGTTCAACATGCAGGACATCTAATGTCTCTGCTACTATAGCTTACCAGGGTATTCTGGTACTTCGCTATTAGAGTCACAGTGGCATTCTGTACTCTCTTTTCCATCGAGGGATTTCTTGTTTATCTCTCATCGATGCGGTATAAAAGACTTTCTCGGGAGATTAGTGTTACATCACCCCGGCATAACCCATAGTGAAGGATTGATAGATTAAGATACATCTACATCAATTTCTACACTAGGATGTAAGGGCATTCACATCCATTTTGCCCACATACTCAAAAGTATGTGATCCAGGAGTTCCCTTAGGAAAACCTGTTTCACCATTATTTAACTCCTGACAATGATGGATCTATGATCAGGGCTCTACATGGTATGATTATACTTGATTAGTTAGGTACATTTTAGTATTCTTTTAACATCATACATGTTTTCAAACATTAATCATTAGAACATCAGTTATGAAAGTAGAATACTAAATGTATCAAGTCTAACTCACATAATCATCATTTCTCAGTACTCTCATCGCAAGTCATCTCTTAAAGCATGACCTTGATGGTATTCATGGATCTCACAGCCTATCAATCTCATAATATGCTATTAACAAGGCATCAGGATAAATCACTATTCATAAAGCTAACAACATGCTTTCAATGAATATAGTATCATCATCCATACCTGGATATGATCATCCTCATATAGGAACCTGCATGGTTAAATCAACTGATAACAATAAATGACTTATTTAAAGAAGTTGTATCTCCCTACTCATACAAGAGCTAGGTTTCCCTGATATTCATCAATTAGGGTTTACTATTCACAATACATGTCATCATTCTAGAATTAGGGTTTACTATTCACCTATTGGTGAATTGATCTCATAACATCACCATATATGAGAAACATCATCATTAAAGTCCTCAGATAAGATTAAGATTCATCAATTATCATAAATATGGTTTTCATGATCTCACATAGGTGGATCATACCCTAATCATGCACATTCATATATATATTGAAGGTTCATTACTTGGATTTCAACCATAATTGGGATCTTCTCTCTCCTCTTACTCATAGGTGATGATTACATCACTCTAGATTAGGTTGGATTAATTCCTTATTGACTATCATAAGCCAAATCACCACTATCATGTGATTAGGGTTTGATTAGAACAAGGTATTACTCAATTGAACCCTTCAAGGACATTTTGGTAAATTACCCATTGATCATCATCATGGGTCAATTCATTAGTCATTTAGTCCCTTAATGTCCTAAGTTACCATTAGGGTTTATATTAGATCACCATTGAACCATTTACACCTTCAAGTGATTAAGTATAAACAACCTTGAAAACCTTCAAACGGTTTCAACCTTCAACCACCAAACGGTCTTGAGACCATTTGGGTGTGTTGACCGTTTGGGGAGAGTTGACTTTCAAACCGTTTGAAGCTTATGCTGTTTGAAACCGTTTGATCTTAAACGATCTTGAGATCGATTGGTCCAAACGACCTTGAGATCGTTTGAGCCCAAACGGTTTTGAGACCGTTTGGATCCAAACGGTCTTGAGACCGTTTGGTCCAAATGGGCTCAAACCGTTTGGACCTCAAAAGTGGATTAAAGGTTATAAACGATTGGGGTTATCTATGTTGAAGCCTTCAATTGGCCAAATACTTGTTATCCACTTATCAATTGAGACAATTAGGGTTATCCTTAACCAATTGGTCACTCAATTGACCCTCAATTAATATCCAAATAGGGTTGGAGTTGGTTCAATTAAGGTCTATAAACATTCAACCATCAACACTCAACAATGTGAATCAAATCAAAGTTGATCCCATCAATTGACCTTCAATCGGGCTCAAACTTGGCCCAAACGGTCTTGGGATCGTTTGGATAACCTCCAAATGGTCTTGAGACCGTTTGCCCAAGAATTCATCAAAATCTAAGTTGATTTGATAGGGGTTTAACCTTAATTAAGTCACAAATCAACAATTTGATTATTTCAATAACCCATTGTAATTGGGCCCTCAATTGATCAAATTACCTTAACCCTAGACCTCCAAATGGTCTTGGGTTGACACCAAACAGTCTTGAGACCATTTGGATGAGTTCCAAACGGTCTTGAGACCGTTTGCCCATCCAATCTTTGGACTCTAGTGAAAATTCATCAAGGTTTGATCTATTGAGTTGATCATCACATCAATACTTAATTGCAATATGGTTTGGTACCTTTGGACCTTCAATTGGTCAACTATTCTTGACCCCAGACCTCTAAACAGTCTTGGGTGATCCCCAAACAGTCTTGAGACCGTTTGGGCTAATCAACCCAAAATCACTAATTAACTCATTGGAATTTCAGCACTGATTTCAATTAGGATTTGCCCTATTAATCAACCTTCAACTCATAACTCGTTTGGAATTAATCCATCAAATTTGGTGAGTCATTAATCAATATCATTATGAACAGTAATCCCAAACGGTCAACGCTTGGTCAACCATCTTAAATTGTCTTGAGACCGTTTGCCCAAAAAGGGCAATTTAAACAGATTGAAAATCAGAACTTAATTCAATTGGATTTGCTAATTGATTTGCTTATATCTCACGATTCCTTTGGAGTTAACCCCTCAAATTTTGTGGGTGATTAGCCTACATAATTATAAACAAGATTCCCATACGTTCGTCGCTTGGTCAATGCGACCAAATGGTCTTGAAGGCCGTTTTCCTTCATACGACCCTGAAACTGTTTGCCCACCAAATGGTTGTGTAAACCGTATGAGCAATTGGTGGAGGTCGTTTGGTAAAGTGGAAATCCGTGGATAAGCATAGGAATTAATGCCCTTATCTTCTACCTCAAGACACGTAGCAGTTCTTCATGATTTTGCTTGCAAGGATGCAAGGGAAGATAGGGAAGAAGAAGAACTAGCAACTATATGCATAGAAAAAGATGTATAATCAAAGCATAAGGTTTACAGTTATAAAACCCGCCTAAAGGTTGTTCCTTGAGCTCCAAGCTTCCAAGCTTCAGGTCTTTAATGGCTTGTTTGAGCTCCACAGGTCGGCCAAGGTGAATTATCCAAGGAAAAGTTGGAAAGGAATGGCTAGAAAGATAAAGCTAGGTGAGCTGGCCATGAATTCAACCTTGAAATCGAGTTTCCTCCATGAATTCAAGCAAAAGGGATGATCCAAACTTACCTTGAACTCCCTGGTCGTTCTCTTATGCTCCAGAGCTCTGCCTTAGTCAGTTTGAGAAAGGGGGATAAGTGAGGGAATGAAAGAAACGTTCCTTTGCTTGCAAAGGAAGTGGTATATATATTTTGGGTGAAATTTCTCCATAAAGCTTCTACTTTATCCCATTTCTCATCTAAGTCCTTCCTTTCTTCTTTGCTCGTCCCTACCCCTTATTTCTAAGGACAATATCCTTATAAGGTCAAGAATTGAAGGCAAAGAAGATCAACCCATTACTAAAGTATACATATAAAAGAGCTATTATACTTATTCCTTGATTATTTAATCACAAAGGTGTTTATTTATTATATGATTATTCAAATGAAGTGCCCTCTTCATCATTTCTACTCTAAATGATGAAAAAAGTTATAAAAGATATTTTAGAAGATGAAATTTACAAGTTGCACTCCAAATTTTGGGTAAATTGCATTTTACCCCAAAACCAGGGTTTCAAGCACAGGGATTGCTTCCACAGCTGCACCTTGGTGCTCAAGCTTGGGAAATCCTTCAAACTTTACCATAATCATTCTTATGATGCCTCAACATTAGAGGAACATCTCAACATGTGCAAATTGCAAGTTAACCTTTCTAACTGGGTAAATTGCACATAGGTCTCTGTATTACAAAACAATACTAAAACATTGTTCAATTAGGGCAGAAATGGAAATATGTGTTCCTCAAGAGTTTAATTACATGCCAAAAGATAATCACCAGTATCTTAATTACATAATTAGGCAAAACACCTAGGGTTAACTCATAACCCAGGTCAGGGATGTTACATCTTCCATGTTAAATCCTATGTGTGTGACCCTACAGGTCCTTTTCATGTTGGTAGTGAAAGTCCATAACACTTATGACTTCACAAGCAAAGAGCGGTGCCGAGTCACACATCAGTGCTACCCAAGTGAAAGTAGAAAGTTGGAGAACAACTTTCAATCCTACAATCCGTGAATGGTGTTACAGCGAATGTATAATTCCTTTGTCACTGGTATCCCGAATGAACTCGAGGCATGGAACAGTCATCCTGTCAACGTTCATTCACTTTCTTGATCTCAGAGTAGATTGGAAGAGATATGTATGACATCAATATCACATACTGATTCACACATGCGTGTGCACTCCTATTTCAATCCTACTCATCAAGTGGCCTTGGATATCAAACTCCCTCAGGAGGGACAAATCCCATATCTATCACTCACCCCTCAAAATCCCCATGTGTCAAAGCCACTCAATCATCACATTTATAACAACCCATGTTTCAGGACTGCGTTTGATGATGTCAAAGTGTGCCCAATGACATGTGTTGAGTGTAGTGATTTCAGGTCAAAGAATCACACTCACCACCATTACTGTGAGTACTGACTGTGACTACCATGTCATGGTTCCATGTGTCAAACTCACGGTGGGTCTGTCCGGTACACTTGTTCTCTAACAAGTACCTATGTGTATGGTTTGATATCTCTATATCATGACTAATGAGATTTTGTCATCAACCAACACCACAATATAGCCTTGTGTGTCATTGTTGTCTATCTACCTTCCACAATGACATCTGACTAGGGACATAACAAGAATGTACAAACTCTTAGCATCCGTATGATCTCATCGTTCATGTCCTCAACCTGAAAGCATACAACATTGAGTACTGTCATTCTCTAGACATTCAATCTGTTCTATCACTATCTCATATGACTGAACCAGAAAGAATTGGAAGCTTGCATTTGATGTTCATCAAATCATTCTTAATGTATCCCACCAATCATCTCATGATTGGCTCTCAGGGCATACATACCTACAGACTCCCACTTGCACTGTTAGTCAATCACCCTTGAATGATATTCATAGTGATCTTCAAACATGTCCCACATGTTACTGTGCTCTAGTGCGAACATAGTGAGTAATGGCAACACCTTGCCAAAGTCAGTATAAATTGCATGTCTCTCATCTCTTCGCTGTACGTCACACGTATGAGATGGAGTTGACGTAATATGCGATCTAGTATTCCATTGCTAACCTTTAGCCACATTGCATGATCAAGGATTCCATACTTGTCATCAATGACCGGAATATCTATAAGTTCATCTCATGAACTTCCAGATCCATATAGTATCCATTTTTGTTCTCTAACACACAGATACTCGACATTTCCTTTTAAATGGTTTCATTGAAACACTTCCAATTATCAACAAACTTTCACTTTTATATATCCTATATATATGTTGCGATTAATTTTCCGTCTTTTCTGGAAGTCCGCATCAATGTAACTCTTTACATTGAACTCTTCCATATCTCCATAGAACTAGTACTTCCCAAGTACTTATCAAGTTCTCATGGTATTCCAGTAAGCCTTACTGGAAGTAGATAGACATCCACTCGTCATGTCTTACATACGAGTTATCAGGATGAGCACATCATATTGCCATGTCCTACATACAAGATGATGAATGCATTTTGTTCTTTCCATGTCGATACATGCAAGATAATGGGATGTTTACATACATGATAGATCCATATCTATTCATAGTGTTCTCATTCTTCATAAGAATTTGACACTTGGCCTTGGGATACTAACTCCATGTAATATGGACAAGTTTTCTCCCACTGAATCTGTGCATACTGAACTCTTCAGTATAGATTGCCAATGTATGCTTTCTCTTTTCAGGTCAAGAGGTTTTCGAGAACTATCTCTATAGATCTCTATTCCTATCACATAGTAAACATCTCTATCTTCCATAAAGATAATTTCCACTTTTGGATTTCCATTCTAGAACATTTCCATTTCACATCAACATGTGAAATGTGAACACACTCCCACTAAATCATAGATCCCTTCTTTATCTTTGACATATCAGTCAAACCCTTTGACTATATCATCAAAGTAAAGATCTAATTCTGAATTTCTTATACTCAATCAATCTCATTGATTAGTCCATTGTAACTTATAGACGTCATTTGCATTAGTGGATTCATAAACCTTATAGGTTGTGTCACGTACACATCCTTGTTTTATTCCTCATAGAAATGCGGTTTTAGTATCCATATGACAAATGTCTTAGTCATTAAGTTGTAATCAACAAGCATCATCCTTCTCAAAATGTTATCCATGTGTCTTAACACTTAAGACTCATTTTCACTTATGGATTTCATCCAATGAGTGCTACCATCAAGGTTATACCTTATGGTTCACATGGATGTCATTTAGGATGTAATGGTCATAAACCATAGCTCAAAATTCAGTTCCTCATGTTCATCTAGATAGTTGACTCATCACATGAACAACTTATCACATAGATAAACGAGGTGTATCTATCAAGGATATAAGAACTCACAACCCTTGTGATTCTTAATTTCCTTTATTAGTGTGGGGTATTCTTTCATTAAGAAGAATTCATTTATTCAATAATCATTCTCTAACTCCTTAGAGTATGATTCCTTCTTGATTTAGACATCACAATGCCATAATCATGAGTTCACTATGATACACTATCATAATCACTCATAATGATCTCAAACATTTGGTCCAAGTATTTCATTCATTGATCTCATCAAGAATTAACACTTTACCAAATTTGCACTTCATCTATGATAATCTTGAACACTTCAAGATATTCATATTGGTATTTCTCTAAACACCATTTGAAGTATTAGCATTTATTCCAATAGGTATGTAAATACATCACATGTATTATACCTAATAGGATAATCACTCTCCCACTACATTAGTGAAGATTGATTAATCATGTCCAAGATATTCATGTCTCTTACTGGTTCTCTAACCAAAAGAGCCTAGATTTATCCATCACATGGAAACTAGAAATGAATTTCTCATGATTGATGCTAATTTGATTGTTTGAGTTATCTATAACTTTTAGGTATCATTTTATCTTATGCATATCAAATACCACAAGATAAATAAGGCATTGCCACAAAGATCACATCTTTAAGATTGAAACATCAACTTTATTAATTGCCATCATTGTCATACAATATGCAAAAATAAAGTGTTTCTATCTATTGGCAATATATGAAATAGCAGTTCTCAACCCTATTTTGTGCCCTTTAGGCTGAAATAAACTGAAAGATACTCCTATCTATGGCAGCAACACTTGCTCCAATGATGGGTATTTCTTTCTTGGTCCTTTCACAAAGGCCATCACTTCTTTGTGGATCTTGCATATCATATATGATAGATCCATATCTTGGTATCATATACCTCAGATAAAGAAGCAGTTCATTTCATGATACCTTAGGTGGAGATCTCCATCCCCTTCTTCATCTTCTTTTGTTCTTCCAGATATAGAGGGAAATTCCCTCATACACCCTTTCCCCATGTGCCTTGAGGCTGAACATAGCTTGGATTGTTGGCTAGCATCAGAACACTTCTTTGCTTTGCCCTTATACTTGCCCTTAAGAACTACCTTTCTCTTTGATTACATCAAAGATTATGGTTTGTCTTTCTTCATCTTTGCCTCTACTATCCTCAACATGTCCAACAACTTTGTCAACGCTTGTCAAAGTTGTTCATGCTGTAGTTTATCATGAATTGTATGATTCTCGCAACATTTGCAGTATCATACCAATAGCCAACTCTTGGCTCAGAGGGAGTCCTTCTTAGTCAGGTCTTTCAACATACCCAATCATATTGAGTGTGTGAATACCTTATTGGATCTCCTTCTGTAATGACATACTAGGACAATGTCCTTGAGACATCATATGTCTCATGTTGTCTCTGCAACTCATAGTTCAGAGAACACAACATCAAGCACTCCTCATCAATGTCATCCTCGGTATGCTTCCATAAGCATACTTTTCAGCCATTGATGTGGTGGGATTGAGTTCATCTGGTCTTGGTATAACTAGGACTTGGAGCTTTCACTCTTTGAGAACACTTCTCATCATCCTAACCAGTCGTGGAATTATTCCCATTTAATTTGTTGGTCTCAAAGACCGATCGCAAATAAAGTGATTTGTTGATTAACCATTTATTTTAACAAAAGGAAATATATGCAATTTTAGTCCAAAACTCTTTTTGACTTGTTTGATTTATTTGAAAAGTTAACGATAAAATTAGGCCTTTAATTAATTATCGCTCCCACTATTTTACTTCAAATTGATAGCCCTCACCATCAATTCGGAAGATTGCAGCGTACAACCTTCTAGTGGGCAAGATCCTGAAATCCTCTAAGCCATGGACCAGCTAGGGCTATCACCCACAACATAGATCTCTTAGGTAGGCAACTCTTGCCAATTGTATCATATGCAACTCTTGATAAGATGTCATATGCAACTCCTTGCCATGATCATCTCCATGCCTCAAGGTACTAGATCCCATCTAGATCACCTTGTTAAGTCTGACCCAAAGCAAACACGATGAATATGCACCCTGCTAGGGAAGACCCACACATTCATCCTTCACGCTTCCACGAGATAGACGGTGCACCACGCTAGGGTGATTAAGCTTTTCACATGTGTCACATTTGGAAGGCATCTAAAACTTAATATTTAATGAGGGATTTGGTTTTTATATACATATACACATCCAATCACCACAATACAGAGTATGTATCATATACATGCTATATCCCACAGAAAACATGCAAAACGATAAAAGCGATGATTATGGCCATCCTAATGTGATTCCTCGATCCAAGAGGAATCATGATCATCTAGGTCTACATCATAAGCAACCTGTACAAGATGAACTCTGTGCTTTGCCTTTGGAGCAGATCAACTCATCCTATGAATGACTTGCTCATTCTGGCCCGGTCGTCTGGGTGCCACCAGCCAATCGGTTGGCTCCTCCAACCGATTGGTTCGCTCGGTCGTCATGCATCTCTTCATGGCTGCCACCCGCTCGTCTCGCTCCTCAAACCGGTCATCAAATGATCGGTTCACTCCTTGAACCGATCATCTGGAACGTCAACTGATCGGTTCACGCCTTGAACCGATCGTCTCATCTGTCGTCAGGATGTCCGCCAGTCTTTGACATAACAGGAAATAAAATCTATACTAATTTTACATTTCTTAAAAGGGAAACCCCGAGTTACATTCGGGGGGAGCAAAGGTAGGAAAGAATCTCCAATTATTTCGAGTTACATCAGGAATAGAAGAGGGAAGATTGGTGCATAGACCGAGATGCAAGAAACCACATACAACCATACACAAATAGGGTTTATTGGCCATAACCATGCTATACATCCACCACAAAACTTGTTTAAGGGCGACGCATATCGAGTGCATTAATAATACATATCATATATGTAATTGGGATTTGTGGATTTAGGATTGGGCATTCATAAAGCCAATTTTATTCGCATCGTATGCAATAAATAAAGGTGACAAACCAAAATCGATCATATCGATATTCCTAAAATATAGAGCAGTTGACGTGGCTCTGATACCACTGTTGGGTTTTAGGGGAGGCAGAGAAGGCAGCGGAAACAAAAATTTTCTCCCCCAAACCCAGAACATGGAAACGCGTCAACGTCTATATAATAGGAAAGGGATGGTTTGTGGAATCATACCTTGTCCCGAGGCTTGCTCGGAGACAATACCTCGCGCCTTGCGCAGTCTTCACCTCCGATCTTGGACGATGTCTGTGAAGCTCCTGGTTGCACCAGGACTGACGACTCCTGGTCCCACCAGACCGTCGGGTTGACAGTTGTCCTCCTAAGAGGCAGAAACCTCCCGCCTCTGAATTAGTCCACACGGACCACCTGGAACTCCACACTCCTTGTCCCACAAGGAGTTGGAAGGAGTTGCACCCTCCTGTTGACGTACTAGTCACCAACACACTCTCCTGCCTCCAGTTGCAACTGCAGTTGTCTTTCCCTTGATGTGCCTCCCTTTGCGGGTAGCACTTTCTCGGGCTCTCTCGGTTACCAAAACTAGAGAACGACAACTTTGCAGAGCAACTGATTGCACTGAGTTGTACTTTGAGAAGCCCCCAATACCCCTATATATAGGAGGGTCATGGGACAGGGTTCTCCATCCCGGGCAATGCAGGACTAAAGAAGGAATAGAAGGGTTCGAGATTTTCCACAAAAACAAGCAACTCGCAACCTGAACCGATCGTTTCACAACTGAAACGGTCGGTTGGGGATCTGAGTCGGTCGATTGACACTCAACCGATCAGTTGGGACCCATGAAATGGTCGATTCACTTTCAGAACCGATCGGTTCGTGGTCCTGATCAGTTCCTGATCAACTTTCCCTCTTTTGTTTCTAATTGGTATCAAATACCAATCCTTTTCCCAATCAAATTGGGCAAGTGAAATGAAAGGAAAATTCTCACCAATCCGACTTTCCCAACTTGCTCAATTGCAACAGATGAACTGATCGTTTCAACACTTGAAGCAATTGTTCACCCTATCCATGAGCCGATTGACTCACCACCTGAGCCGATCGGTTCACCAAGTTGAGCCGATCGGTTCATCTCATGAGCCGATCGGTTGGGAGTGCAGATTGTGCAGAATCAGTCAATTGTGATTTCAATCAATCCAATACTCTAATAAATCATTCCAACACCTTGAACATTATGATTTTGAGCTATCAATTGATTGAGTGTTTAATTGAACTACTAAACTCCTTTAGTAATCAATCTAAACATTGTTTGTGGACAAAACTCCTCTTCCAGGTTAAATCCTATGTGTGTGACCCTGCAGGTCCTTTTCACATTGGCAGTGAAAGTCCATAACACTTATGACTTCACAAGCAAAGAGTAGTGCCTAGTCACACATCAGTGCTACCCAAGTGAAAGTAGAAAGTTGGAGAACAACTTTCAATCCTACAATCTGTGAATGGTGTTACATCAAATGTATAATTCCTTTGTCACTGATATCCCGAATGAACTTGAGGCATGGAACAGTCATCCTATCAACGTTCATTCACTTTCTTGATCTCAGAGTAGATTGGAAGAGATATGTATGACATCAATATCACATACTGATTCACACATGCGTGCGCACGCCTATTTCAATCCTACTCATCAAGTGGCCTTGGATATCAAACTCCCTCAGGAGGGACAAATCCCATATCTATCACTCACCCCTCAAAATCCCCATGTGTCAAAGCCACCCAATCATCACCTTTATAACAACCCATGTTTCAGGAATGCATTTGATGATGTCAAAGTGTGCCCAACGACATGTGTTGAGTGTAGTGATTTCAGGTCAAAGAATCACACTCACCACCATCACTGTGAGTACTGACTATGACTACCATGTCATGGTTCCATGTGTCAAACTCACAGTGGGTCTGTCTGGTACACTTGTTCTCTAACAAGTACCTATGTGTTTGGTTTGATATCTCTATATCATGACTAATGAGATTCTGTCATCAACCAACACCACAATCTAGTCTTGTGTGTCATTGCTGTCTATCTACCTTCCACAATGACATCCGACTAGGGACATAACAAGAATGTACAAACTCTTAGCATCCGTATGATCTCATCGTTCAGGTCCTCAACCTGAAAGCATACGTCATTGTGTATTGTCATTCTCTAGACATTCAATCTGTTCTATCACTATCTCATATGACTGAACCAGAAAGAATTGGAAGCTTGCCTTTGATGTTTATCAAATCAATCTTAATGTATCCCACCAATCATCTCATGATTGGCTCTCAGGGCATACATACCTACATAAAGTATATTCATGCATATGAAACTCTAAATTAAACCAATTACGTGCAAAGTTCATCCGTTTTGTTCCTAATGTTCCTTTTTATTATTAACACGTTAATGCCAACTTTAATCATCCTTAAACCCTACTAAATATATTAATCATCTCAGAATAGGGTTTCTTAATCTTTAATTCATCAAAGTTGATAACTTACACTAGTTTTCGAATTTTATGAGGAATTATCTTCTATAGCCATTTTTATTGGATTCCTCTCATTTTTCTAAGCAATTTTCATATTTTTAATGTGCCAATCCCAGCTACAAATAATTAACTACGAATTTTGCAAAATTAACTTACTTTGGTCCAATCAGAGCGCGCCAAGTGTCCTACTCCATGCAATGTTGTTCGATTTAGTTGAAAACATTTCGAATTTACGTCCTTGCCCTTGGTTAAGTTGGACAGCTCTTTATCCCACGGAGGGCAAAACCATCAAACGCCTCTCCGCCCTTCTTCCTCGCGCCAGCTGCTTGCTGCCACCCTAGCGTCGACCTACAGAGCTTCTCGAGCGCGCACCCCTGCTCCAGGGTCCGATGACCACTAGGGATGACGCCCTCACCTCCGACGCCCCTTTCCGCACCCGTGGGACCCCATGCTAAGGCCGAGGTGAGTCGGGGTTAGGCTTGCGGCTGCTCCCCCATTGGTTGACCTTGCAGCCACACAGCAGATGGCTGAAGCGAGAGTGAGAGGTAGGGTATGATGGTCAAGCCTCCCCCTAGTTGTTGGGGAAGCCGCACACCTCCCTCGTAACCCATCAATGAGCCTGGATGTCCCTAAGATCGCTCCACCCTCTCCTAGCTAAGGTTCATGCGGAAACAAGAAGAAACAAGGAGAGGGATGCCCGAGATCTCTTTGGCTCAAGGCCCTAGATCCAACCCTTATATAGGGAAGGATGGCAACGTCCCATTGTGCTTAACCACTAGGGAAACAAGTCCCCTTTATCCTACTTTCCTTGTTTAGGTGCAACTTCTCTCGTTTAATCTATTCCTTGTTTTTTAGTATTCCTTGGTTATTAATGAATCTATTTACTTAAAGGGAAATCTGAAAATTACCTATTTTAATCTCCTTGTGCTTGACTTTTAATCCATTGGCATGAATTTATGTTTACTTTTAATAGAAAATACCACCTTTTTAACAAAACTACAAAATTCATTCATTATGCATCATATTATCCTCTTATTTTGCATTATTGGTATTTTCTCTTTCCTCTTTCTTCATTAGGGCTCCTTGGACCCCAAGAAACTCTAATATTTCGAAATTCCTTTTTAAGGGTACTTATTATCCTTCTAGATGCATTTATATTCATTATTTCACATTATCTTGTTTATTTCTTATTAAAATCTCTCTTTTTGAGGATTTCTCTTTATCTTTCTTTCTATTTTCCTCATTGGCATTACTTTTAATATTAGAAACCTCATGGATACAAAAATCCATCAAGGATAACTCAATTATGCCTCTTTCCACTTATTTTCCACATTTTATCATTATTTTCAATTTCTTTCTTAATAAAGAAATATTTAATTGATCTTTTCTTTTCTTTTTGCATTATCTTTGCAACTTTGGACTCCTTGGGACCCAAGGAACCCAAGAGGCACGAAATCCAACTTTGGATTATATTCTTTTGCCTTCTAGAGGCTTCCACATCTTTCTTCTAATTCTTAGTTATTCATTTACTAATCAAATTTCCTTATTATTGGGCCCAATAGCCAATCAAGCCCACAAAACAATCAACAAGGCTATTGTAAACGAATTCCATTTATTCAAAACAAATTATATCATTATTTTTTCAAGTATCTTTTATATGAGAAATTACATTTCTCACCAAATGAACCCAAAAATTGGGGTTGCAACATTCTTCCCCTCTTATAGGAATTTTGTCCTCAAAATTCCACTAGGCACACAAACAAATAGGATAAGCCTTTCTTATGTCCATCAGGGCTCCCATGTGGCTTCCCCCTTTCCATGGTGCTTCCCAAGAACCTTCATTTTCTCATATTCTTCCATCAGAGTTCTTTCTTACCTCGATATATCGTACCCTCATAGGTGACTCAGGACATTTCACCCTCTCAAAAGCTGACTAGGTTCAGGGCTCAACACATGGCTTGGGTACCTCACATAGTGCTCTAGATCAGACTCATGGAACATCTTATACATCATGTTATCCTGAGGGGTAAGGCTAAACACAACCATCTCCACCAATCCATCTCAAATGGACCCATATATTGGGGACTCAGCTTTCTCTGCTGTAACTTAGAGGGGTCAGATTTTCAAATCACATACTCTCTCACAGTGAACTGCATGTCAGTCTGCTTTGCATCAGCTCATGACTCATGTTGCCTCTGGCTCCCTCTCAGCCATTGCACGATCAAAGCGACTTCATCTGCACACATTGTGGTTCTTTTCTGACCTTCATGAGGCCTCCTTCACCAACATCATCTTAATGAAGTGGTGATCGATACAACCTCCTTATAGAACTTCTTGCACCCTGATAAAGGTTATGGTGGTTAACATCACATCTTAAGAAATATTTCTATGTATCACCCTAAATGAGCACACATGCTCTCATCAGACCCTCTAGTCTGGATCATACTAACCATTAGTATGGGGCGATAAACTATATTGACATCGAGTTCTTCATGTATCTACTTCCTCCTTATGGAAGTGAATCTTTAGATTAAACTCAAGATCTGACATCATGGTGTAGTTGAACCAACTCTCTCTCATATGTAGTTCAACCGAATCTGTCTCTTAACAATACTCTTTCTTTCTCATGTCATCTAGGTAAGGAGATATATCCTAACCCATATTGTATCTTAACCTTCCTTGGTCCATGGGAGACTTACAACATCCATAGTGATGAACTCCCTTTCCATCTCGGGGACTCTTTTATCCTCCATATCGATACACTAGGTTTCTGGTGTTCGTCCTTCACCTCCTGGCTTGCATGGCAACATACCACATGCAACTTCATCTTAGGCATCCAAAGTACTACTATCACTCACTATCTTCGTAGTACCAGGGTGTAAGGTGATCTTCAATCAGGATCTCCTGTATGTCATGATTCCTCAAGATCGATTCCTCAGAAACACTAAACCACTCTAGTCAGAGTTTCATCACTTCCTTTTGAGGTTTACAACCTTCCTTTCATTGCATCAGGGACTAAGCTGGCTAACCAAACAACCTTTATCTTGATCAACCGGTATTGTTACATCTGTGTGTTAGCCAAACTTATCTCTTTTCCAATTGAGGGTTAACCTAACAACCTCATCTAGCCTCCATCTAAACTAGGCAGTTGTCTCTCATCCAGAGCATCCATTACCACTTCTCATCCTTATGTGTTAGGTAAAGTTGAATACATGCACCTCCATGTATTTCACTTATTACCTCATCTCAGCTCTAAGTCTATCTTCATCAAGATAACTCTGAGCTTATTCTCTTGGTTTTTCGAATTCAAACTTGTATAACTCATAGCTCATGATAACAACATCCTCATAAGATGACTACATTATTCCTCTTAGTTTTTGTAAACCATCCATGTATCGTTCACTCTACCAGGGTATGTTATCATCTTTGTCATCATACCTCATGGCAACGTTCTAACTCACATTACCTTTTATCCTCGATGTATGGCATGCATATTGTCCTATCTCTCACGCCCATAACAAGAGGAAATAAGCATTTATCTATAGTCCAAATATAGAGTTCTTCCTATTCTAAGAGTAGAGATGGTACATCTCACTCTGCCAGTACACCTTTAAATCTTAGTTGAAATGTGCATCTTATGTCTCAACATCATTCTTGATATCAAAGTTACCTCCATGGAAAACTGGTCTCGAACCTACTAGGGTTCACACACAATCCTTGGTCATCTCCTCTAGGTCTATAGGGTGCCGACACTTTTGGGGTCATCCCTCTTCCCTTATGCATCCAGAGAGTGCCCTACTCATCTGCCCTTTGGGTCCCATGAGTTCATGAAGGTGATCAATCTCCTAACCCATGGCCCTCAGACGATGATAGTTGTTACCTCCCGACCCTATGGTCATGTACAGCTAGGGAATTAGGCAACTCCTACTTCCATCAGTCTTATCGCTACCTGACCCTAGGATAGACTTAGGATTCTATTATAGTACATGTCCAAATTAGAACCTTACCCAAGCCTTCATCATCTCTCTCTCTCTCTGCATTCATGGGCTGACTTTCATCCTTTCACTAGGGTCATGGCAACCTGGCTACCTTGGTCAAGCCCCATACCAGTTACCTCCATGGTTACACACCCATATGCACTTAGAGATGGTTATCTATGAGTCTACATGTTCATTCTCTTACCATGTACTCTTCACTTAGCTTCTCAAGATCCTATGAGACCTCTTTGGGTTTCCTCAAAACCCACAAAACTGGTATACACCCTACCAAAGGGTCCCTCTCCCAGGATGGGAGGAATCTACAACCCTTGACAACAAGGTCACAAATGTCCTTATGTTTAAGGTCTGCATCCACATGAGCATGCTTAACCCAGCAACCACTAAGGCACAGACAAACCATCTACTAAACCATGCTAGGTCATACTTGTTCTCATCCTCAATATTGGATCAAGATCATACCTTCCCATGTCATCAACTTCATTGTGAGGGGTTCATCAAACATACCTTAAACTTAAGGAGTTTCTCTTTCCTTTAAACATGAGAAGTACCATACTCAAATCTATTGAAACTCAAATCTCATCATGATTATCGGGTACACAACTTCCTCTCTTAGGCCTAGGAACCCTAGGTCCACTTCTCTGATGTCCAACTGTCTGCTCAACCTCTTAACCACAAACCCAACATGTACAAGGTATTACATGCACTTCCTATCATCCTTCTACTCGAGCAACACTTCAGAGTTGAGTCCTCCTCAAGGACAAACAACAAGGTACAAGGCCTCACAATCTGTTACTAAACCTCTTCGGGTCTAAGGAACTCTTCTTCTCATCTATACCATAGGTACAGGGGCACCAGCAGACTCATCCTCTCTCTTAGGTTTGGTTCCTCTCATGGAAACCAAGACATCATCAGCCTCTAGGGATCAAGCATGAGGCAACCAAAAACATCCACTTATGTCGCATCATCCTCAACTCCCCACTTTTCCTCATATCTCAGAGTCTAGGCTTCCAACCTTCTTGCTTGAAACCTGCTCTCTCTCTCTCTCTAGAGCTAACTCCACAACCAGCCTTAAAAGGTCCTCTCTCCATGAAGATGGATCAAGCTCACAAGAATAACACTACGTGGGTCAAGCCTAGGTTCAACTTATGTTCACTTAGGATTATCTTTATGCTTATCTCATAAGCTACCCATCATACTCTCCTGGCTAGGGTTTCCACCTACTTCTTGCACTACTGACGTATCTTGGGTGCCTACTATGCCATGCTCATATAAGCTCATGGGGTTTCCATAGGTCCTTCTCTTATCTCATCAATGAAGGAGCTATCCTTCATTCTAACATGCACGACCCTTCCCAGGGTTGGGTCGCCAAAGGTACTCGGTCGTCCATCCTCTCATGGCTCATATGGAATCCAAGGCATGTCTATCCAAACACCTAGTCTACCATGACATATGACTCATCATGTCATCTCTCTCTTTAACCTTCACTTAGGGTTATGGTTAGCATCATCCTCAGAGGATGTGCCAGGTCTCTACTTGTAAGGGAGATCTCTACCTCCAAGACTAACTCTCTTTACTTATCCTCCTGACAAGAAGGTCTAGCCTCAGGTCTCTCCTATGGGCATGACAACTTATGGCATACGACCTAAGCATGTATCTATTTTTTAGTTTATGCTTAATCTATTAAGCTTATGTCCATGACATCTGATTTACATGCTTTTTATTAATTTGGTGGAGGATTCCTTAAACCTTATCAACCTTACCCACACCTCAAGAGGGTGAGGAAAAGAGAGAAAACCCTAATCCTTAAGGTCCTTAACAACATTTGAGTTGAGAAGGGATGAACAAGATGAGAGAGTCCTAAAGGTATCTTATTTCGACTCAAATCCTGAGACTTTGGCCAGTCAGTCACACTAATCTGGGAGTCCTCATATTCTGACTAGCAGTGCGGAGGAAAATCTTGCCAGCCCCCAGGCGTGATCCTTTTCGAGACACCTCTGTCTTTCGTAAAATCATCTAATAACTCCCTTGGGTTCAATGGAGTTTTTAAAATTTAATAATTATTAAGGATTAAATGAGGAACCTATGCTCTGATACCAAATGTAATGACCCCGCCTCCCGGTAACCCCCAATTAAGGGAGACAAAGAGATCAGAGCCATTATCCCCATTAATAGGATCAAAGGTTCGACAAATAATCAATAAAAGTAATACAATTTTACCAACTAAACTAAAAACTGGTATAAAATAAAACTTTGCATACCTTTTACAAAAATAGGGATATGTACTTCTATCTGCATCAGGAGTCCATTCTATCTAATCCTCCTTTGTAATTTACTTCTTATTTAATTCCACATGTGCCACATTATTGTTTGTCCTTTTCGATCTTGTACTTAAAATGCCGACAAACAAAATGTCGTTCAGCATATCGAAATATGCTGGTATGTGGGGACAACCGAAATTTCACAAATATGGCTAACAATTTAATTATCACAATCAGGGTAATTAGCAAACCAATTTACATTTTCAATGTGTCATTCTCCACCACTTTTTCCCTAACCCTAGAATACCCCTCTAGGGTTTCTCTTTTGCCATTGACTTAAGGCCACCTTCTAAATCTCGAGCTTGGTGCCTGGGGGTCACCTCTCATGGTTCCCCATAGTCATACAACATACACCACCTTCTCATTCCCGAGCTTGGTGTCTGGGGTCACCTCTCATGGTGCCCATTGGTCTACCCTCTTGGTCCTGACCTTTATGGAATCTTCCATCAAGGTGGCATGTAGGTGTGAGAATACACATGTATTTATAACCATAGTGATAACCATAGTGAATTTATAATTGTGATAACCATAGTGAATTTATAATTGCAGTATGGACATCTAAACTATTTAGTTTAAATCAATGTGATTAACCATCCAGGAAACCTTCGGGAAAACTAATGTCATTAATTGTAATTAACCACATACCTGTTAGGATGAATTGAGATAGAATAGTCCAATCAATCAAGACATCCAATCAAGCAAGTACAAGAGTCCTGAAATTACATCCAATTCCTATTTATCAAAATCTATTCAAACCATCTTCCTACTTAAGGTTTCTATTCCTTTTTAGGATTTCTACCTCTTTTAGAGTTTACTTTGCAATTAGGGCTTTTACTTCATTTTTATCTTTTAAACCCTAATTTCTCATCTATCCTTCATGAAAGTTATTAAGGTTACCTTTTAACAACATATAACCTTAATTTCAGAAACAACACAATTAATCATCAATTAAGTCCATTAAGCCTCTTTTACATTAAAGCTACCATTTTTATACCTTTTATTCCATGACAAGATCATTATGCACATTTATCATCAAATTATGGTCTAATTCACATATGAATTCTAATTGTCATTAATTCTACCTTTATTCATTAGAAAACCCTAATTTCTACATTAAAGTTATTTATCCACAATTAGAAACCTTTATACTCAAAATAGCTTAGAATCATCAAATCTTAACTTTATTCACGATTTTGAACAATTAAAGCCATTAAGAGTCACATTTACCAATATTAGGGTTTCAAGGACCATTAAAGTATATTCATGCACATGAAACTCTAAATTCAACCAATTACATGCAAAGTTCATCCTTTTTGTTCCTAATGTTCTTTTTTATCATTAACAGGTTAATTCCAACTTTAATCATCCGTTAAACCCTACTAAATATATTAATCATCTCAGAATAGGGTTTCTTAATCTTTAATTCATCAAAGTTGATAACTTACACTACTTTTAGAATTTCAAGAGGAATTAGCTTCTATAAGCATTTTTATTAGTTTCCTCTCATTTTTATGAGAAATTTTCATATTTTATACGTGTTAATCTGAGCAACGAATAATTAACTACGAATTTTGCAAAATTAACTTATTTTGGGCCAATCAGAGCGCACCAAGTGTCCTGCTCCATGCAACATTGTTCAATTTAGTTGAAAATATTTCAAATTTACGTCCTTACCCTTGGTTATGTTGGACAACTCTTTAGCCTGCAGAGGGCAAAATCGTTAAATGCCTCTCCACCCTTCTTCTTCCTCGCGCCAGCTGCTTGCTGCCGCCCTAGCGTCGACCTTCAGAGCTTCTCGAGCGCGCTCCCCTACTCCAGGGTCCGGCGACCACTAGGGATGATGCCATCACCTCCAACGCCCCTTGCCACACCCGTGGGGCCCCATGCTAAGTCCGAGGTGAGCCGGGGTCAGGCTTGCGGCTGCTCCCCCATTGGCTGACCTTGCAGCCACACTGCAAATGGCTGAAGAGAGAGTGAGACGTAGGGGATGATGGCCAAGCCTCCCCCTGGTCGTTGGCGAAGCTGCACGCCTCCCTCGTACCCCATCAAAGAGTGTTGATGTCCCCAAGATCGCTCCACCCTCTCCTAGCTAAGGTTCATGTGGAAACAAGAAGAAATATGGAGAGGGATGCCTGAGATCTCTTTGGCTCGAGGCCCTGGATCCAACCCTTATATAGGGAAGGATGGCAACATCCCATTGTGCTTAACCACAGGGGAAACAAGTCCCCTTTATCCTACTTTCCTTGTTTAGGTGCAACTTCTCTCCTTTAATTTATTCCTTGTTTTTTAGTATTCCTTTGTTATTAAGGAATCTATTTACTTAAAGGGAAATCCGAAAATTACTTGTTTTAATCTCCTTGTTCTTGACTTTTAATCCATTCACACGAATTTATGTTTACTATTAATAGAAAATACCACCTATTTAACAAAACTACAAAATTTATTCATTATGCATCATATTATCCTCTTATTTTGCATTATTGGTATTTTCTCTTTCCTCTTTCTTCATTGGGGCTCCTTGGACCCCAAGAAACTCTAAGATTTCGAAATTCCTTTTTAAGGATACTTATTATCCTTCTAGATGCATCTATATTCATTATTTCACATTATCTTGTTTATTTCTTATTAAAATATCTCTTTTTGAGGATTTCTCTTTATCTTTCTTTCTATTTTCCTCATTGGCATTACTTTTAATATTAGAAACCTCATGGATACGAAAATCCATCAAGGATAACTCAATTATGCCTCTTTGCACTTATTTTCCACATTTTATCATTATTTTCAATTTCTTTCTTAATAAAGAAATATTTAATTGATCTTTTCTTTTCTTTTTGCATTATCTTTGCAACTTTGGACTCCTTGGGACCCAAGGAACCCAAGAGGCATGAAATCCAACTTTGGATTATATTCTTTTTCCTTCTAGAGGTTTCCACATCTTTCTTTTAATTCTCAATTATTCATTTACTAATCGAATTTCCTTGTTATTGGGCCCAATAGCCAATCAAGCCCACAAAACAATCAACAAGGCTATTGTAAACGAAATCCATTTATTCAAAACAAATTATATAATTATTTGTTCAAATATCTTTAATATAAGAAATTACATTTCTCACCAAATGAACCCAAAAATTGGGGTTGTAACATTGTCACCCTCAAACATCCGGGCAAGTGGAAGTATCGAAGAAGTAGATCAAACAAATTTTAGAAAAAAATGTCAGTTGTTCAAGGAAGGACTGGTCCATAAAACTATATGATGCACTTTGGGCATACTACACAACATATAAAACACCAATAGGTATGATACCCTATAGGTTAATCTATGGAAAGTCTTATCATCTGCCGGTGGAACTCGAACACAAAGCCCGATGGGCTATAAAGTTTTTAAACATGGACCTTGATAAAGCTGGTCAGAAAAGATTCCTTCAACTCTAAGAGCTTGAAGAGTTAAGGCTACACGCTTATGACAATGCAAATATTTATAAGTAGAGGACAAAGGTTTGGCAGGATGCCCATTTGAAGAACAAAGATGTGCATGAAGGAGACAAGGTCCTTTTGTTCAACTCCAGTATCAAGTTATTTCTGGGGAAGTTGAGAACAAGGTGGTCAGACCCTTTTTCTATTGTGAAAATATACCCATCGAGGATAATGGAGATAGCAGGAGAAAAGACAGGAACCTTCAAAGTGAATGG
Organism: Alisma plantago-aquatica; assembly: GCA_963693085.1. Taxonomy (NCBI): domain Eukaryota; kingdom Viridiplantae; phylum Streptophyta; class Magnoliopsida; order Alismatales; family Alismataceae; genus Alisma; species Alisma plantago-aquatica. The sequence goes on along the minus strand of OY856411.1, from coordinate 1,404,816,138 downwards.
ACAAAGAGTGAAAAGATACTATGAAGACCAAGCCTTTGTAAGGAGAACAAAACTCAGTTTGAGGGAAACCAATGTAGCAACAAGTGGAATGAATGAGGAAGCAACTGCACCTGTTGAAGGAGAATGAAGATAATATGATAGAGAGTCGAGGTAAAGACTTTAAACAAGTGCTTCTTGGGAGGAAACCCAAGTTTTTGTTGTTTTCATTAGTTTATGTTTTTCTTTATCTCGTACCTTAGTACTATGAGCTATGTACCACTCGTTTTCCTATATCTCAGATTCCCTTTTTCTAGTAGGAGTGTAAATAGTTTATGGGTTTTAATCCTTCTCTACCTGAGGGTTTGTTTGGAAGAACAAGTTTTGCTTTAATTGGTTGCATGTTATTTTGGTTTGGAAGGACCACAATCATGGTCTGGACCATGGTCGCAGCATGAGCATCAGTCGAGGAGGGGTACACCGCGGTCGAGGTACCTGCTCATTGTAGCAATGGGTCGTGGTCGCAACATATGTAAAGAAAGAGCACGACCGCGGTCGTGGAGATCCTCATGCCGCAGTCACGGTACCCAAGGGTATATATTGTTAAACCCTTTGAAGTAGAGTTTTTCTTTCAGTCAAACTCTTAAATCCCTGAATTGTCGAACAAGGCTCCTTAACATGAGTGTGCAAGATGATAAACAAGACCAATTTTGACCTCTGCCATTGAAGTCACACTTCTACCACTGCAAGCCCCTCCTGCCTCCACCTTCGACACCGTTTAACGCCGTTTAACTCAACCAAGGTATTCGCCTGATGCTTTATTGACTACCTTCGATTTTTTCATATGCTTTGCCATCTTTTCTTGCATTTATAGAACAATCAGCTTGAGAATGCCACATAAACCAATGCGGCTCACCTGCATTAAGCTTAGCGATTCTCGCCGACATCTTTCCGTCATTAATAATTCTTGCAGTGTTGTTAAACTAGGTTAGGGTTTTGGGATGTGATTCGATCATAGAACCCCACCGCCCTAGCCTTGGCCGATGGCCTCTCAAACTAGGTCTTGGACCAATAATGCCATCTCCAATTAAACAGTTGCTCCTGTGCTGCGATCACGACATCCTATCCTTGGCCGCAGTTGCAGCGTTCCTTAAGTGTAAAGAAACAAGTCGAATGATGACTGCAGTTGCGACACTTGTCGTGGTCATAGTGTTTCTTGGCCATGGTCAAGGTACCTCTTATTTTCTTCTTGGTTTTGGTCGTGACACCTCTTGTTTAGTTATAACCAACCGCAGTGGTGGCACCCCATGTCGCGGTCGTGGCATATCATTTTCACAATTTGACAAATAGGTTCAGTGATGTGGCGGTCGTGGCACCTACCGCAGTTGTGACACTCCTCTTGTTTAAGGCCACAATTGTGGTCCTATGAAAATGGAACGAAATATATATATACACATATACATATACATGATAATAAAATAAAATTGATGATGTTTAATTAAAAGCTAATTCAATTGTGCTAACAACAAAATCAATGTTGAAACTTTTAGAATGTCGACCTCAACTGAAGACACATTGATGAAGAAGGCAACTTCACTGAAGGGGATAGAAGAAATCCTCGATAAGATAACAAATTCCCTAAAATACAATCCAAACCTTTCTCCAAAAAAAAGACTTCAGCTGTAGCTGATGAAAAATAAGTATGACTACATCCTGGCCCATAAGACACCAGAAGAGTCAGAGGAGTCCCTGAACACATCTGAGACGGAGACTTCTGAATACTAGCCTCTAGAAACTGAGCTGTGGAAACTGGAGAAGAGGAATGTTGAACCGAAGGAAGCATAGAGCAGCAAAAAGCAGCAAAAAGAGGAAGGTGACAATTGTAGAGAAGACAAAAGGGCAGGAGAAAGAAACAACTCATGAGGAGGTACAAGAGACTGAGGTAGTGGTCCTAGACCAGAAGAGGCCAACATTCATGCCAAGAGACCCTACACACCAGTCGTAGTTCGACTGGTTACTGCAAGCAAATGGGTTCAGGCCTACCAGATACCTATACATTGAAGACTTCAAGAAGATGAGATTCTACGACAGGGTAGTCAACTTCCTAGAGGGTGCGAATCTGTGCACCCTATGCTCCTCTGAAGCCCCCTCCCTAACACAATTGATGGTAAAATTCATGTCGTCCTTAGAGAAGTTCCCAGTAAGTGACGGGGAATGCAAGAAGGACAGAAGGGACTTCAAGCTGGAAGTGAGATTAGGAGGAAAGTGTCATAAAATCACAGAGGCCATGGTAAACACTATATTTACAAGAACAACTGATGAATCACAGAGTTTCTCTGCCATTCCTGGAGAGGACACGATCGGGTACAGATGCCACAAAATGTTGAAAAAGCTGACGGGGGAGCAAGAACACAACTCCATGAACTCCAAGGCGACCCTCATCACATCATGCTTCATTAGGGTGATGCACAAGATAACTGTCAACACCATATTCACTAGTTCAGAGACCAGAGGTGTAACAAAAGGGGACCTCTTTATAATATGCTGCATGCTTAATAGGAAGTCGATGAATATAGGTAGAATTCTTATTTAACGACTATCAGCAACTGTGGTAGGGGAGGCAAAATAGATGAAGGAGTTCTGCATGGGAGGCCAAATCACAAAGATAGCATATCATTTCATGGATGCAAACCTGTTAATGAGGTACAAAAAGATGAAGGGGCACACAAAGATTGATATAAAGTCCCTCATCAACATAGGGATCTTATCACAGAAGGGAGACAAGCTCTTCTACAAGCAAAGCTGCTCCAAGATGCTCCTCCCCATCCCAGAAATGGCATACTATGACGCTCACAAGCTACAACCCTCTCAAGAAGATGTTGACAAGATGTACTCAGGGGCCATCCGCACTACAGTGGACCATTCATCTACTTTTGGTGAGAAGGATGATAAAGTTAAATCTCAAGAGATAGAGATAAAGAAACCAGAGGAGAAAAACAAGATGGCAATAAGAAAGAAGAAGAAGAAGAAGAAGGCATTAGAAAAGACTATTGCCCCAAGCCCGCCCTCACCATGCTTCCCAGCCGAGATGACAATGAGTGAGGGGCACCTTCCTAAAGCTAAAATCATAAAAGAATATGTTCATGCACGCCTTGAAGCTACAACAACAGAACAACATGTCGAGGTCGAATAAGAAATCAACCAGGCACGTGAGGACCCCGAGTTTGTACCCAATCCCATAATCCCAGACATAATCCTACAAATGTCAAGATAGCCAGAGGTGAGCACCCCCAGTCCAACAATGTCAACTCCACAACTGAAGGAGCCTAGAGCCTCCACCACACCTATGGACTAGCAACAACACCGCCCGCACACATTCAGTGACATTTTGGGCAATGTGTTTGATGTCATGTGGCAACACATGCATCAAACTTCTGAATTAAATGTAAATATTACCTCCACCATGTGTACACTAATTATGTAGGTAAAAATGTTGAACGATAGAACTAAAATGCTTCCCTAGTTCATGCAAGGGGTGATGAGCACCCAGAATGCACTAATGGGGGCGCAAAGGACTCTCACTGAGGAAATGGTGGACCTCAAGAAGTAGAGGGATGCCATGCGAGTAGACAAGGAGATCATGAGGAAAGGATACAAGCAAGCACTGGACGACCTCAAAAAGGAGTGTCAATGCTTAGATGAAGAATGTTGGCAGCTAGAAGCCAAACACCAAGAAATTGACGGCTGGCGGTAGAGAAAGAACACTAAGCATCTGACGAGTCCTTCCACATCACCCACTTCCTCGAGCCCCAACAAAGATGATGACAACATGGGGAACTGGTGTAGGAGCAACATCAAAAGAAGATAGCACCAACGTGAAAACTTCTTCGATGGTTGAACCATAGGCGAAGGAAGCACCACCATAGTTGGACACTCATCAAGACAATGAGAAAAAAAGACTAATATGTTGTCAAAGGGTTTCAATTTGAAAAATAGCGCAAAAGAAGAAGATAAGGTTGCACTAGAGGATCCCAAGCAGGTTGTCATCGCTAGAGTAGAGAGCATAGCGATAGAAGTTCTCATGTCACAAGAAATCAAAGATCAATACAAGTCCTTGGACGACCTGACATTCAGGATGGACATCTGTACTGACTTCTTGAAAGACCTAGAGTAGTATGATCAAGATGACTCCTTCTATAATGGAAATATGGTCATGATGTTAGCCTTACTAAATGTTGTAGAGCTGGAGCAACCGTCAGAAGTGAGTCATCCAATAAAATACATAGCTGTAGAGATGTCCATAAAAGACTAAGGTAAGGCAATAACTCAGACACTAGCTAAAATAAGGGTTCAACCTCCTACAACAGAAGCACCACCCACAAAAGCACAAGAAGTAGAAGAAAGAACCTTAGAAGATGAGGAAGGTGGGATCACTTCTTTCTTCATGAACGAGTCGATCAAGAAGTGGAGCACACCAATCAATGAAGTAGAATTAGGTGTTTCTCTTCCCCTACCCTGTAAGATGGTGGGTATGGACATGACTACACTATCATGGATAACATGCAGAGATGTCTATATCCTTGCAGATATATTTGACACAACCTACCCAGAGCTGACATTATCTATCACAACAAGGGCGGGTCACTCAACAGAGATCACTTCATAGGGATTTTCCAGACAAGAGAATGCGTGCATAAAAAGCTATACAAAGTGTTGTGTGCCACCCTACTTGAAGTATTCTTGCATCTAGATAAATTACAACCAGTGTTCAATGGCACCAGACATCTAGCAGGACTCCTATACGAAGTCAACAACAAATATGTTGATGTGATAGAGCTACAATGTGTAGTGATCATGGATGAAACTAGATTTTTAGTCATGTCCATAAGGACTGTAAAGTATTAGGAACTGACTGTTGTCAACTTATATGAAAGACGAACAATGAAGTTCAACTTCTATGCAGCTGAACTGGACAACACCTCCCTGATATACAAGAATTAGGAAGCAAGAGATATCCTGAAGGTGCTGCTACGTCTGCAAAGAGTTATACAATCAGAAGACAACATACACAAGGGGATGTAGAAGCAATTCTCCATTAGCAAGAAGGTCCCCTAAGAAAAGGCTAGAATAGGGGAGTGCACCTTCATCGTGCTAAGGATGATGGAAGCCATCAATAAGGGAACCCCATTAGAAGATCTTTACATAGAAGATCTGCATGGACTGCTCGGTATGTACGCAATGGAGGTTATCTACAACTGCCGCTTCTTCAACGATGTGGCAATAACTTCATACGCAGTACCCGTGAACGCTTAACCAAGAAATCCCCCTCCCTGAAAATAAAACCTGGAGGGAGGAACTCAAAACATTGTGGATCGACCCTACAGAGTCAGCTAGAACAACAACTTGAAAGGAAGCCTGGACAGCTAATACTAGTGCAACTGCAGAATGAATACAAGAACCTGAGCCAGAGCATCCTCCAGTGGAAGATGATAAAGAAGAACATCCTTTAGCAGGCTAGCTGAAAGAGGGTGAGATAGAAGAATAAGTTCTACCCGAAGATAAACCAGATGGGCTTGCTGGGGAAATAGTGCCAACCTTCAAGGATTTTGACAAATGGAGCTGCGTGAGCCTATCTCAAGAACCCCTCAATGCAATAATGAAATTCTTGAAGGAAGATGACGCGTCAATAGAGGCCATATTTGAAAGGGATGGCATCTACATGTTGAAGGATGAACTCCGCGATACGTTGAAAATAGGAGGGTACCTCTCAGTCAGTACCATGTCTGCTTACCAAGCTCTACTAAACATGAACATGCCAAATGTGCACATGGCATATTTTCTTTTAGTGGATGACATCCTAAGAGACAAGAGATCAGGTGAAGAGGAATGCCTAGCTATGTCTCTCCCATACTACATCTTCCTATCGATACTTCATGACAGTCATTGGACTTTGCTAGTAGTCAATATAATTAAAAGGACTGCAGTGTTATACAACAGCTCAGATGTAGCCTTCACACTGAACACGAAAACAAATATGACTATTGCAAAGACACCTATAGAAGAGAAGGTAGTCAAATGCACTGAGGCGATTGTAGAGATACTGAAGAGTCATGGCAAGGGGTACAAGCATAAAGAAGGAAAATACTTCAAGAAGACGTAGTTCTTCCATAGGAGCCCTCAGCAGGTGCCTCTATCAAACGACTACGGCTTCTACCATCTAGCCTGGATGTTGGTCCTAGCCACATTGAATACAAAGGTGGAACGTATGCTGCATGAGAATTACCACCCACTATGTAGAGTGTATGCTATCATGCTCCTCAAGTTAAGGTGGGCCACCAAAACAAGTTAGAAGAAATAAAGTAAGCTCGTATATATGCCTAACTCTAATTTTGACACCCTGAGTCAGGGTGAATGATAAGTTTGGGGGAGGTGTCATAAATGGGAGTGAGAGGTACAATCCCATACCAAATTTGCAAAATTTGAAAAAAAAATACTTGTACATATTTTAGTTTCCACCAAATTGATTTTGTGATAAATTTATGCTTTAAGGAAAATTTTTTATGAGTCACATTTTTGTGTAGTTACCTTTGAGTTTGTCTATTCCCTTGCTAAAGGTTGTAGTTCTATTTTATAAAGGAATATACGAGCAACTAATGCATACAAAAGTAAAACGAGAAGCATAGAAATACAATTTTATCTCATTCTTGCAATAACATGTTGTCTTTGTAACAATCCTAAGCTTATGAAACCCTTGGAAACTGGAGAACTTCACCGAGCCATACTCCTGACCAACCACCCTAACTTGACGGTTCCAGTCAGAAAACCCTCACCTCCCTCGAGAAGGAAACAACTATCCCTTTTGAGTTTAAGTATCCCCGCTTTGGGATGAAAAGAGGCTTGGCCGCCATAAGATCGCATAAAAACCCGCTCACCCAAACCAAAGAGGAGATATAAAAAGCCAAAAAGAAAAGAAAAAAAATATATAAAGAGAGTTGTGCCCAAAAGATGCCAAAGGGCCCCACATGGCCAGTGTATTATTGCACTCATGAATGTAGATATGTCATGCCTATAAGTGGAACCTTGAAGCCAAATTTACCCACCTACAATCCGGAACGAACCTCACACAACCACCTAACTTAACATTAGAAGACCCTAAGGGAAACACCGTCCTTATGACAGTTGTGGGTGAGGGAAATTTAGGATAAGAGGAAAACACTTAATGCCTGAAGCGTACCCGAACACACCAGCATAGGGCCAACTAAAAATAAAGGAAGAATGTGAAGCTACCCCTAAAGGAGATGTTGTACTAGTATGTCTAGCAACCTATCCCAGGAAGGGGTGATACATTGAGAAGTAGTGACCTTTTACTACCAAAGGTAATGGCAAGAACTCAAAGTTGTGCAACTCTAGTTATTAAGGGGGTGGAATGAGATTTTAGGATTGAGCAAACATACTATAAGAGCCTTTCTATAAGAATGAGATAACTCAGTAATGTTAAGTTTTGCAAATTTTTGTCACAACAAAATTTCTCTTTCCTCTCTAGCATTTTGAGCCTACCCTTAGCCTGAGGACAGGCTTGATTTTAAGTTTGGGGGAATTGATAAAATCTAATTTTATACACTTTTTGCATATATTTTATACCTCTCCTAACATATCTTTTATAGACTTTTTCCACTTAATTTAGCACTTTATGCCAAAAATCTCATTTGCACACCTTTTTCATCCTTACAGGGTCACATCGAACCATGACTATGGTTAGCACCTCGACCATGGCTCATCGACCACTAGGGACACTCTCACCGCAGTTGATGTCCCCAAGGTCACACTGATGCTTCACGACCGCGGTGTCTTGCACCCTTTTTGGTTGAAGACTATAAGTTGTTCATCTCAACCTCGATCGACCTCGACCGAGGTAATGCCGTGACCGAGGTAGTGCCATGCCTCAATCGATGTGGGATCATGACCGAGGTGGTGCCATGCCTTGACCGAGGTGCTGACTCGACCAACCACTATGGTGACCTCAACCGAGGAGAGGCCTCGATCGACTGCGATCAAGCCTCGAATGATACCAAGCCTAAAATTTAGTGTGGATGGTTAATTCAGTGGGAAACACCTATAAATAGGCTACCCATCTTGACTTTTCACATCATCAGATCATCAAGGACCACAAAGTGCTACCAAATTCCACACCCACTCTCATCTATCTGATCAGTCTTGGATCTCCGAAGGCAGTAGTTGAGGAGGGAGAAGATTGAATCCCCTCTTCCTCGAAAGAAGGAGAGCTTCACAACACCCATTCACAATGTATATTCGCAGGAGTATATTGGTGTATCACCACTTTCTCTCTCTTCTAGATCTATCATCTCTATTATGTTGTACCTCTTCCCTCTTTGTGGTTGTGATGTATCTATCATTTTGTAACTTCATTATGCTGTTCGTTAACATGTGTGGCTAAACACTAAACTCGGGTTGGGAGTAGCCACTAAGGCTCTCCCAACATGTATATTCTTTCTTCCCTTTGAATACATATATGCTCCTATCAAGATTATCTCCATATGCTTGTTATTAATGCTTCACTTGTATGCTTAGCTACCATCTTTTGATGTTTGATCGTTGGTACCTCAAAAGAGTAGTATCTTCTTTATCTAGTGTTATGGAGTTTGTATGAATGCATGAGAATGTTGGATTGCTAAAGCTTATGGTCATATGGTTTGCTTTGTGGTTGTAAGGTTGTTATCTCGAGAGGGAGGCCACCTTAGATCCTAGATATATCCTTATCTCTAGAGATGAGGAAATAGACATTTCTATGACTTCTTATAATATTTATGGGAGTATACAAAGGGGAGTGAGTTTTGTGTGTTGGTGAGAGATCTTAGTGGGTGAAACGCGATCTAAGTTTCCTTCCATACCTCTATTTCTTACTATTCATTCTTGTTTTCTCTTGTTGTTATTTTATTTCTTTCTTTTAAATTTCTTTTTTTTAGCTTGAGCACCTTCGTTCCTTAGGGAACGACCTTTGTAGCCCTTCTGTTTATCCAAAGTATATGAGTGTGAGACCCTGCGTACTTAACACCTACTAACCTTGTCCCTATGGTTCGACCCCGATTACTACATCAGACCTTGTATTATATTTGTGGGGTCTTGAGTTTCGGGTTATTATCCTAAGAGTCTGACTACTCTGGATCTACTCCATTTTGGATGTGCGATTTAAGCCAATCAATCTTGGATTTAGTTTTTTCTCAGGAATGAGAAGAATTCTTAATTCAGAGTGGAGGGTGGGTGATACATACTATACTTTTTATCTACACCTATCTATTTTAGACATAGATTCCATCATTACATTCTACTGATTGTTTTTCAATTTTTGTTTTAGAATAATGAAAGTCATTGTCTATTTTTCTTAGATTTAGATGATTTTGTTTGCATCCATGCATATTCGCATCATTTGACCCCATCTATTCCAAGAAAATCCTCATCATGACCAACTTTTTAAGCTAACCAATGGCTATAAATGACCCTATGTGCCCTATGCCTGATTATCATGTTTCTTTGAAAAAGATGGCAAGTGTTGAGGAACTGAGAAGGATCCAATACATCATGCTTCCAATTGGCTAGTGGAATAATTGCATGATCACCACTGTATTCCCTACTATGTCACTACATGAGTGCAGTATGACAAAGTGAACATTCCAATTAAAAAAATTGTAAACTAGTTTGCATTTTGATCCAAGCCCTCTTTTACACTTCTTCCATCTTCTTATACCTTCATCTACCAAAAAGAAACAAAACGTCACAAAATATGTTGAACTCTAAGCTCATGGTGGCATACCCCCCCCTCTCTCTATCTACTTCTTCCATGTCCTTCTCTATGTAATAGGGGTACTATTGACAAACATTAACAAAGGATGCCAATGTGCACACAAAGCAAGGAAGAATATTGAGATTTATGTATTCCTGCAAGAAAATGTGATCTTGAGTAAAAAAAATTAGATATTCACAACTTCCTCCACACATCCATTCACTCCTCTTTCTTCCTAAGGGAAAAATGAATGCTTTAGTTTTTTACATGCTCTTCACATACCTCAGTGTCATATCATATGTAATTTTTTTTATTATGTGGGTCTACCTGAATCCTCACGAAACTCTTAGACATGCTTGATCTTATAAAAGATGGTGAGGAAGTTTTTTAGGAAGTAAAATTGGGAACAAAGATATATAAAGCTGTGTTCTGATATCTTAATAACTTATTTAACTTGGCCATATTCGATGGAAAGGGTGAGAACATGATTTGAGGATGAGGCAATCACATAGGCTATAATATTAACTAGATGACAGTTTCAAAATTTGTGTTAATCCTGGACATGTAACATTTAAGTTTGTGGTTATTTAATAAACAAATATTCATCATGATTTAATTACACTTCTTAGATTATTTTGCACCCCAACTTAGAAATTTACCACTTAATTTAGTTTATTCCATTATTCTCTTTCCTATTTCATATTGAGTCAAATGTTGCATGTTTTGGACAATTTATTGTTTGTTTCGATCCAATTGAGATTCTCACTGCCTTGGTTGTTGCTTAATGGTAATGTTTTTGTAATAAAACCAATTGTTTTTCTTTGAAGGGAACAAGCACATGTTTTCCCCTCTCATGCATGCTTATATCACTTAAAATATAAACACTCCATTTGTAAAAGAGTGAAATCCCCCCTTTACTAAAAATTTGAAAAATCAAACCTCCATTCCCAACATACTCAAAAGGTATGTTGAAAAGGGTGTAAAATTTTCAAATCTTTATTTATATGGTATACAAAACACCATTAGAAAGCAACGCAATAAAGAATACTGACTATAATCAATTTCATAAAAGATAATACATGAAAACACCATTCTCCCTTTAGGGTTTACATCAAGATACACAAACAAGATCTAGATAGAGGGAAGTCTAACTACTACAATCTTGTCTCCAAAGAAACATATCCATCAACCGAGTCCAAGCCAAAAGCTAAGATCTTCTTGTCTTATCCATCACCTTGCTCATCACCTGGGTGGCTAGGAAGGCATCCAACAAAAGGGAAAGGGAAGAAAAGTATCTGTCACAAAATAATTCTAAGATAACAAGATAAGTAAAGCAAGTAAAAATAGGCTAGGGTTCATCATAAGATGAAGATAACAAGAGTATGAGGCTTCAAAAGAAACCTGCCATTAACAATTATATTAGAAAGGATTTGCATGTAATATAATTATGTCTACATAACTAAGTAGGGTTGGTGCACCTACCAGACCTCCAACCTATAGGTGAGGGGAGAATAAGACATTCCCAGTCATGTGCACAATAATATGGGGTGAATAAAAACATTCCCCATGGCAATTAAATACATGCCATTTTTGGGTGGTTGTACATAAGTACCACTACTTTAAATTAAATAGATAATAAATCTACATGCTAGAAAAGTAGTCATGGCAAGAATAATCATATGAATCAATAAGAATGGCAGTGGGGTATAAGACCCAAACAATATGAAACAATATCTGATTTGAGGCACAAGTAATTAGGGTTTCAAGAAAAGAGTATTAGATTCAATTAAGCCTCATTAGGGGAGAATAGGTTAAGGCATTATGTTTCCCAACTAAGGTGTTATATGCACATACCTTTCTTTAATGAGATACAATTATCAACTTGCACCACTTTAATTGATTCCAAGTTCCACTTTTCCTATTTTCAATGTATTAACATGTATTAGGGTTTCACATATGCATAAAGGTAAAGGAAAGCCTAACTTTTGGACTTTTCAAACAAAACCTCAATTTTGACTCCAAAACTATCACCATTGACTTAGTTAGGTTTTTCTAATTAAGAAAACATATAATTCTGTATATTTTGGAGTTATGAAGATTAAAGTACATTTTGATGATTTTTATCTATTAAATTCATTTTTAGAAAACACCTCTCTACAAAACTCAAAACCGATGCTTGGAAATATTTTTATTAGAAAGAGCACATTTTTTAGTTCAAACATATTTTATTTTTATTTTTGGACAATCAAATCAAAAGTTATGAATTATTGAAATTTGACCAATCATAAAATGACTCATATACAAACCATGCGAGAGAGAGGGAGAGAGACTGGGCCCAGCTGACTTGGCCCAATCAGGTGAGGCCAAGTCACGGGTCAAAGGTGTGGTTGACTCACCCCAAAACAAAGAAGAATGAGGGCCAAATTACCAAACTGCCCCTTAGCAAGAAAATTAAAGAAAGGAGAAACGAGGGGGTAATTTAGGGAAAACATGAGGGATAGTCTTCAACCTTTCCTCTATGATGAACCAACTGCAATAGTAGAGAAACCAGCCAAGGTTTGAGAACCAAAACTCATGAATCCATCAACCAAAACACCAGGGCAGAGCACCATCACAATCATAGAGAAAACCAAACTCAAGAGTCTCAACACTCATGTGACAAGTAATCAACTGAGAACCTTATTCAAATCGAATTAGGATAAAGTGATATATTCAATTATTGATCTTTTTCTCCCTCTTCTTTTGAGGGTGCAAATGAGTCCCAAAATTAATGAAAATTGACATATAGCTGATTTTTTATTTGAGGAATCTGAATATGCAATTAGATTTGCCATTTGAGAACTTTTATGTGTTAAAAAAATCAAAACTTATTTTCTCTTTCCTCCTGCATTAATGGTGATAAGATTCCCTAAATTTGATGAAACTTTACCCACAAATCACCCTAAGTATTGGACATGAATTTGGCATCAATTTTACATGTTGGAGTTATTTGTATATTTATTTAATATTTTGAAGGTTCTACACACTCTCTCTCTCCTAATTTCACATGTATATTAAACATTATCCAAATTTCATGAAAATTCACCCAAAGGCTATTTTTAATGTGTAGATCAAAATCAGTTTTCACTTTGGAGTCATTAGGTATTTTATTTAATATTTTGAGGAAAACTAACATTTTATTTTTAAAATATAAGAGATATAATTATTATCATTCCAAAATTATGAAACTTGGCCTCCAAGCCAAACCAAACCCAAGGAAAACGAATCTCAACTTATCTTTAATCAATTAATATTCCTTTTATGAATTTTAGTCCATTATCCAATATTTCCAAAATTTCCCATATTAACTAATTAATCCAATATCACATTAACATGTTTAAAGAAATATTATTCATTCCTCTTTATCTTCCTTGCTCCATAAGGCTAAGGAATGATCTAGAATGAATATATTTTGTTAATGTCACATGAGTGGTAAACTTGCATACTAGACCCTTACTAAAAATATTTATTGTGGTATTTGTGCATAAACCCATATGTTGGCAATAATAATGAACAAATGTTCACCAAACCACTATTATTTCCACAAATTAAACATAAAGGCCAAAATGGATAGAAATGAAATGAAAAGCTTATAAAGAGGGCCAAAAGATAAAATGTCCATGATTCAGTATGTTACACCATTCTTAAAAGGAATTTACTATGTGGACACATTTTGGAATTCAAAATGGAACCCAAGTTATTATCCTCCACAAAATAAAGATTATCTAGATAAAATAACATATGTTATTTGTTATACCTTTTATTTTTTGATGGAGATTAACTTGAATTTCATTTCAAATTCCAGAATTATGTCAACTTAGCATTATTTTTGTTACAACATAAAGCACTATGTCAATTGAAGCTAGCAAGGCAACAACTTTGCTATATTAATTAAGACTTTTTTTTGGAAAAGCCAGAAGACTATCTTATTCATCCCGCTCGTCTCTTGTGGGAAAAAATGTAGAAGTTATCTACAAATACATTTTGCATGAATATCAAACTGGGTAGTACTACTACCCTTACACAAGTGAAAATTGAAAAAGGAACTAATTTTACTTGGTGGTTGATTGTAAACACAATAACTAGAGTTTTATTTGGTGCAGTTTTTCTAAACTATCTACAGTTTGGTTTCCCTCCCTTGGAACAAAGCCTATTATGATCCTTGATTCAACTTTATCCATCAACAACATGATCTCATTTATTCTTTGGGCATATCTTGGTCTAACTTTCTCCTCATCCTTTATAATATCAACATCCCACTTACTATCACTTCCAATAACAATTTGGGGGCATTGCCGTTCTATAGAACACCTAATCCATCTTTTATGGCTTCAAGTTCCCCTTCCACGATAGATCTTGCATTAGAATCAGAACTCCACCCTATAACCCATCTTCCATTGTTGTCTCTAAGGGTGCCTATTGTAGCCTAACTTCTAGCCACATCAACGTTATCTTATATCCATCCATCAACTAGAAACTGCAAGTGGACAATTTTCTTGGTTGGGCTATTAATGCCACCATTTCCATCTTCGTTCTGCAGTTGCAAACATATTGTTGTATCTCCTTATGTTCAATTCTTGAGCTGCCACTATAATTTTCTTTCCCTCAAAGACAAAAGCATTCCTGGCCATCCAAAGAAACCACCATAGCACTACGAAGGTAGTTTGGAGCTAATCTGGTAACTTTAATCCCTCTTGAATCCATTCAATGATATTTCTAGCATGTGTTTGAGTAAACGACTATAACACAATAAACTAGCTCCACATTTCATCAGTATGTGAGCATTCCTTAAAAGCATGAATGGTTGATTCCTCACATGCCAGGAACCAGGGCACAAATTATCACTACCAAGCTTTCTTTCTAATCTTTGTTTGTTGGTCATCAAACCTTCAAGGGTTGTTATCTAGAGAAACAATTTAATCTTTCTAGGAACCCATATCTTCCATATCTTTGTCCACTTCTTCTCTTCTTGAATTCCACATCTATCCATCAACAAATTATACATTGATGTAGTGTTGATGGTACCATCACTCATGTGGTTCCAACTCCATACGTCCCTGCCTATCCTTGCATTAGGCATTTCTTGGTTTAGGATAGCATGTATGCTCTCTGTATCTAGGTAATCTTCTAAGAATCCTAGATTCCAATTTCCCTCCAGGTCAACCCATGTATCAACTTGCATATCTTGTAGTTCTTTAGACACTTACTTAATGGTTTTTCTAATCAAAGAGTCTAGTACATAACACCATTTCTCAACCCAAGAATTTGTGGAAGTGTCAATATTATGACCTTCTAACCTATTCTCAGCAACAACACCAATGAGATGGTAGACACCCCTCTAACAATTACTCGCTCATCACCCTGGTTGGGCCTTGAATGTTTTATACTTCCCCTATAATCCCTCCCTCCACATATTATGTCTTTGGTTAAGAAATTTCCACGCACTCAGCATAAGAAGTGAGAGGTTCCACTCATGCATGGTTTCAATGCCTAAGCCACCATGACTTGTGATGCATGTTGTTTTGTGCCAATTTAATAGGGACATCATATTCTGAGATCTGCCTCCTCCCTATAAAAATTACCTTATAGCCCTATCAAGACTGCTACAAAGATTCATGGGGAATAAGCATGCTTGCATATCATAAGTTGGGACCTACACCATGAAAAATCTAACAAGACATGGACGCCCAACTCTACTCAGAGTTCTGACTGCCCATCCATTCACTTTCCCTTCCACCTGAGGATGTATGCATGAGTGTTCTTTGTTATCCTACCATGGATGATGGGAACTCCCAAATAGAAACCAAGGTCATTAGTTCTATGTATGCCTACTAATTTTCTTATGTTCTCTTATGTTGGGAAATAGGGGGCAGATATAGGCAACAACAAAAAAACATATTGCCATATTCCCCATAAACCAGCAAATCACGTCAACAAATATATAATGTAAAGGATGGTTTGGAGGATATACTTGATCCTAGAGCAAGTTCAATTACATAATCCTCATCAATGTAGATGCTCAATTGTCTTCTAGTTGCACTGGGACTTGTCTGCTGCTCCTCCATGGACAACAAACTCGGATGTTTGTCATATGTAGCAACTCCTCTCACAACAGGCTGCTAGTTGGCATTGCCCTCGTAGCGGTAGACACTGTCCTCCAGCCTCTAGAGTAGTCCATGTGGACCACCAGGAAGTCTATGTTACACTACCAGAGCCAACGAGAAAGAGTTGTCCCCTTCTATAGATGTGCTAGTCACCGAAATGCTTTCCCACAATTGATCCTTAGTTGTTCTCTCCCTCACTATCCCTCCCTTTAATAGGTAGGACTTGCTTGGGTTGTCTATTGGTTACCACAACCAAAGAGGACAATAATTTTCAGAGCAACATATTCTCAATTGTGTGTCTTGGGAAGCCCCCATCACCCATCTATTTATAGCAGAGGCTAGGGTCAGGGTTCCCAATCAGAGTGGGTGTAGAAGGGTCCAGAATCATGAATTTTCTAAAACCTATGAACTGTGAAACAATCATCTCATGAGAGAACCAGTCATCTCACTTAGCGATATGGTCATTTCACACAATTTCGTGTTTGCAATTGAATTTTTAATTCATTTCTAGCTAATGTCCAACATTAATCCTTATACCAATCGAATTGAACAAGTGACACAATTCAACTTTTCTCGTAATTCCAGAAAATCACCATAATCTTTGGTTGGCTTGACCAAGAAAATCGCTTCACTAGGTTAACTGGTCATCTTGCCAACCTAAGTTGATCAGTTCACCCAGTGAGCCAATCGATTGGTGTCCTGAGTCATGCATAAGTAAACCAATTCAATTTTCAATCAATATGACACTCCTAAACTTGAACTTGATAGTTCTAAGTCCAGTAAGTTGACTTGTTATTTACTTGAATGCCTAAACATCTTTAGTAATCAAATTAAACATCATTCATGAATATACTCCTTTAATCCAAGTGTATCATATGTGTGTGTCCCTATAGGTCCAGAGTTACGTTGGCAGTGAATGTCCATAACTAATTTTGACATCATAAGCAAAGAGCGGTGCCTAGTCACACATCATTGTTGCCAAGTAATTTGAAAAGTTGGAAAACAACTTCAACCAACAAGTCGGGATTAATGTTATAGTGATCATATAGTTCCTTTGTCTCTGATATCCAGATTGAACTCGAGTCATGGAATCGTCATCCTCTCAACATTCAATCCATATTCCTTAAACTAGAGAAAATTGTCTGAGATGCATGTGAGTTCACATATCATATATTGAATCACATGACTACGGCCGTATATTTCTGAGTCTTTCTTATCAAGAGGCCCTGGATATCAAAGTCTTGTAGGAGGGACAAATCTCATCTACATCACTCACACTCAAATCTCCATGTGTCACAACTACCCAATCATCACCATTATGGAAACCCTTATTTTAGGATTACGTTTGATGATGTCAAAGTTATTGAATGACATGTGATGAATGTAGTGACATTAGGTATAATAACCACAATCACTACTATCACAATGAGAGATGATTTTGACTACCATTCCATGGACTCCATGTATCACTCTCATGGTGGGTCTGTTTGATACAATATTCTCTAACATGTACCTGTGTGAGTGACTTGATATCATATGTCATGATTAATGATATTTTGTCATTAGTAAACACACACTGTATACTTATGTACTACTACCATCTATTTTGTTTCGATAGTAATATCTGACTAAGGAAATAACATGAATGTGTATGTATACTCTTACCATTCATATGATATCATCGTTCAAGTCATGTACTTGAAAACATACATCATTGGGTAATATCATTCTTTAGACAACTACTTACATTTGTGTCATCATCTCATGACTGATACAGACATAATAGACAAAATTACCTTTTATTATTAACAAACTAGGATTTGATGCCGCACTCCAATCTTCATATGATTGGCTCTTAGGACATACATACCAACATCTTGTTCCCTTCGTTCACACCAGTAGAGAAGAATACTCTTGTCTTCTCTTCTAACATGACCTGCCTTGAAGCTTCCCCAAACTTTTGAAACATTTCAGAATCACCTTCATCTGTTGGCAGTTTGCTTTTGCCAACAAAACTATATCATCAACAAATGCAATGTGAGAAATGCTTGGCCCTTTATTTGAAATCTTGATTGGCTTCCAAATTCCTTGCTCTACTCTAGAATTGATCATTTTAATTATGCACTTAAAACACATAATAAACAAATACGGTGACAATGGGTCTCCTTGTCTCAGACCTCATGACGCCTTGAAAGGTTTTAGTTTGCTTCCCTTCTAGAGAATTGAGAATTGTGCATCATTGTTGAGTGCATGACATATTTAATTATATTTGGGTGGCCATTGAGCCTTCTGAATCGTATCCAAGATAAAATTCCATGACTTTCTATCATACGCCTTTGCAAGGTCAATTTTGATGGCCATAATTGGAGCAACTTTGGTCCTTCTCATGTGATGAATTAGTTAATGCACTAAGATGATGTTATAAGTTATTTTCCTTCCTGTGATAAAGCTTGATTGTTCCTAGGAGATCTGGATATCCATAAATTTATTGAAATGACACACAACCACTTTGGAAACAAATTTTAGCACTGTGTTAGGAGTGAAACCGGTCTCAGTTGGCTACATTTAGTAGGGTGAGGGAATTTTGGGGTAAGAGTTGTAACAACATTACACATCTTCAATGGTAGGGAAAACCTCATATCACCCTAGTCACAGTAAGCATGATTGAGTCTTTAATCACAGTTCAGCTTGTTTTAATGAAACCTACATCCCTTCCATTATGACCTCCAAACTTGTTGGACTTCATATACTAAACCTTTGACCACAGCTCTTGCTCAGTAGGATCTTGTCCAGTGATGTGATATTGTTGCTGGTGAGACTATGAAACTATCCATGAACCTTTTTGATACTTTCTTTAGTGGGATGTACATTCATAGTAAACTGCCTTTTGAAGAATTTTTTAGATCACTTCATGAATATAATTATCATCTTCAACTCATTGTCCTTCCAAACATTTTAGTATAGAGATAAATTTCTTCTAATTCAGTCTTTAACACAAGACACTACTACATAAATGGCTTATAAAGTCACTTTTCAAGGTGTCAGTTGTATACAAAAACCGACACATAAACCCTACTGTGTCGGTTTTGAACAGAAACTGATATCCAATCCATGAAGGTCGACCAGACACGGGTACCGCTTTTATTAAGTGTCGGTTAATTAATAAAAACTGACACCTAAAATCAACCGCCAAACCCAAAATTCCAGCGAAAAAATTGGCTCCAATATTTTACATATTGCGTCGGTTCGTAACTAAATAACCGACGACTAAAGTGAATTCGTGAGATAGGAATAGTTGTCGGTTGTCGTTTAATCAAAAACTGATGACTATAATGTAGTATAGTTGTCAGTTTGTGGCAAAGAACCGACACTGTTGGTTTAGTTGTCGGTGTTTTAAATAACCGACACGTATTTCCAACTTAATAGCTCACCCTTCCCGAACGATTCTTCCCATTTCCCTATTTCGTTCCCGATTTCCCTAGCTCCGGCGATTTCCCTTGCTCCCTGTCGCCGCCGCCGCCGCTCCTTCCACCGTGCTCGCCGCTCGTCTCCATCGAGCGAGAAGCAGTCGGCCTCCCTCTCCGCCTGCCCGTCGGCCTCCCTCTCTGCCTGCCGACCTCTCCTCTGCCATCGGCCTCTTCTCCGCCCGCCGGCCTCTTCTCCGCCGTCGCCGGTAGCAGCTAGGTCTCCTAGCTTCGCCGCCCTCTCCTCCGCTCCTCTCTTCGCCGCCGGAAGCTGCTAGGACTTTGCCTTGGCCGCTGCTCCTCTTCCCTCAAGGTGCCCGCCCTGCCTTCTTCTTCTTCCTCTGCTCGTCTTCCCTCAAGGTGTCGCCCTGCTGCTGGGCATTTTTTTTAAATTTATTTACTTTGTATGAGAATCAGTTTTAATTAGGGCTCATACACATATTGATGTATAACACCTAAATGAATATCTAGTTAGTGTATTTTCCTAGTATCGTGAAAGATTCTCAATCGTGTGTATCAGATGGGATTCTTATATATATTCAGATCTTAATGTTATAAATGGAAGACTCGAATGTTATAAAATCCCATCAAAGTAGGTAGAAACAACTTATATATATTAAGATCTTAATAATTCCATGAAGTGCACATTATCTTACTCAGGAAAAGTATGTGTATAATGTAGGATTAGTTCCATATAATGGTTCTATTTTAGTAAGCACCTAGAAACCCGTCCAAGATTTACTCATTAGGAGTATTTCCTCATTTGTTCTCTAAGTACATTTGTAGACTTCTTTTCAAGCTATCATGTCTACCACAATAAAGTTGGTTATGACAAGCAATAAAAGGTTAACTGATGTTATACAACTTTTTCTGAAAATATATAACATCGTTATATGTACTTACACTTTGTTAATACTAATATTGTGCAGTCTCTGTCCACCCATAACAATCACTATGAACTGGGCCTCTATGTCAATGTTAACATTCGCTATTGAAGAACAATTGGACATCATCCTAGATGATCGTTCCTTAAACCAATTGGTCATACCCAAACATTGGCGTTTTCTAAAAGGAAAACACTACATGCCTGGTAAAGTGACCCTAACTTTTGGTAATTATTCACATGTTATCGAGGTTGAGTATGATTTGGCGGGAAATCTTGTATCAAAATCCGGTTGGCGTGATTGGATTGGAGAGCTGCATGTGGTCCGTTGGAACAGGCTTTTTCTCTGTCCAGTTGGCCATAATTCCATCAAAGTTTGGATAACCAATAGCAACTGCGAGACCCCCGATCATCTTCTGTGGTATGAGCGCACGGCGTCGGATATCATCTATGAGGAATCTGAATCTGAGGCCCCTGTCAGTTCATATTCGTCTAAATACAGTGAGGAGCTTCGTGACACAACTTCATCATCAAAAAGAAGTTACTGATGCATGCGGGACCATGTTGGTGTAGTATTTAGTTGTCTATCTATCTAGACTTGTCTGTATTGATAGTTTTTTTAATTATGTGCATGTTTAGGGGTACACCAACCCCTTTGTTTAGTTATTGTTATAACTGAAGTGTGTGTTCCCATGAATGGAACTGAAAGTTGCTACATGAATGCTTATAACTGAGGTGTGAGTTCCCATGAATGTTCCCATTTGCATGATTACACTACTATTTTCTCATATTGTTTAGTCTATTTTAATATGACATACTTGCTTATATCTTGCTTAATGATGAATTGTAATGCACACATGTGACATGCTTGAAATGTAAATGATGAACTTTTCCCTAAATTGCCAATCATGATTTTAAAGACATCAATAATCACCCTAACTTGAAGAACTAGGATTTTAGGTATAAGAATGACAATACATTATTTGTTGGCCTAGAAACCCGTCCAAGATTTACTCATTAGGAGTAAATCTTGGATAGTCCCCGGTTTGGGACTGTTGTTGAACACCTAATCTCGCTTAGGATGTAAGTGTATAATGTGTATTGGTTTTCAAGAAAATTTTGGCAGCATTTCCCCGTTTGTTCGCTAAGTACATATGTACTTGGAGAACAGCGGGGACATGCTGCCAAAATTTTCTTGAAAACCCAATACACATTATACACTTACTAGTGAGATTAGGTGTTCAAGAATGGATAGGTGGTATACATTTATTATATATAATCTTGTCCCTAGACCCTAATCTTGTCCTAATATATACTTGTTTTCTCTTTGATCATAGAATGGATAGATCATGGATGTCCATTCGCAATCGTTGCACCCCAGAGTTTATTTCTGGTCTTCACCGGTTCATTAAATTTGTCGAGGAACATTGGAAACAACTTGGAGATAGGTTCTACTGTCCATGTAGACATTGCGGTAACAACTTGAAAGTCAACACTGGTGACGAAATCATGACTCATGTCATGTGCAACGGGATTATACAAGGCTATACAAAATGGCACTGGCATGGAGAGATTTCAAACCCGAAACCAGTGGATGTCGATAGCAGTGCTTGTATGGAAGAAGAAATTGCCTACGATGACGTAGATGTGAATGAACCAGTTCCAGTAGACATCGTTGATGCGATGCTGGATAGTTGTGGGGTAGAGCACACCGATCCACCTCCCATTTTTAGAAACATTGTGCATGATGCTGAGATGTCGTTATACACAGGTTGTACTAAGTTTACGAAGCTTAACGTTGTGTTGAGATTGTATAAGTTGAAAGCTAACAATAGATGGAGCGACAAAAGCTTCACGTCATTGTTGTCTTTGTTGAAAGAAATGCTTCCTGAAGGAAACGAGCTGCCAATCTCAACATACCAGGTAAAGAAATTGTTGTGCCCAATGGGAATGGATGCCAAGAAGATACACGCATGCCCTAATGATTGTGTATTATTTCAAAAGGACTATGCAGATTTGAAAGATTGTCCAAAATGTGGTGCGTCACGGTATAAATTGACGACTTCGGGGGAGTCCAAAACTGGTTCTCCTGCCAAGGTGATGTGGTATCTACCTATAATATCACGGTTTCAACGCTTGTTTGCCAATCCGATAGATGCGAAGAATTTGAGGTGGCATGCAGATGTTAAGAAAAATAATGATGGGATCCTGCGACATGCGTCTGATTCCCCACAGTGGAAGAAGATTGATGTATTGTACCCTGAATTTGGTGAAGAAGTCAGGAATCTAAGACTTGGGCTTTGTACAGACGGGATGAATCCATACGGGACATTGAGCAGCCAACATAGCACTTGGCCAGTCATGCTTGTTATATACAATCTTCCTCCCTGGTTGTGTATGAAAAATAAGTATGTAATGCTGTCGTTGTTGATATCGGGCCCTAAACAACCTGGAAATGACATCGATGTTTATCTTGAACCTCTGATTGATGACTTAAAGAAACTCTGGGGTGAAGGTGTGATGACCTATGATGCTTCACGAAGAGAGACATTTCGTTTGCATGCTATGTTGTTTTGCACTATTAATGACTTTCCAGCATATGGGAATTTGTCTGGATATAGTGTCAAAGGAGCTAAAGCGTGTCCTATATGTGAAGAGAACACTGATTCAACAAGAATAAAACATGGCGGTAAGAATTCATATCTCGGTCATCGAAGGTTTCTTCCAAAATTCCATCCGTATCGTAGGAAGCGCAAAGCATTCAATGGATTGAATGAGGAACGCAGTGCACCTAAACCTATACCAGGGGAGGTTGTTTATGAAAGAATAAAAGACTTTGTCAATGAATTTGGTAAGAGATCACAAGGTACTACACGGAGTGACAATTCTTCATTCAAGAAGAAGTCAATATTTTGGGATCTTCCTTATTGGAGTTATTTGACAGTCAGACATTGTATCGATGTAATGCACGTTGAGAAAAATGTCTGTGATAGCATCATTGGTACTCTGTTAAATATACCAGGTAAGATTAAAGATGGGATAAAATCCAGACTGGACCTACGTGAAATGGGAATAAGGTCAGAATTAACAGAAATACGTGAAATGGGTAGTAAAAGAACATACTTACCTCCCACATGTTACACGTTGTCTAGAAAAGAGAAGAAAGCTTTTTGTGAATGCTTGATAAATGTTAAGGTGCCAAATGGTTACTCATCCAACATCCGTAGATTGGTATCAATGAAAGATCTGAAGTTGATAGGACTTAAATCTCATGATTGTCACACTCTAATGCAACAAATATTGCCCATGGCAATTCGATCTATATTTCCGAAGCATGTAAGGTTTGCAATCACCAGACTTTGTTTCTTTTTCAACAGTCTCTACAACAAAGTTATTGACCCTGAGACTCTCGATAATTTGCAAAGAGAAGTGGTTGTTACCCTATGTCATCTTGAGATGTATTTCCCTCCTTCGTTCTTTGATATCATGGTACATCTTGTTGTCCACTTGACTAGGGAAGTGAAAATCTTGGGCCCGGTTTTCTTGCATTGGATGTATCCCTTTGAACGATACATGAGCGTTTTTAAAGGTGATGTTTGAAACCGTTATCGGCCTGAAGGGAGTATTATTGAAGGTTATGTGGCGAGAGAGGTTATGCATTTCTTCAATGACTTTCTCAGTGGTAATGACACTCCTGATAATGACAAGAATATTGATGAGCTATTTGGCAAGGGAATTTTGGGATCATGTGTGAAAGTAATCAGCCGTGAGCAGTTGGAACAAGGTCATTTGTATATTTTACACAACATGGACGAAGTGAATGTTTATATCGAGGAACATACCAATTTCATCAAAAGACAATATCCTCAAGCCAATACAATGTGGCTTACTAGAGAGCATAACAACACTTTTATTAAGTGGTTTGAAGATAAAGTCTTACATCAACTATCTCAAACACCAGATGATATTACTGAAACTATCAAATGCCTCGCCTTTAAACAAAAGTTGACTGTTATGTCTTATGAAGGGTATGACATTAATGGATTCACATATTACACAAAGCGCCAAGATGATAAGAGTGTCGTCCAAAACAGTGGGGTCACCCTTCAAGCATCGACTATGTTTTTTGCAAGTGCAAAGGATAAGAGTCCACGTGAAGCTAAAATGTCATATTGCGGTGTCATTGAAGAGATATGGGAATTTGACTACATAGATTTCAGAATTCCGCTCTTCAAATGTAATTGGGTTGATAACACCAAAGGAGTTATAGTGGATGAATTGGGTTTCACTTTAGTGAACTTTGAAAAGATTGGCGAGAAGGCTGAACCATTCATATTGGCATCACAGGAAAAACAAGTATTTTATATCGATGATCCTGCAAATGATAAATGGTCAGTTGTTCTTCATGGTAAAAGACAGTTCATTGAAGATCCTATAGATGAAGAAGAGTACTATGATAAATATGATGACTCCAGTCCATTCTCAGTTGGGTTGCCAACTCCAAAAAATATTGAAGCTAATGATGAATTATATGTACGCGGAGATCACAATGAAGGATTGTTAATTGATAAAAGATCACAATTTTAGAGGCATGCATGTTTATATTTTTTTATTGAAGCTAAATGTTTACTTTTTTAATATCAATATCATTTTCTGATTTGATGTTTCAATATCATTTTCTGATTTGATGTATTCTCTTTGAAAAATAAATATAGGAAGAAGGCTATGAAGGACGGACATGACATAGCTATGCAGGATATGCAGGATATGCACGAAGAAGCCCCAATGAAGAGAAGCATGATACAGATACAATACATAAAGTGCAGCACACACAAGTGGTCCAGATTCATATAACAACATGACAAACTAACACATATATAGTGCATAATAACAGCAGCTCTGAATTTACATACAACACTAACTTAGTACATATATAGTGGACTAAGGTGATGATACCACCTGCTAAAACAGGTTACCGACTACATGTTACGACTGGGAGGTCGTGATTCAGCAACGTATGCATTAGCAGGAGGACAAACATATCACCATATGAGGACAAACATATGGTGATCTGTTTGTCCTCCTGCTAATGCATATTGTTGCTGAATCACGACCTCCCAGTCGTAACATGTAGTTGTCGGTAACTTGTTTTACCAGGTGTGATCGTCACCTTATAAGTCCCACTATATATGTACTAAGCTAGTGTTGTATGTAAATTCGACGTTGCTGTTGTTATGTACTATATATGTGTTAGTCTGTCATGTTGTATGGACATCGATTGTATTGCTCAAGTATTATATAGTCTCATTAGATAATATGAAATATATCAATCTTATTTATAGCTCATTAATTATATATACATCATTTTCTTTACAGGTGTTTAAAGCTGACCCCACTACAGGAACGGACTTACCAGATGTACATGCTCCCTATACGATGGGAGAATTAAATGAAGTAAGAGAAGAATGGGCAACAACCATACAAATAGTGGGGATTTTGTAAATGAATTTCTGAATTATAATATGTGTGAATATTTCTACATGTCTAGATGTTTCTACATGTGTCTGAGTGAAAATGAATGAAAGTGTTGGTTACTATATGAATGTTTCTACATGTGTGAATGTGAATGAATGGAACTACAGATTGCTAGCTACATGAATGTTTCTAAATGTGTGAAAATAAAATGGAACTGTAGGTTGTATTGCTAAATGCATGTGTGAATATTTTTGTTGTTAAATTTGCAGGTTTGTGGCCTGTTGTTGGCTGATATCAATGGATGTCATAAAACCTGCAGTTCAGTTAACTGAACTGCAGGTTTCTCATCCTGCGACCAGCCACAGCAGGTCTGCAGGTCTGTAAAAAAAAAAAACAACAATAGGTGTCGGTTATTTGTAAAAAACCGACACACAATGATATAATGTCGGTTTTTTAGATATAACCGGTGCCTATTTCCTGTGGCGCGAACATATATGGTGTCGGTTTCTTACTAAAAACCGACACTGATAGTGCCCAAGCTGGCACCAATAACAGGCGTCGGTAATTGTAAACAACCGACACATAACGTTACAGTGTCGGTTATTTAAATGTAACTGACACATATTCTTTTGGCGCGAAGACATATTTCGTCGGTTTTTGGCTTATACCCGACACTGATAGAGCCCAAGATGGCGCCCTTTCTGTGGCGCGAAGGGTTTGGGCGTCGATTTCTTATCTAATAACCGACGCCTATAGCCCCCTGATGGCGCGTTTTCGGTCGCGCGCGAAGAGTTTGGGTGTCGGTTCTGGAACCGACGTGTAATGGGTGACCTTTTAGTGTCCCCACATAGGCGTCTCTCAGAAACCGACACTAAAGGCCTTAAATAACCGACACTAAAGGTAGGTTCTGTAGTAGTGAGAATGGAAAAGCTAGAATTATTGTCCCCTTTTATGACCCAATTAAGTCTAGCTTTTTTTCTAGATAGTCTCATCTTCTCTGAGAGGGCTGCCATACTCAAGTTGCTTGTCTTTCGATTATGATTTTAGATTCTCATCATAGTTAGATTCCAATCATTTGCATATCATTGATTTCTCTTAAAAGCATGTCCTTCCTCCTAGCATTGTCCCGCTCCATTAGCCCATCCCATTTAATTAGTTGACTTCTGACAGTTTGATAGGATTCATTCAAGTCTTGACTCTTATTCCATGCATTCTTGATGAGATCTTTACAATTGCTTCTTCCATTCCAAGATGCTTTGGTTTTGAAGATGAACTCACACTTTTTATTGTTGCTCTCCCTTACTAAGATGGGATTGTGATCTGAATAAATCTTAGGAAGAGCAAGAACTTCACTTCTATCATTTTTGAGAATCCACTCTTCATTCCTAACTACTCTATCAGGCCTCTCTAAAAGCCTACCACTTTTGTATGTAAATCTCAGTCCATTTTCCACAAGATCAGTAAGCCTCACTTGAGTTAGAGTCTCCTGAAATTGTGTCGCCACTCTATAGTTAAAGAGATTACTGCCTATATTTACATTAGGATTTATCATTGCATTAAAATCTCTGATGACAATCCAACTTCCACTAACATTGTTCCAGATTCCCCATCTGCTTCCATAGAAGTTGTCTAAGGTTCGAATTAGGACTTCTGTAAACAATAGTGACAAATTCATCTGTGGTAACCTTACAATGGCGGAATTGACAATGGTTAAGTAGGACTTCCACCTTAAAATTATTCTCATCCCAAAGTATCAATTTCCCATCCGAGAACCCATGGGCGTCTACCTGGTGAGAGTAAGGATATCCAAGTTTCCTAATGGCTTCTTCAATTTCCCTATCAGAGATCCTCGACTCGATAATGGTAGTGATGTCAGGATTATACTTTTGCTTCATGGCTTTAATGTTGTTGCATGTACGATCATTACCCACCCCACAAACATTCCAACAAAGAATACTAATCATTAACATAGATTTCATAACCACATATAGAGACTTTAAGACATAGCCTATGATGACTCCTTCTACCTACTTCTCATGTTATATATATGCATTTCACTCCTTACCACTAGAGACCTCCTCAACTGAGACTTATTAGGAGGCTCCATGTGGGTCAGAATTCTAATAGTTAACTAAATATATAGCTAACTATTGTCACTTGCGGCTGATACCTCACATGTCTCCTCGTCACCTTCTTTATTTTAACAATAATTTCATCCTCATGTGGATCCCTCATTGTGTGTTCTAGTGTCCTCTTTTTATGAACATACTTATCTACCATCTCCACCAGATGATTCTCCTTTCCCCCCACCCTTTCAGTCACTTCCTTCAAAATAGGTTCTTTTACATTATCCTCCTCATCTATGTTAGATGTTTGTCCCCCATTGTTTTGTGATATAGATTTGTTATCAGCCTCCTCGTTGTCCTCTTAATTATCAAGAGCCTCAAATGATTTGTTTGACATAACTAATTGGTTTTTTTTCTTCCTTTCTCCTAGTTGCTCCCTTTCCTAGGCCCTCTACATACATGTATATTTCTACCATAGTAAGTTTGCCATCTTTCTTCTACAACTACTCATTTTACTCCTACTTCACTCTCCTTCTCCCGATCTTCCTCTTCTTCCCCTAGACAATACACAACCTGGCATGTTGGTGCAAGGTGTCCAAGCTTTCCATTAGTTAGGATCACTGGTAGGTTTGGTTTAGATGTATGTTGTTCAACAACTAGTTTGGTGAATCTGCTTCGTGTCTTGTTCAAGGCATGATCGTCCACATTAATAAGTTGTCCTACAACCTCACCTACAACATTGAACATTTTGATATGATAAATAAGTGGAGGGAGGCTCATCACTCGCATTCATGTGATGATGTATCGTGGCATACCCATTGTAGGTTGGAAGGTAGGGTACCAATGCCAAACCATCAACAGACACCCAATGAGCACCCACAAACCTCCAGTTAAAACCTTATCATAATCTGCCTTGCAGGATAGTTGAAATCTATAGTAACAGAGTCTAGATTTGAAAAGGTTGAAATGACCCTACAACCCCCCATATAAATTTGAATCTATCACACATGGTCAAAAACCCTAGGTATCTACCCACTGATTTCACAATCACAGAATTATTAAAAGGCACTTCAAGTCTTGCATTAGCTTCTTCTGTAAGGAAAACCTCAAGATGACCTCGATCTAATAGAAGTTTAGTTTCTTGTCTTTTGATCTTAGGTTCCTCATTATCATCAAGAATAAACACGTTAGGGTTTGTACCTTTTTTTCCTTTCTTGATCTGTTCCAAGCAGATTCTTGACATATAACACATGATGTCTCATGCCCATTATTTTTTATCATGCGGATAACTAGTCTACTTTGTGTTCCTTCACCATTAAGCAATGGAAGGAAGGATTCTTAATTTAGATTCCTACATCTTTCCCTGGTGTTAGAGCATGATCTTTGACATAGATTCTTTTCAGGACTGTTTTGGCTATTTGTACCTCCTCACATACTCCCATAAGTGAATTCAATGCAGACTTCATCCACACTTACTTGCAACGATTCATTTCTTTCTCCTTCCTTGATACCCTCTACATTACCTTGCCCTCTTCTCCCCCTCTCTTCCCCTCCTACCCAATCATGGTTGCTTGAAACCTAGGGTTTTACCTCCACAGTCGTCGTTTCCCCTCACTCCCCCGAGTCTGCCATCTCCGCTTGAGGCAAACAAACTGATAATTAGGACTTTCAAGAGCCTTTTCCCATCATGTTAGTGATTCCACAATTTTAGATTGTGACCAAATTCACAACAATAGAATGATCGGGCACCAACTATCAATCTCGTTTCTCAAGACTTCAGAACAGACTACTCGCGGTGTATCCCGCTAGATCAACCATTATCTTACAAGCCAATCGACTATGGCACCCAACAAACAATCAACGTAGGCCACCCCTTGTGGGAGGTCGACCAAGACCCCACCAACACGTCCATATACCCCAAAAACTCGACAAGTTTGAGCAAGCATGCCCAAGGCATGTAACCATCAGGTGGCCTACCAATGTTGCCACCATCAATCCACTTCTTCCCCAAGCAACACTCTCTCACTAAAACCAAACCCTTATGGAGCTCTCCTCTACCATTCTTTCTCGACCGCCAACACCAATACCACTCATTAGCCTTGGATGACCCAGGCTTATAGTGATGAACTTCCATGTTGAACCCGGCTTCCACAATCACATATTGTTGTCGGGCTATGGAGCAACATCGCTCCACCATCTACTATACAAGTGACAGTCTAGACAATCGGTCCAGCCGGCCCGATCGACCATCTCCTCCATAGTTTCTCAACCTCTAGATAATCCATAATGATCCACCAAGGAATTGCCCAAGCAACCACAACAATGAAACAATCAACCTCGGCAAATAACACTACTTTTAACAAGCAGCCAACGATGGGAATATGGTGTCTAGATTTGCTAGTCTTGTGTGAACCTGGTGTAGGATACACCTTTGTATATCTTTTAACATGTGTGCAGTGCAATTAAATTTGTTGGTTAGGATTAAATAGACGTGACATGTAGGATTGATTTGGTAAAGGGTGTAGACTACTTCATGTTTACACATGACTAACAAATCCTACTTGGTCTGACCGAAGTCTGAGTCGACCCCTCTATTCCACACATGCAAAAGGTGAATCGATGTACCTCTTCTCCATCTGATAATAGAGTCAATCAACCAAGAAAGCAAGTGATTGACCTGGTCACTTGGAATTGATCGACCAAGAGCCCAAGTAAGTGATTGACCAACTAGCTATTATCCAACTAGTGATCGAGCAAAGACAAGAAAGTCAATTGATTGGGCAATGTGCTACAACCTGCTCATAGTCATGACTATAATTATGTCTTCAACTTTTGTTTGGTAGATTGATCTCATTATGAGGAGTGAGTAGCCTTTTCACTACAGTGTAGGAATTAGACTCACTGTCTACAATTTGAGTTGTTGTTATATTATTATATTACTTATATGAACCTTAGTTAATTCATTTTTAATTATTATATACATTTTTATGGATTGATCACTTGTTTTATGTAATTTTTTATAATATTAAACTCAAAGAAATTCAAAGTTAAAGATCTGAATACCAATTAACTTTGATTGATGTTAGGATGATAATTTCAGATGGAAATTCTTCATAACAATGAATATGTGATCTATATGTAGGGAGACATCACTCTATCGGTGAAATTTACTTATGCAAATTTATTAAACCGAAACGATAACATTTATATAGCTATAATTAGTTATTTGACAAGTCTGGATATGAAATAAATATGCATATGAGAGTAGTGTCAGTGAAACTAGATTACACTCTAGTTTTTTTCTAGCATTACCTTTTTTTAAATTTAACCCAAAATTTTAATATCTTGCAATTAGTTCAATTCAACTGATTCAAAGATTCATTTTAGTTCAATAAAATTTATCAATATTTTTGAAAATATTGCACGTGACAATTTAATTAAATACATTGCAATAAGACTCGTCCTCATGCAGGTCATACTATCCTATGATATTTTTGTAAAAACTAAAAAATATTTTCTTTTGAATTTATAGTGTGATAAATTTCAGCATCCTCATGACCATTTTGATAGAAAGGGATATGAAGTTCCATAAATGTGTATTCTCTCATGGAATTGTATAGACGACTTGGGACATTTGCTTTTGAAATATAGATTTATTGTTTTGATTATATAAGTGTTTTCTAGGATATGTGTATTTGTTGAATACCTATATACATACATTAAGTCACTATATTTATCCATTATATAAATCATCTTACTATTGTTGAAATCTCTAATGATTGTGAAAGGAAAGAAATGAATGTATTTTTGAAGGAAGTGAAAGAGTTTGGTTTTTTGTGAAGAAATAGATAGATAATCCTTTCTTAATTTTTTTTATCCTTCTCACCCTACTTTTTTGAATATTCACAACAAGGGGGAAACCCGATTGTTAGACCAAAAAACATTATAAGTTGGTGTCCTATGAAACATGGTATCATTTTTGATAATGGTATATACTTTTTTTTTGAATAAGGTAAATATATTGCCAAAAAAAGGTATAGCTAAGCTATATAAACAGTGCATGGAATCTCGAAAAGAGACCCCAAAAGCCAACAGAGAGGCAAACTATATAGGGGATGTATACAAAAAACCCGAGTATGTACTTGTCGTCAAACTCAAATTGTGTAAGAGTTTCTGCCTATTCTTTACATGCCATATTAAGTTATTGGAGAAGATTTTGATGAGGTTTAACTCATCCATATCCCCTTGTTGTGTATCCTCTTATTTCTTTCGCTCCATATCCCAAACATCAACCCCGTTATGAAGAGGTTAGCAAAACTGCATAAGGTTCTATTGTTTTTGTATGTCTTTGACCCAGCTCAAAATGTCATGCGGTTTTGATGGACCACTAAAAGACCAACCATTCCTGAGGCAAATGATGGTAAGCATCTGTATGGAATACTTACAATCAAAGAAAATGTGATCTTTTGTCTCCTCAGCCTCCTTGCACAAGCAGCAAGTAGGTTCCACATGTAAACCCCACCTTAGTAACCTATCAGCAGTGGGTAATTTGTTATGTAAAATATGGTAAGCAAGGGTACTCCATTTGGGGCAATGGAAGCGGCCCCAAATCAGGTCTACATGCACCTCCCCAACAGTCAATGATATATTAGTGTTGATTAATGGTGGAGGGGTTAAGGCAACCCATCCACCAATTGCATCCACACTATATAGGTTGGGGTTTTTAGTAACAAAGGTACACATAGATCTCCAGTTCTTCGAAGGGTTGTTGTCGGCAGTAGGAGATCTCCACATGTTGTATCTTTGCTTTATCCACGTCCCCCAGTAGCTTTCAGAGATAGATAGTAATTTGTCGACATGCTTTTTTGTATTTGTCTCATTAATAGTCATCGGATCAGCAATCTGTAACCCCCCTGTGAGAAAGGTTTAGCTATCTTTTCCCATGCAATACCATGAGCCTTGCCCGCCCATAAAAAATTGGCAGTGAGGGATCAGATATTATACATGATAGGATTTGGGATGTCCCCCATACGAGCCCAAAATCTTACAATAGCTTGGACAACTATTCTGATCAAAACCAATCGGCCAGCCATTGATAAATTCATACCACTCCATTCTTCAATCCTTTGGCAAAGGTTGTTCATGAGATGGTTGTAGTCACTGGTTTTAACTCTCCCCGAAGCCAAAGGGATGCCAAGATATCTAGTAGGTAAAGAACCTATCTCCATACCAGCAGCAATCTTTAATCTCCCTCTTTTGTTATCATAATATTTAGAGAAGTAGACCCTTGACTTAATGGTACTCATGTACAAGGATGTCATCTTCCTAAAAGTGTTAAGGACTTTAGTCATTTCTTTAAGTCTTCTAGCATGTCCCATAGAGAAGAGGAGGACGTCATCTACAAAAATGATAGCCGGTTTAACTTTGACACCTTTCACCTTAAAAGTCTTCACCAAATTGTTGTTTTCTGCTTCTTTGATGAGGTGGCTGAGGCCCTCCATGATCAAGGTGAATAACAGAGGGGATAAAGAGTCCCCCTATCATAATCTGTTAAAGGATCTAAATAACCCTTCAGGGGTGCCATTAATAAGCACAGAGAAGAAGCACGTTTCATAGCACTGTTGAATTAGGCGAATCCACTTTTTATTGAACCCCAAGGACTTCATCATGTTGTGAAGAAAGGACCAGCTGACATGGTCATAGGCTTTACTTATGTCGATCTTCATAATAGCTTTAGCGTTAAATTTACCTCTATTGAAATCAATAAGGAACTCAGACGCCAAGAGAGAGCAATCTTCCATCTTCCTATCTTTGATAAAAGCGTTTTGGTCATCAGATATGATGTGTGGCAAAACCTCTTTTAGTCTTTTTGCATGTAGCTTAGCAATCGTTTTGTAAAGAACATTGCAGCAGGATATTGGATGGTAGTCATTCATAGCTCTCGCATCTTTGGACTTGGGAATCAGCTTGATGAAAGAATGGTTTACAGCGAGGACCATGTTACCCCCATTAATGAACCATCTAATAGCATCACATAGTTCGTCTTTAATGATGTGCTAGGTAGTCTTAAAGAAATGACTATTGAACCCGTCCGGTCCTAGCACTTTGGAGGAGTTAATGGAAAAGAGGGCAGCTTTAACTTCTTCTTCATCAATATCCCAGCAGAGATCTGTGTTCATGTTTTCATTGACTCTATTGCTCGGAAAATTAAGTTCCCCTTCATAGTTGTTGTTGTTTTTGTTGTATAAGTTGTTGAAGAAATCAATAGCTTGGGAAGCTATTTCCTCATGGCTGTCCGCAATCCTCCCTTGCTCATCAATCAAATTGTTTATGCTATCCCTCATGATCTTTTTCTTAGTAGACGCATGATAGATCTTACTGTTCTGATCACTGTCGTTTATCCAACGCATCCTACTAATCTGCCATTCATATTGTTCGTCAACCTTCTCAAGATTTCTAACTCTGTCTTCACTAAGGTTTTGTTCTTTTATAAGGATATCGTTGAGTGGATCATCTCTCAGCATTGTGGAAATAGTGTTGTATTTCTCTCTGGCTTCATTAAGGAGATTTGGTATATTGATCTTTTCTTTCATCCAAACTTTCAACTTGGCTTTGGTTCTTTGGAGTTTTTTGAGGAAACTAAACACGGGGTTCCCTTCCACATTAGGCAACCAAGTTTCTTGAATGATTTGTGTGAACCCCTCCCATTTCCTCCAGAAGTTCAGGTACCTGAAAGGTTTAGCTTTTTTTGGTTTGTTGATGAAGCTCACCTCTAGCCATGCATGATCACTAAAGTGATGTGATCCGGTATTAGAAACCACTCTAGGGAAAACCTCCAGCCACACATTATTAACCAGGCATCTGTCAAGGTGGGTAGCTATCTGCCTATTTTGTTTGTTAGACCAAGTAGGGTGTCCACCTACTATATTAACTTCATGGAGGTCAGCAACATCTAAGAAGTTATTGAACTTGTTCAGAATTCTCTCAGGAACTCTCCTCCCTCCTTTCTTCTCATTGGCACTCTGGATGTTGTTGAAATTCCCAAGGACAATCCACGGGACTTGATTTTGAGCAGTTTCCTTCAGCACAGGCCACAACCTCTCCCTGTCACTCTCTAAGTTTTCACCATAAATAATAGAAAGAATGCAAGAGAAACCCCCAGGATTGAAGCAACTGACAGTAATGATTTGATCATGTATTGCTATTGGTTCAATGGTTCACTTCTCTGGGTTCCAGCCAAGCACAATGCTGCCCCCATCCACAACCTGGAGGTCGAACAGGGACTCCCAGTTCGGAGGAAATAAGGTCATAACTCCCTCTGAGACATCTCTCTTTATTCTTGTCTCAAAACAACAAACCACATCAGCTTGTATCCTCCTAAGAATCTTCCTTAATCTAGATTGAGACCTAGGTAAGGAACCCCTCGCACATTCCATGCAAGGAAAGTCATTTACCTTTCTCTTTTGACCCTCCTCCACCTCTGGATTTGGGTCTGTTCTTTGGCTTTGCTATGGAGCTTCTAGTGGCTCTCGGGCTTCTACTTCTTCCCCCTTCTGAACTTGCGGGAATTTCTCCTTCTTTAAGTTGCTCCAATATTGAGAACAGGTTGGTACTGTCTGTGGTGACAGGTACCACAACCCCCTCCAAAGTACTGGTCGTCGCAACCTCGTTTGTGTTGTTCACCACTGTAGCAGTCTCCTGGATTTCCTCTGCATCAATGATGATGGCTTCATACATCTCCTTCTCTTTGTTCCCCTCGGACCTGGGTGAATTGTTCTTCTTCTGTCTCCCCACTCTAGAGACTCCACGGCAAGGAGGTGGTTTGGACGCCACCCTCCGTTTACTCTGTCTTCTGATTTCAGGAACGACGATAGGGGGTGAGAGCATGGGCACAGTCGATCTCTCACCTGGACATGCTCCAGCACTGTGGCCAAACACCTTGCACGTGGAGCGTCAATCAGGTAGAGCCTCATACCTCAGCTATACCTCCCACTCCCCACCGTTTGGTAGTTCAACCATTATCT
Source organism: Alisma plantago-aquatica (assembly GCA_963693085.1). Classification (NCBI taxonomy): domain Eukaryota; kingdom Viridiplantae; phylum Streptophyta; class Magnoliopsida; order Alismatales; family Alismataceae; genus Alisma; species Alisma plantago-aquatica. The sequence continues at coordinate 1,404,780,308 of OY856411.1, read as the reverse complement.
CCGGTGGGGGTTCTTCATCAGCGGTGATGTCGACGCACACTCGAGCACAGCCCAACATAGATCCATCCACCCTACGGTCGATGGCTCTTGTCTCCCCAATGGCATGAGCGATCACATTTATAGCTCTGAAAGACCAGTGCTTCCCCACGTCCAGGAGAGAAACCCAGATGGGGGCAGTCTTCAGAGCGGTTCTGCTGATATCCACCTCGGGTGTCCATCTTCTGACTAAGACCATTTGGTCATTAAAGAACTGAGGTCCTCATTGGATAGCCACCTTCAGATCAGCCTCATTAGCGAATCTGACGAGAATCATCCCGTCCACGAGTGAGAACACCTCGAGTTCCCCTTTTGGTCTCCATGTCCTCAGCATCCATCCATGGAGTTGACCGATGATCACTGAAGTGCCCAAAATCTGAACGATCACCGAGAACCTGTGGTAATCGTCCATCTCCTCCATGATGAGCTCTATGAATTTGGTCCATTTTCTCTGATCGCCCTCCTTGAAAAAAGGCTTTTTTGGGTCTTCCGCCACTGAGCCTCTGATCCTCATAGGTGGCCCTTCGACCACCTTAGCCCAAGATTTGGCCATCGTGACATCCTCCTTCTCCTTCGCTTTGGCCCCCCCAACAGGAAGGCCTTGGGTAGGTCCTTGACCAGAAACGTTGAACGTCACCGGCCCTAGCTCCTCCATAACTGCCCAGGAAACTAGAGATGGAAGAGAGCAGGCAGTAGAGAGAGAAAGCGAAGAGTTCCCGATTTTGTAAGGCAAACGTTTGCACCTGATAATGGTATATACTTCATTAACATATCCTTAAAGGAGTATATGAGCATTCTATATATGAAACACAACCAAATGTCACATTTTGACCCAATATGAATGAACCCACTGATGTTGTGAAGAAAATTCAAAATAACATTCTCATGAACAACAACCAACCTAAACATTGATTGACATGAGAATCTCCAAATGGCTCAATAGGTGTAATTGATGTCTATTAGACCCTCCACATGAGCCATACCATACTCTCTTGTATACAAATGGAGAAAAATCTACCCTTAGGAGTCAATGTACCCTCTTATCTCATACTTCTAGAAGCTAAAATTCCCCAATTTGAACATATCAAAGACAAGATCTACTTCACCAAAAAGCAGGAGGATTAAAAAATGAAGGTTCCACACTATGAATAATGCAATCAATCTTGATCAACACATGTGATAGACAAAAGGATACGTCCCCACAACTCTTGCAAGGGTTACTTGGTGTTTCACATGATACATATAGTAGGTACAAGGGGCAAGTTGAATCCAAAATTAGAGGGATTATACATTATCCACGACATCTAGAACAGGGGAGGCCCTCCATCTGAAGGACATAGAAGGTGAGGGATATCCCCCTACATCACACCAATTTTATCCTCATAAAACACTACTCCCATTAATAATTATACTTCTATGATGCCAAGACTATAACATGGGGCACCTTGGACACTAGAAATTCCAGCCGCACCAACTCTCATGAAACACTTAAATTGCCCATGTTGCAAATCAAACAAGTGTTACCAATAGAAGATATAAGGTATCTAGGGTTTACACATTATAACTATGGAACTAAGATAGAAACATCATAATCCTCAGACCAAAATTGTTCATAAATCTTAATTTATACCTTTGAACTTCTACCAAAACCAAAAAAACAAAAAGGCATGATTTTGGCTTGGTTAAAGGAAAACCCAATGACAAAGTTGTGGCACCCCAAATGATAAGATGATTATAAGCTCTATGCTCATCAAAGGACGTCTGAAAATATAGGTCTGTCAGAGATATAAGCCCCAAAGGAGCATTAGAATTGATATACAAATATAAGATATCTATATTCATTTTTAGGATTTGATCTTACTCAAACATTTGATATGAGACGTGATAATTTCCTAGGTCACAAGACACAAAAAAATTGGTGGAAAGGAATAGAGAACATCAAGATCCCTTAGAACATGATCCATGTCTCAATCTTTAAAAGAGGTGGAACTAATATCTAATGGACCAACTTAGGAGCCATAAGCATGGAACCATTCACAAGTCAAACCTCATTCATCATGCATCAACATATTTCAAGTGCTAAGGTATTTATCCTTTTTCCATCACTACAAAATATTTGCAAAAAAACAACCTATCATTCTTAGTATTGTTCAAAACCCAAAAAGCACACCTAAAAATTTCTCCCACTTATATGTTTTGAGAATGAAGCCCATTGAGGATTCTCTGACACAATCTTTTAGCCAAATTCGATATGGAGTTGCTCTTGAACACCTACTACCTGGGATGATTTTCATTAGAGAGAAATCATGGGCTACAAGAACACCCTATATTTCTTATTCCCTAGGAGAAGGATCCATCATGGAAAAAAATTATGAACATAAAACATATAGTTAGCATAGAGAGACATAAGACATGTTGAAATATGCTTGGGGTGTAAAACCCTATCAAATTCAAGTAACCAAAAATAGGTTCAAAGGATGACGTAGTCTATTTCCATTCTCTATCATTCTAAGCTACTCAACTCAAGATGCATCCCTCACACCCTCAAATGTGAAAGTTAGCAAAAATGCATCCAAACTTGGTCACCGCAGTCTCCCAAATGGGATTTTGAAGTAAGTAATTAAATATTGATTAGGGTTTTCGAAACAAAACCTAAGGGACATACATAAATAATGTCATCCATGGAGAAAAAGGTAGGATTCAACCATGATAAGCATCCATATACATTTTTTCAAACATTGGAATTATAACTTTAGAATGAACATTACAAGTCCTAAATGCTATGGAAAACTCTTCCAAGAAAGACAAAGAATAATTAAAAAAAACTAAAAAAGGAAAAAACAATCAAGAACAAATATATGAGCAACATCATGTAGGATTACTCGACTATCTGTGTACATTTGTAGTCATCGTTATTCAAGAAGATGTAGTGATATACTAAACGTTCTCTAGAGTACAATTCTTACAAATGTGAATCCCTTTAGAGTTATGTTCTTGTTATCATGCCAACTTCTTGCCAGTATCTCTAAGAAGTAGCAAGAACCATCATGAAACCTCTAGTAGAAGACCTGACCCTTTATCTCCCCAATGTGGCTACAACACAGACAAAGTCCAAAATGCCTAATTATATAGAGTGAGAAGTAAGAAACACATTATTCTAGTACCAGAACAATAATCATCCATTAAAAGACGTGTGTCACTGTACACATGATGAAATATCCATACAAAATCTCATCTAGATCTGGTGCACATCAGCATTTGTCAAATTATGGAACACTATGTTAGATCACCCTACCACTAAAAGAGAGCACCTATCTTGGTATGTTGCAATGGATATTCCCACACAAGTTTATGATGAAAATATTGTTTCCTCTTAGAAACCAATACGACCAATAAGTATTCATAGATACATCTGCAACACCTTGATGGATCATTGCATCTTTGATTTCACTAAGACTCCTCCAACCACCAAAACAAATCCCCTAAGATTAAGACACCAATGTATTACTATGCAAAAACAACAACTTCAATGCGTGCAACTGATGTTGTCACCTATCCACCACCATACTAAAGGTCATTTTAGTAAAAGTGGTAAGGGTATAGGCTGACATACAAGGTATGTATTGAGATGCCTCCTACTAACATGCTTTACTTCCAAACAACTCCAAAAGTAGGGTCAGATTCAGAAAATGACCATTCTTTGACAACAATTGACAAGCTCTAGACTTTTTTCTGCCCACCTACACCAATCTGTCTTGAACTTTGTAGGAAAATTGGCTAGTGATCAAAAAGATTCAAATGAGTTCTCTTGGTCACTTCCTCAATGTAGGGCTCAGAAATATATCCTTAGGGTGGGATGCATGGCTCTAATGATCCCAAAAAGAACAACTACAGACATAATCTCTAGATATATGAGAACATGCACAAGGTGATTAGGGCATGAATAATTCCAAAGATGTTTGACTCCATGTCTTTTCACTCTAAAATGACATCTATCCATAACCTCACCACAGTCAGGATTATGTCAGGACTCCTTAAAGTGGAACATGATTGACCATAAAAAGATCCATGGAGTAAAAAAGATTAAACTATCAAATACTAAATTGACGTTGCCCAACTAGGTGAACATGATTTGTATGTATAACTTCTATATTAACCGACAATCATCCAAACATGCTTCATAAGGTAAATAATTTTTGGAGTTTGAGTTCCTTGTAGGTTTTTTTGAATCGACCACAAACTATGTCTTGTGAATTTAAGTGTTTTGCGATCCACAAGAAGTGTTCATAAGCCTAATTATAGATGTATCTTGAATCCTTTTCAACACACAAATTCAACCAAAAACAACTTTTAATTAGAATCACAAGGACCTCTTATTTAGATAATATACATGAAAGATCTAGAGGGGAGTGAATAGAGATTTTGGTACATTAAAATTCAACTAAAACTCAAACCAAAGAAGGAGGAGGAAATAGGGAAGACACTTTGATGTAGAGTGGTTCCAACCTTTGATCAAAGGTTGTCAACCCACTACCCAATTGTTTCCATTTGGGATTTTGAATGTGATTTATTTTATTTACCTCACAAGGATGTTACTAAAAAATACAATCACCTTCCTTTAAGTGTAACATCCCTGACCTGGGTTATGAGTTAACCCTAGGTGTTTTGCCTAAATATGTAGTTAAATCCTTGTGATTAACTCTGAGCATGTAATTAAGCTTCTCAGAAACGTATATTTCAGTATTTGCTCCTTTTTATTTAAAGTTGTAGCATTGTTTTGATATACAGGGACCTATGTGCAATTTACCCAGTTGAAAGGGTTAACTTGCAATTTGCACATGATGAGATGTTCCTCTGATGTTGAGACATCATGAGAATCTCTTTGGCAAAGTTTGAGGGATTTCCCAAGCTAGAGCACCAAGGTGCAGCTGTGGAAGCAATCCCAGGGCTTGAAACCCTAATTTGGGGTAAAATGCAATTTACCCAAATGATGGGATGCAATTTGTAAAGAATGTCATCTAAAGTATCTTTTTAGACTTTTGCCATCATTTAGAGAAGAAATGATGAGGAATTCACCTCAATTGAGTTATCAAGTTAAGAAATAGGCTCTGTGATTGAATAATCAGGGTATATGTGCAATAACCCTTTAAGTATGAACTTTATTATTAGATTGTTCTTCCTTGCCTTCTTTTCTATAACTTAAGATAAGGTTTGTCCTTAGAATAAAGAGGAAGGGACGAGCAAGTAATAAAAGAAGGACTTAGTTGGAATTAAGGGAAACTTATGAACTAATGTTGAAAATCCTATCCCATGTATATAAGCCATCCTTCCTTTAGTTGCAAGGGAACTTAACCTTCGTTCCCTTTACTGTTTCATTTCACCAAAGACGACCAAGGACTGCCTTGGAGCTAAGGAGGACGAACAAGGGGTGCAAGGTAGGTTTAAACCCCTCTTCTTGCCTAATTCCATGGTTAGAATTCGAATTCAAGGTCATCTTCATGGCTAATTCTCGAAACCCTATCTTTCTAGCCGTCTCTTTTCATCCTTCCTTGGAGTTTTCACCTTGGCCAACCTGTGGGAACTCAAGGACGCCATTAGAGCTTGGAGCTTGAAAGCTTGGAGCTCAAGAAGCAAGCTTTAGGTGGGTTTTATAACTCTAAACCTATGCTTTACTATGTGCATCTTTATATGCGAGTTAATGATAGCTCCTAGTATTTCCCTACTTTTCCCTGCTATTTTTGCAAGCAAACCCGTGGGATATCTGTACTGTTCTTGAGCTAGAAGATGAAGGCGTGATTTCCAAGAAAAACCCACCGTTTTTCTTTTCCCTAAACGGTCCTAACAGTTTGCTCTCACGACCTCAAGACCGTGAGGGAGCCTCGCGGTCTCGAGACCGTGAGAGGGCTCGCGGTCTCAAGACCGATTGGCCCTGTTGACCGAGCGTGGACCATATAAGAAACCTGTTCCTAATTATATAGGCTAAATACCCTCAAAATTTGGGAGACTAACTCCAAAGGAATCGGGAGATATGACCTTTTTAAGTCACGACTTTAAATGAATTAATTGCTGATTTGCAAACGGTCTGAAATTGCCTTTTTGGGCAAAAGGTCTCAAGACCGTGAAAGGTCGTTGACTAAGCATTGACCCCATGAGATTACTGTTCAAAATTATGTTAATTAACAACTCACCAAGTTTGATGGTCTAATTCCAAACGGGCTAAGAGTTGAAGGGTGAATACTAGGGCTAACCCTAGATAAAATCAGTACTGAAATTATGGTGACATAATTAGGGTTTTTAGGGTTGATTGACCTAAACGGTCTCAAGACCATGTGGGGTCCACCCACATGACCTCAAGACCGTGAGGACAATCACCCAAGACCATTTGAAGGTCTAGGGTTGAGTAATTTGACCAATTGAACACCCAATTGCAAATAAGTTATCAAGTTAATCAAAATTCGGATTCTGTGACCAATCATGGTTCAACCTCTATCAAATCACCTTAGATTTTGATGAAATCTTGGGCAAACGGTCTCAAGACCATGTGGGGTCCACCACATGACCTCAAGACCGTTTGGGCCAAGTTTGGGCCCAATTGGAGCTCAATTGAAGGGTTCAACCTTGTGTTGATACACATTGTTGAGTGTTGATGGGTGAACATTGATAGACCTTAATTGAATCGATTTCAATCCTAATTGGTCAACAATTGAGGGTCAATTGAATGACCATTTGGTTAAGCATAACCTTAATTAACTCAATCCATAGGTGGTCAACAGTTATTGGACCTTTTGAAGGCTTCAACATCAGTGACATCATCGTTTGATTTGTTGAACCTTTGTTGAAGGACCTTGTGGTTGAGACCGTGAGGTGGCTCACGACCTCAGGACCGTGAGGGGGCTCACGACCTCAGGACCGTGAGGTGGCTCACGACCTCAGGACCGTGAGGTGGCTCACGACCTCAGGACCGTGAGGTGGCTCACGACCTCAGGACCGTGAGGTGGCTCACGACCTCAGGACCGTGAAGGGGCTCACGACCTCAGGACCGTGAGGTGGCTCACGACCTCAAGATCGTGAGGTAGCTCACGACCTCAAGATCGTGAGGGGGCTCACGACCTCAAGACCGTGAGGTGACTCACGATCTCAAGCCCATGAGGAGGCTCACGGTCTTGGAACTAGAAAGGGGCTCATGGACTTGAAGGGTCAAAGTGAGCAATCGGTCAACACTTTCAACCGAATTCAATCATGTGATGGTTCAATGTTGCTCAAATCAAACACTAATGATAATCTAAGATAGTAAGGAGTTATTTGATTAAGGTTTTTGACTATGATGATGATGATCAATGGGGTGAATTACCAAGATACCCCTGAAGGGTCAATTGAGTTATACCTTGCTCAATTCAAACCCTAATTACATGAGAATGATGTTTTTAGTCATAATGACTCTATATAACCTGATCTAGTCTAATGTTATCATCAACCATTAGTATGATGAAAGAGAAAGTGCTCTAGAGAGAGAGAAAGTACCCTAGAGAGAGAAAGTAACTCTAATCACTTAATGGTGATGCTTTTGGCTATGTTAGCCTATGATGACTCAACCCAACCTGTTTTAGAGTGATGTTGACATCACCTAACCTTACGATGAGAGAGAAAGTACTTCTAGAGAGAGAAAGTACCTCTAGAGAGAGAAAGTATCTCTTTTAAATGGAAACTCAATTGAAACATCCCCAATACACAGAAATGAGTATAATTAGGGTATGATCCACCTGTGTGAGATCATAGAAACCCTAATTATGATAAATGATGAACCTTTAACTAATCCAGGAGCATCAATGAAGGTGTTACTCAAACATGATGATGTTATGAGTTTAATTCACCTTGATGTGAATAGTAAACCCTAATTCAAGGGTGATGACATGTAATGTGAATAGTAAACCCTAATTCAAGGGTGATGACATGTAATGTGAATAGTAAACCCTAATTTAAGGGTGATGACATGTAATGTGAATAGTAAACCCTAATTCAAGGGTGATGACATGTAATGTGAATAGTAAACCCTAATTCAAGGGTAATGGCATGCTTTTGAGCAATAAACTCTATTTGAGTAGAATTAAAGATTTAACTCTTATGATAAGAGTAGGAAGTACATTCCTTATTATTGTATTTCCTTTATCAGATGTATTAACCATGCAGGTTTTGATATGAAGGTAATCATATCCAGGTATGGATGTTGATGTTATATTCATTGAAGGCATGTTGTTAGCCTTATGAATAAGTAATGTAATCTGATGCCTTGCCAGTGGCATCCTATACTGATAATGGGCTGTGAGAGCCATGAATACCATCAAGGTCATGCTTTAGAGATGACTTGTGATGAGGATAATGAGAAATGATGATTGATATGAGTTAGGCCTGTTACATTTAGTATTCTTCTTTTATAGCTGCTATGCTACTGTTATTGTTTGAAGAACAATGTATGCTGTTAAAGAATACTGAATGTACCTAACTAATCAAGTATAATGTAGAGCCCTGATCATAGATCCATCATTGTCAGAAATTAAGTGATGGTGAAACAGGTTTTCCTTAGGGAACTCCTGGAGCACATACTTTTGAGTATGTGGGGTACATGGATGTGTAGAACCTTACATCCTAGTGTAGGGAAGTGATGTAGATGTGGAATCCATCCATCCTTCACTATAGTTCCATACCGTATCAGTGGCAGGTAAACATGAAACCTCCTGATGACGAAGAAAGCACAGATATCCGTATCAGTGGTAGGTAAATATGAAACCTCCTGATGACGAAGAGAGTACAGAACGCCACTGTGACTCTAGAATAGCGAAGGACCAGTTTACCCTGGTGAGCTATAATAGTAGAGGCATGAGATGTCCTACAAGTGATCCTCTTACTGACTGAGGAAGGTGAAGGTCATGAGAATCCGGCTCTCTTAATGACCTATGTATGATACTGATGCGGCTTCTCAGCGATCAGTTGGAGTATGAGTGGTAAGCCTCATCTCCACAGGGCATAATGTTGTTTGTAAAACATAATCAACCATGTAGTGTAACTTGTTAGAGATAACTCCAAGTTAGTTGATTGATGTTACATTGTTATAATGATTGATATCCTCCATATCTCCTAAATTGTAGAGATCTTGTTATAACTATAACTGTTATAGAATGCTTTGAAGGCTTTACTGTTTAGAATAATCTTTGATGTTATAATAAAGCTTCTGGCGAAGAGTTATAACTCTCGCTGGGACAATTATGTATAATTGTCTCACCCCGTAAACTTCAACTTTTTCTTTAGGTGGACGTCGGAGACGAAGGAACCAACCTACAAGTGATCAGTCTCAGCAGCAGCACCAGGGGCAGCAGTAATCTCAGGTGGAGATTTGTCCTGCCATGTGGTGTAGTTAGAGTCAGTCCTATGTGTCCTCTGTACTCTCAGGTCTTGGAATCTTGTGTTATGTGATCTTGAGATTTTGTATCTTGATGTATATAATTACTCAAGAAGTAATTATCCTGAGATGTAAATAGTTACCTCTCTTTATGAAAGGAGTTTTATGGATACAAGTTCTTATCTCGAAAAGTTTTAATTTCCCGTGATTTTTGTCTTCCGCTGATTACCGATTCGCTTCCGCTAAGTTTTATTCGTGTTTATGTCATGGTTTGGAGATCAGAACCCACATTAAGTATCCTTCACCTATAAGTAGCCTCAACCTCCTTGAACCAGTCTTCTTGGAGTAACATCAAGCTCTTAGAGTAGCCTTCAACTCCATGAAGTAGCTCCACCACCTTGAGATAGCCTTCACCTAGAAGTAGCTCCAACCTCCTTTGAAGTAGCTGTTGTGTGGTTTCCACATCATCTTTTCACATGATTTCACACGCAAATTCAGTTCATTTTGTTCTCATTTAGCCTCTATTCATATCACTCTTGCCACTTTTTTGTTATTTTGCTTATCACATGATGTGTATTGTAGGAATGTTTATCACATGATGTGTATCACTCTGGAGATGTGGGATGCACCATCTCTACTCTTGGAATAGGAAGAACTCTATGTTTGGATGGCCGCCAAATGTTTATTTCCTCTCGTTATGGGGGTGAGAGATAGGGTAGTATGCATGACATACACTAAGGATAAAGAGGATGTGAGTTGAAGCATTGCTATGATGTATGAGGATAGTGAAAAACACTAGAGGGGGGTGAATATGGTTTTATAGTATTTTTATAAATTAATTCAACCAAGCAACCACAATTGAAATTTGGAGAAGGAGACACAGTGTTTAGAGTGGTTCCACCCCTAGCAAAAATTAAGGGAGTCAGTCCACTACCTGGTTGTTCGCAACTGGGATTTTGAAAGTATTTGAATTTTATTACCTTGCAAGGATGTTACATAAAATTACAAACACCTTCACCACCCTTTGGACAGCCTTCATCCCGAAGTCGTCTCACCAACATTGAAGCAGCCTTCACTTGAAGTAACTTCAAGCTCCCCCTTGAAGTAGCCTTCCTCCTTGAAGTAGCTTCCCATTGAGACCTTCTAGAAGTAGTCCAAAGTCCGTCGAGCTACCTTCACCACCTGAAGAAGCTCCAACAACCTCCTTTCCATAGCCTCCAACCTAGGAGTAGCAAAGGAGAACAAAATACAATAAAAGGAACAAGACTGGAAGAAAGAAACAATGTTACCAATTTAGTACAACGCTTTGATCCTATATCAAGCATTTGATCTCCTAACCAAAGTGGATGGACGTGAATGTATAGTGGATCGAAGATATCAGACTATAGGACACGAATTCACAGCTTGTGGAAATGTTTTGCAAGTGAAAGCTCAGCTTGTTTTCTCACAAGGATTGAATCTCAAGTGTAATTGTGTATGCAAGTTGTGTCTTGAGGTGTCCTATGGCTGTCCTATTTATAGGAGTAGTTTGATAATGCTTGGGTACATTCTAGACACCTTCTAGGGTGTTCTTAGTGCTCAACTAGAAGTTAGTTATCCACTAATTTCGTTTGTAACAGCTAGTTGATTAGTTTTGAAAAGTGCAGACATAACTATTTTCGGTCAAAGTATTTGTCGATCGAGAGTTTCTCGATCGAGGAATTTTTTGACTGAGGGTAAGTCTGGAGTAAGTGTATTACAATGTTCAACTCAACTCCAAACTACTTTTTCTAACTCAGTCTAATGGCTAGGAGGGTCTATTCACGGTTGAGAATTTTGTCGACCGAGAGTGTCTCGGTTGAAGTTTTTGTCGATCGAGAATATCCCTGATTCAATATATTCATTTACTGAGTGTGTGTATCAATGACCTATCTAAGTGTTGTGTGTGGATAGGAAATATCTAAATGCTTGATTTACATGATATCTAAGTACTTGTACATTTTAAACTTGTATAAGTTTTTACATTGATTACAATCATGAAAATAAAGCAATTTTGGCAAATTGATCTTCCAAGTCTTCGCTATCCACCACCTTATATGCTTGTCCCTGAAACAATCAAATAGAAAGTTAAAACCACAAGAAAGAAATGTTTGTCATCATCAAAACAAAGGGATTATAATAATGTCCAATTTAGCCAACAATCTCCCCCTTTTTGAAGATGACAAACATTTTCAAAATATAAATCAATGAAATATAAATCATATGAGTTTCAAACCTGAAGTTTACCTTTTGCAGCCATTCTTTTATTTGCAAGTATGTCCTAGCTGAGAGATTATGAAACTCATTTTACTTTATGTTATTGATTTTATATTATTTCTACCCCTTTGTCATTTCAAAAAGATAACCAAGCTAAACATTAATTATGACTTTTATTTCTCCCCCTTAATTTGATAATTTGATACTCAATGCAAACCACTTATTTTTATGTCAAATTTATCCACAATTTATTTCTCAATCATTTACAAAGGATGTTAAGCCTTGAAACGATATGATATCCTTTTAGATTCATGGCATATGTGTTTTGATTTCTCATCCATTTTACAAGGGATGTTAAGCCCTGAAAATGATATGAGGTCCATTTAGGCTCATGATGGATACATATATTGATTTCTCATCCATTTACAAGGGATGTTAAGCCCTGAAATGATATGAGATTCTTTTAATCTTATAGTAGAATCAATGAATGTATCTCTAACCAAATGCATGGGATGTTAAGCCCTAATTTGTTTAGATAATTCAATTAAGGACAAGATATATATTATATTCATAAATATTGTAGACTCCTTTATTTTCATAACCAAGATTACTTTAAAGATACTAAGGTCATAACTAGTTTCAAATTTTCTTTATGATGTTTACAAAGTTTTGTGAACTCCTTCTTAATCTTATAGTCAAGATAGTTTTTGTGAGCTCCCCCTTAATCTTAAAATCAAGATAATTTAAGGATTCTAAGGTCACAATAAGCATTAGACCAAAATCTTGTTTTCAATATACTAAGATTGAGTGCAAGGAAATGATTTACAAACAAGCATTTTGTCAAGCTTATTTTAGGTCGACCTTGACTTTGACCTAGGCGCCCCTCGGTTGGTTTTATATTTTGACCGAGAGGCAATTTTTGCAGATTTCCCATTTAAGCATTTACAATGATCTACGTGATTGAATATTTGAAACATAGCTTATAGAGTATCATACAAAAAGTATTCATGTATAACAACGATGATATCATTTTTCATAAGATAAGAACAAGTTAATCATTTAACTAATATGTCAAGATGCATTTGTGCCATAGAGATTTATCTTAATGCAAAAATTGCATTTTCAATGATAACATCATCTTTATGTGTAATGAGCTGAATCACTATGATCATTTTGAAAACAATATCCATTCATGGTTTATATACATATAGATCAAATATTATTTTAGGCAAACCAAGTAAAAGATGAAATATAATGATCATGGTGAAACTGTAAAGGAATATCCATAATTACAATGATCATGATCATTTAAAGGCAAATTTCAATACACATGATTTCTATATAGATAAACCAAGGAATACTTAGGACAAACCATGTGGATTATTATAAAATAGTAATTCACTTGATTAAATCAACATGGTTCATAATTTTTCAGTTTTAAGCCAAACAATGTAGAAGATGAACCAAGATAATCTCATGAGAAGCAAATCCATGATTTGAGTAAAATCAATCTTTTCTTCTTAAATACAATTTAATCATGAAAAGTCTAAAGTTTTGATGCGCATATGTTCTTCCTTTTAATTATGATCATTCAAACATGCAGTATATAAAGTTTATTACATACTTAAGTTAATTGTAATTGAAGTATCTTTGTTTTTACTTAATAATTCGGTCAGAGTTTCCCTCGGTCGACAAATTTCTTGACTGAGTGAGGTTCGGTCAAAATATTTGTCGATCGGGCATTTATCAGGTTTTTGCAGGCTTAAGACAGTAACTCTATCGTTCGACTAATTTCTCGATCAACATTGTCTTGGTCGACAACTTTCTCGACCGAGATTGTTTCTGTACTATTTTCAGTAGTTGTTTTTCAAGTGAAAACATAGATCAATTTTACAAAATTATACAAGTTAATGCTCAATTTAGTTGAGATAAGACATTTGAATATCAAAGTAACATTTTAGGTCAAATCTCAACTAATCATATTAAAATCTCTAAGTTTTAGGTACCCAAACTAGATCAACATCCTTTTTCTTGTATGGGCAAGAGAATAAATAATGTCTAAGACGTAAACAATAATGACAACATATAGAATCAATTTCATTTCTCTTCTTAGCGGGATTGGCTTTAGGCACATACATAACTTTAGTATTGGGCACTTGTGTCCTTCTAATTCTAGGTTTTTGAAAAGATTTACCTTTGGTCTTATAACCTAGTCCTCTTCTTCCAATCTGACCAGAAGAATCTTGTAGAATTTTATCAAGAATATCATTGTTTCTCAAGCTACTAATTTGTCTTTGTAATTTAGCAATCTCATCCATTTTCTTTTTGATATCCAACTTTTCTTTATCTAGATTAAATGATAAAGCATCTCTTTCCTTAACAATAGCATCATAATCTAGATGATTACATAGGATAGGTTGAGTCTAAAAATTTTGCAGTTTTGCGAGAAAATCAACCTTTTCTTAAGAAAGAAGATCATGATTTGTTTCTAAAGTAAGCAACTTCATATTGCAATCATTTAAAGATGATTTCAAGGTAAAGTTTTCAGAAACAATATTGTCCTTTTCAAAAGATAGATGATTTAATTTAGCATACAAATCCTCATTAGTTTTAGTATCCTTCTTTAGTTTCTTTTTGCAATCAACATGTTTCTCATGTGTATCTTTAAGACTAGCAATTAGATCTTCTTTTAGAAAATAAAAAAGGCTTACCTCTTCTTCTTCTTCATTTGTTGTAGAAATAAGGCACTCTACTTCTTTTTCTCCATCTTCACTATCATCACTTGAATCATCCCATGCAGCTTTGTATGCTTTTTCTTTATTCTTGTGAGATAATTTCTTCCCCTTCTTAAGTTTGGGACAATCACCTTTTAAGTGTCCCTTTTTGCCACATTCAAAGCACCTGGAGGAAGAAACACTAGGAATTTTGTTAGTTTTAAAACTTCTATACTGCTTACCATTTACAATGAGTGTTTCTTCTTCACTACCTTCTTCACTTGTATCATGACTATTCTTGGTTGATGCTTTGAATGAAATGTCCTTTCTTTTCTCCTTCTTGTGCTCAACTGCCAATCTGTATTCTTCCTTCAAGGTTGCCTCATGTGCTTCTAAGTTGCCAATGAGTTGCTCCATCCTTAGTCGAGTGAGGTCATTGGATTATTCAATTGCAGTCACTTTTGGTTTTTACTTTGGAGGCAAACACCTAAGGATTTTAGTCACTTGATCCTCTTCACTAATTTCTTTACCTAAAGCATTCAAACCATTAACAATATAAGAAAACTTTGCATACATTTCACTAATAGACTCATTTAGATCCATACAAAACTATTCAAACTTTTGTTTAAGCATACCAATTTTGGAATTCTTCACTTGAATAGTTACTTCATAAGTAATAGAGAGTCTATGCCATATTTCATATGCAGTTTCACAATTTGATATTCTATTAAACTCACCTACGGAGATTGAACAATAAAGGATACTTATAGCTTTTGCATTTAATTGAGATAGCTTTACCGTATTAGCATCCCATGTAGCATACTCCGTTTGAGGAAGAGTATAGGAATATGAGACCATTCTCCATAGATCCCAGTTTATCCCTTGAAAGTAGACTTGCATCCTCCTCTTCCAATAGGTGTAGTTGGTGCCATCAAATGGTGGAGGCCGAGCTACGAGTGTTCCTTCCAAGTTGAGGTTGTTTATAACCCCATCACCCATTTTCTTCAAGACTCGATTAGAGCTCCTTGAAGCCTACTCTGATACCAATTAAAAAACACTAGAGGGGGTGAATAGGGTTTTATAATATTTTTAAAAATTAATTCAACCAAGCAACCACAATTGAAATTTGGAGAAGGAGACACAGTGTTTAGAGTGGTTCCACCCTTAGAAAAAACTAAGGGAGTCAGCCCATTACCCAGTTGTTCTCAGCCGGGATTTTGAAAGTATTTGAATTTTACTACCTTGCAAGGATGTTGCATAAAATTACAAACACCTTCACCACCCTTTGTACAACCTTCACCCCAAAGTCATCTCACCAACCTTGAAGCAGCCTTCACTTCAAGTAACTTCAAGCTCCCCCCTTGAAGTAGCCTTCCTGCTTGAAGTAGCTTTCCATTGAGACCTTCTAGAAGTAGTCCAGAGTCCACCGAGCTACCTTCACCACCTGAAGAAGCTCCAACAACCTCATTTCCATAGCCTCCAACCTAGGAGTAGCAAAGGAGAACAAAATACAATAAAAGGAACAAGACTGGAAGAAAGAAACAATGTTACCAATTTAGTACAACTCTTTGATCCTATATCAAGTGTTTGATCACCTAACCAAAGTGGATGGACGTGAATATATAGTGGATAGGAGATATCAGCCTATAGGAAACGAATTCACAGCTTGTGGAAATGTTTTGCAAGTGAAATCTCAACTTGTTTGCTCACAAGGATTGAATCTCAAGTGTAATTGTGTATGCAAGTTGTGTCTTGAGGTGTCCTATGGATGTCCTATTTATAGGAGTGGGTTTCTAATGCTTGGGGTCATTCTAGACATCTTCTAGGGTGTTCTTAGTGCTCAACTAGTCATTAGTTATCCACTAATTGTGTTTGTAACAACAAGTTGATTAGTTCTTAAAAGTGCAGACAGAACTATTTTCGGTCGAAGTATTTGTCGACCAAGGGTAAGTCTGGAGTAAGTGTATTGCAACATTCAACTCAACTCCCAACTACTTTTTCTAACTCATTCTAATGGCTAGGAGGGTCTATTGTCGATCGATAATTTTGTCGATCGAGAGTGTCTCGATCAAGGTTTTTGTCGATCGAGAATATCCCTGATTCAATATATTCATTTACTGAGTGTGTGTATCAATGTGCAATTGTGACACTAACTTAAGAGATGACCGATCTAAGTGTTGTGTGTGGATAGGGAATATCTAAATGATTGATTTACATGATATCTAAGTACTTGTATATTATAAACTTGTACAAGTTTTTACATTGATTACAATCATGAAAATAAAGAAATTTTAACAAATTGATCTTCCAAGTCTTCGCTATCCACTGCCTTATATGATTTTCCCTAAAACACTCAAATAGCAAGTTAAAACCACAAGAAAGAAATGTTTTTCATCATAAAAATAAAGGGATTATAATAATGTCCAATTTAGCCAGTAGACAGAGATAGTTGTGTACCTTTGTGGAGTGCACGATGTGTGGATGGTTTACAAACACCAAGAGAACTAAGGTAGTCATATTATAAGGAAGTTCTTATCATGAGCTATATGGAATTTATGAGTTATATAAGTTTGAGTTTGATGACCAAAGATGATGAGCTCAAAGTTTTCTTGACTCAGTTAGACCTAAATCTGAGATGAGGATGATAAGTGGAATATATGAAGGTTTATGTCTTCACCTTTACCTAGCACATAAAGATGTAAAGTGGCAATGGATGCTCTTTGTCGAGACGCAGATGTCTAGTTTAGCCAGTAGAAGGGTTAGAAGAGGTGGTGGGGTGAACCCTAAGTTTTTTAGACATGTATGGTTAACACCCAGATACAACCAGACTCATTGGTCAAGTGGTGGTTAATGGGCTAGCCAAACTAGGGCCTGATGCGATAAGAAGTTGGTTGAAGAACTCCAGATGCACTTCTCTAGAAAAGAAGGTGATGTAGACCATGACTAGAGTGTTTTAGGGTTTCTGAGGAACCAACCTTGAGGAATCATGACATACAGGATATCATGATTCGAAGTTCACCATACACTGTGGTACTATTAAGATAGTAAGTTGCAGTAGTGCCTAAGATGAGGAAGTGTATAGAGTTGCATGTGGCTTGTCGCCATACATGCCAGGAGGTGAAGGACGAACACTAGTAACCCAATGAGTTGATATAGAGGATAAAGAGTCCTCGAGAGGTAATGAAAGTTAATCACCATGAACGTTGTGGTGAGTCTCCCCTGGACTGAGGAAGGTCAAGATGCAATATGGGTTATGGTAGATTGCCTTACCTAGATGACATAATCTAAGAGAAAGAGAGAGTACTATTAGGGGACAGATCCGGTTGAACTACATATAAGAAAGAGAGATGGCTCAATTACACCATGATGTGAGTTCAAAGGTTCTTGAGTATGACCTAAAGATTCACTTCCATGTGGTGGAAGTAGGTGCACGAAGAACTCGATGCTAGTATAGCTTATCACCCCTAACTGATGGTTAGTATGATCCAGACTAGAGGATCTGATGAGAGCATGTGTGCTCATTTAGGGTAATACATTGAGACAATTCTTGTCCTATGAAAGTTGTGATGATAGCCACCGTAGCCATTATCGGGATGTAAGAAGCTCTGTAAGGGGGTCTGTGTCGGTCACCGCTTCATGAAGATGATGTCAGTGGAAAGACCTAGGGAAGGTCAGAGAGACCACAGTGTGTGCATATGAAGTCGCTTTGATCATGTGATGGCTGAGAGAGCCCTAGAGAGACACGAGTCATGAGCTGATGTGAAGAAGACTAAGATGCAGTTCACTGTGGGAGAATATGTGATATGAAAATTTGACCCCTTTGAGTTATAACTGAGAAAGTTGAGTCCTCGATACATAGGTCCGTTTGAGAAGGATTGGTGGAGATTCTTATGTTTAGAATTACCCCTCAGGATAACGTGATGTATGATGTGTTCCACAAGTCTGATCTAGAGCACTATGTGAGGTACCCAAGCCATGTGCTGAGCCATGAACCTATTAAGCTTCAAGAGAGGCTGAAATGTCCTGAGTCATCTACAAGGGTATAAGATACCAAGGTGAGAGAGAATTCAAATGTAAGAATATAAGATGATGAAGGTTCTTGGGAAGCACCATGGAGAGGGTGAAGCCACATGGGAGCCATGATGGACATGACAATGTCTTATCCTATTTGTTTGTATGCTTGGTGGAATTTTGAGGGCAAAATTCATATAAGAGGAGAAGGATGTTACAACCCCAATTTTGGGTTCTTTTGGTGAGAAATGCAATTTATCTTAATATAGATATATGAAGAAATAATGGTGTGGTTTGATTTGAGTGAATGAATTTTTTTTACAATATTCTTGTTAGTTGTTTTGTGGGCCTTATTGGCTATTGGGCCCAATAACAAGAAAAAGAAATTCAGTTAATAAAAGAATATATATTAAGAAAGGGAGAAGAGAAAAAGGTAGAAGCCTCTAGAAGGCTAGGTAATATCCTCCAAAGGTGGATTTTGTGCCTTTAGGGTTCCTTGGGTTCCAAGGAGTCCAAGTTGCAAAGATAATACAACAAGAAAGAGAAAAGATCAATTGAATATTGCTTTATTAAGAAGGAAATATGAGATAATAATGATATTATAAGAAATATGTGGATATATGGATAGTGGACCCATATTGTATAAGATTTCATGTCCACATGTTTTCTAGTGGAAAAAGGAATCAAAACTAAGAAAATAAAAGATTAAGAAAGAGGAAATACCAATTAAATTGGTTTTATTAAAGAATAACTTGCTTATGAAGGAAATACCCTCTTCCTTTGGAATTTGGGTTTCAAATTTAATAAATAATTAGATAGTTCTAAGATGGAGTTTCCTATAAATTTTGAGTGAAAAATAATAATCAAGGAGAGAGCAATGAATTTCCCAAGTTTCCTTGTTAAATCCCTTTTTAACTCGATTTTAAGAAATTAGGTTTGGGGAGCGATATCGGCTGTTGGTTGACCCGCATGGTCTAAGGGACCACAGATCCAAGGGTAGCCAATCATCATCTACCCTGAATCATAGAGGGGTTGGGAGAAGAATTAGGATTTTGATTTCCCAGCGATTGAGATGATAATGCGAGGAAATGTATATTGAGTCCATCGATATTGGGAGAATGTTCTGAAGGATCTAGATCCTAACTTTGAGGGCTATCGTCGAAGAGGGAAGAAGTTCCCAATTCACCAGACTCCTAGATCCAACCCTATATATAGGGGGGGGAGGTATTCAGGGGCACCAACATATCCAAAATCTACCCTAAACATTGCGGAGAGTGACGACGAGACAAACAACTGTTTCGATTTCGAGATTGACCCTAACCTGCCGACCTCACCGGAACTCCGATGACTTGTTCAAGGTGAAGGAAAGGATCGATCAAGAAATTGAGTGGCTCGGTGAGTTCTAGCAGCAGAAGAAAAGCTTTCGGGCACCTCAGTTTCCTTCCTGGTGGCCTGGCGCTCGGAGTCAACCATAGAGTTGACCTCGACCATGTATGCGAGAGGAGGAAGATGACGACCAGAGACCGTCCGATCGCGGTCCATAGTAATCCCACATGGAAATCCAACAATCCAGAGAGGAGCCAGCTATCTTAGGTGTGGATGATGAGAATCGTCAGATCTGAAGAGCCGATCACCGGTCCACTGATCAAACGGCTGCCAATTTTCCGATAATTTACCTCTTTACTCAAATATTCTAGAAAAAGGCTTTTTCTTGTAAAAATCATAGAAATTGCTAGGAAACCCTATTGACAAAACTTTATATATGAAAGTTGATTGAAAAAATACAAGGAAAAAGATAAAAATAGTTTTAAAGTCTAATTCCATCTCATTTTACAAAAGTGTATTATTTTGATGGAAGATGTATTAAAATTAGGTTAGAAACCCTAATTAAGACCAATGGATAGATTTATGAGGAATAATTGGTTAATTTGAGTAATATTAACCTGTTAAATGATAATTTTGAGTCTAAACCTGATTTAGAAGGATAATTGCATGATGTAGGGTTTTAAACCTAATATGATGGTTAATACATTTAGAAACCCTAAATTAGGGTAAAAGAGGAGAAGATTGTACTTAATCCGAAAATATGGATATATGTTGTCAAAAGATACTCCTAAGCCTAATGGGAGAGAAACTTAAGGTTTATGAGTAATTTTGTATAATTAGGGTTTAAAAGTATTAAAAGTGAGGCAAAACCCTAATTGCATATGAAACCCTAAAAAGAGGGAGAAATCCTAAAAAGGAATAGAAACCCTAAGAATCAAGATGGTTTGGATAGATCTTGATAAAAAGGAATTATATGTTATTTTAGGATCCTTGTATTTGCTTGATTGGATTTCTCTTATTGGTTGATTCTATCTCAAAGATCTGCAAAATAGGTATGTGGTTATTTATGGTTAACCGCTTTAGTTTCACGGAGATTTCTCGGGTGATTGATTCAATTGAATGCAACCTATCTACTTGGATGTTCATATACGCAAATTCATAAAGTCACTATGATTATCACAATTATGTTATAAGTGTGTATTCTCTCACCTACATGCCACCCTGATGGAAGTTGCAATTAATGAGGTCAAGCCCAAGAGGGAAGACCAATGGGCACCATGAGAGGTGACCCTAGGCACCAAGCTCAGGATAAAGAAGGTGGCCTTATGATATTGCATGACTAATGGGCACCATGAGAGGTGACCCCATGCACCAAGCTCAGGATGGAGAAGGTGGCCTTAAGTCAATTGCAAAAGATAAATCCTAAGGAGGGTATTCCAGGGTTAGGGCAAAAATGGTGGAGATTGACACACTGAAAATGTAAATTAAATTGTTAATTAACTTGATTGTGATATTTAGGTTGTTATCCATATATGCGAAATTTTGGTTGTCCCCACATACTGACATATTCATTTCTACTGACCGACGTTTTGTTTGTCAGCATTTTAGGTACAATATTGAAAAGGACAAATAGTAAAGTGGCACATTGTGGAAATAAGAATTAAAGTGCAAGGAGGATTAGTTAGAATAGATTCCAGTTGTGGGTAGAAGCTAGATATCCAAGTTTTTAAAAGGTATGCAAAGTTTTATTCCATCCTTTCAGTATAGTTTGGTAGAATTTTATAATTATTATTGATTATTTGTTGAACCTTTGATCCAGTTAATTCGGATAATGGATGTGACCTCTTGGTCTCCCTGAATTGGGGGTTACTGGGAGGCGGGGTCGTTACATTTCTTGCTAAAGAACCCCATTCTTCTAATTTCCTTCTCCAATCTTCTTCTCCAGGGTGTAGTAGAGCTTCGTCACTCCACAAAGCTTCTTAGGAGAGAGGTTTGTCTGGTTTAGAGTAGCTGTAGGAGTGGAATTTCATCCTCAAGCTGGAATTCTATTCCTCTTGGGTTACACCTTGGGTTTTCTTAGCATTTCCTTCTCTAAATCACATTGAACTCTAAATTTTCTGTGCATTTTCTGCTTTACACCATTATGGACGAGTAGTTTCCTTTTCTTGTAAATGGGAGAGTAGCTCCCTTGTCATAGTATGTATGGAACATGATAATTTTGCACTAAATACTATGTTTCTTGTTTTTCCACCTTGTGAGTACCAGTTTCATCTTTTCTGTGTGTATGGCTGGCCACCTTATGTGTATGTTTTATGCTCTTTTGCTTGATCTGAGAAGATAGGTAGGAGAGTAAGGAGGTACTCTCTTGGAAACTCCTTCATTACCACGAGAGTGGAAATTATGGAGTTTAGGAGTAAGTTTTTGATCCAAAATGAAATTCATACATGGGAATGTTGAATTGAGTTAGGATCGTTGTACTTGCACCGAGAGGTGAAGTGCAACATACAACTCTCCTTTAAAACAAATTCTTAGTATGTTTAAATTTCGTGCTCCAGTTCTATGCTATGATATGTGGGTGAAATTCTAAGTCCAAGATACTTCCATATATGAATTTTAATCTCTTTTAGCAAGCCATTTACTATTTGCATAATTCTGAATTTTTTAGATTAATCAACCAAATCACCTTTAAAATGGTCTAGATTGTTGAACCTTAGCACTGCTGCATTTAATTGATTGCTAAAGCTCCTTGTGTTCGATCTTGACTACGACTACTTCCGTATACTTGCAAAAATTGGTTAGTTGATTAAAAGATCTTTCTTAAGATTGAAACTCATTAATGTAATAAACCAACAAGTTTTTGGCATCATTGTCGGGGAGCTACGGTTAATCTAATTATAGTAACAAGTGCTAATTAGTATTTGAGACTAGATCATCGTTTCCATTTTTTGAATTTACATATACCTTTTAGTTGTGTTCTCAAATTCTCTTGCTAATTTTTAGGTTGTATGTTGCACTCGCAAAGAGGTCTTCAAACATCTACATTGTTAGACCTTGAGATCGAACATACTCTTTCAAGCTCAAGAAGAGCAAGAAGAGTAGAACAACCACTACTAGGAGGTGTTCCACCACCATCATCATCTTCTTTGTCTTTTGAACAAGCTACACCAAGAGATCCTGTGATGACCCTAAATTTAGGAGTTTGATATCCAATATAGTATCTGGAGGCATACCTAAGTAAAAAAAAATTATTTAGCAAAGGACTTTGAGGTGTGATGTGGTCAACTAATATAAGTTGAACTTGTTTGGTCTAGGGTTGATTATTAATTAACTTGTATTTGAGGTCAGTACAATTATTTATGAGGTTATCTAAGGAATTTAGTGGTATGACCAAATGTTATAATTTTGAGTTTAAACTTGATAATACGAGGCTTTATGTGATAATGAACTCATGGTTAAAACTTCATGGCTTTTGGGCTAGCCGTTTGGGAGGTATTGATGTTTGAAATCTAATTAAATGACTAAGGTTTCAACTGATTTTAAAACCAAGTTTGATTTTCTATGATGTCACGCAACCAGCCCACTTAACAAAAGAGGCACATTTTCAGTTGGGAGTGACCATTGGCCGCAAAGGTGGACTCTCTGTATCCGCTAGATACAAATAGATACCCTTGACTTCGTCTTCAAGCTCCGCTCCTTGCAGATAACTAAGCTTGCCCCAAAACTACTGCTCGATCCACCACTCTCGGAAAGACTGATCCCATAATAGCTCAACTAACATATATGTGATGCCAGGAGAAGTCCATCGACCCCAAGGATTAAGTGTTTCACTGGAAATATCGAGGGAGAACGAGACCTCACACCCTCAACTCTCTCCACCTCTTCACTGCAATTCACACGTAGCAACGGAGACAGAGGATCTCTGAAAATAGGTCCTAGACAATGGGGTACTCATTTGTGCTCCTTTATGTTTATTCCATACAATAGGAGACTTGTTGCTCCTACATTTACTGTCTTCATGGCCTCAGAGATCGTCCACCATGGCTGACGAAGAGAAGGCTTTGAAGTCTCCCATCACAACCGGAGCCAAGACCCATGCGCATAAGGTTCTGTCAGACCTCCAGGATCTCTTCGCTGGCCTTGAGGAGGGACGAGCCTTCTTTCCCCCTTCTGCCTTCCGACGGCTGCGTTGGGAGCCAATTACTCTTCGATCTTGTGTTCCAGCCACCCACAACTAACCCCCAGACCTTAGAGTTCAGTACACCGAAACAAGGTGCTGGTGGCTCACCTGGATCTATGTCGAAGTTAGGGTTGGGTTCTACCAACCATCCAGCTCCTCACTTGCTGACCCCGGCGAAGCTCTCATGGCCCTAGCGACGCACGCCACTGGTGTGGACTCAAGATATGAACCGAGGAGGAAGTCTCCCAAATAGAAGTGGAAGAGAGCAGTTTAAGACCTTGCGAACTTTCTTCCTCAACTCCACGAGGTTAGCCTAAGATGCTGCAGAATTATCCTTGGGCGAGGAGGTCCCAACCACCTCGGATTTCTTTGCCGCTCCCATCCTCGGCGGTGCGGTCATCGCACGCAGCAAAAGTGCTCCGAGAGCACGAGGAAGAAATGAGGGAGTCAGGCCGGCTCAGCAGGTGGAACCGGCCGATTCTTTCTTCACCACGCGAGCTAACCATCAGAGAAGGGAGGATGCCTAGCCAACGTGGCCCAATCCAGGTGCATCATCCCAAAAGTGGACCCCATTTCTTAAGGTACAATATTGTTAATTCCAGAAAATGATCTCATCTTAGAAAATACATTATAAATAGCTCCCTTGGCCTATAAATTCCCCAAAAATACCTATAGATTCACAAAAACATTCTCTATATCTTTAAACCCGCAAATCAGACTTTTGCTAATGGTTTGCAGATGATTTCTAATTATGATGACCATATTACTTTTAGGGCTCAAATAAATAATATAGTTATCATATGATGGAAATTAAGTCTGATTAAAGTACCCTTGAACCCTATTATCATGCGGAAAATGAAAATAACCTTTGATCTGATTATTTTTATGGAATAGTAGGTCTTTTCTAATTAATGTTAATTAACGGCTCTTATCCTCATTTTAATTTTAGAAAATAGATCGATCATCAGAAAAATATGAAATCTGAGCCAGACCTAAATAATGACCTCTAGATCATTATAAAAATACTATAGACATAGTTTAGATTAGTAACACCTAGATTTCACCTAAACCCTAAATAGAACCTAAATGCCATTAATAATGATGAACCTTGTATTAATAATGCTCAATTATATTTAATCAGGTGCTGACCAGTTTATCTAGATGATCATGGATATGATTAGAAATCTCTAAACTCAGGTACGTGGGTTTTTATTTAAGTATATGACTATGGTTTTCTTGCTTGAAATCATGATATGTATGTATGCTCTCTTCTATTTGCAAATATTGGATGTAGTAGCACTATATAGTACTCGATGTTTTATCACTTGTAAACATAAATGATAAGTAGATGCTTTGTAGTTAATTAAGGTGTTCATTATCCCCCTTACGAGGGAATGGATTAATGTTGGCTTGTACACCTCCCTAGAGCACACGGTGTATGGGGAGTTTCCCTAGAGTACTTGGTACACGGGGATGGGCCCATATTTATGTTTTGGTACTAGTCCACCTTGATAATGCAATTCATCTAGGAAAATGGCTTAAATTGGAATATTTCGCTTAATAAAGAAGTGTTTTCTATGATTTTCTTTCCTTCTACAAATCTTTTTCAAAAATTATGAAAGCCATAAATATATGTATGTTTCTGCCCACGTGCACAACACCTTGTGTGTTGATTCGTTGTTTCACGTATGTTTTAGGTTCAGAGCTAGCTTGGGATAAAAGACGGGAAGTGAACAGTTGTCCAGGTTGTACCTATTGTGTTAAGATCATGTTAGCATACATGTTCATAGACTTGTAAACTTTTATTCAAATTATGTAAATATAAGTTGCACTTTTAATTCATGTTGTAATATAAATATGTTGAATGTTGAGAAATGTTATGGCTGTATGTTCATGTATGTGTATTATGCTTCCGCGTCGCTTTCTGATATGATTGGATGATGTTTTCGGATTCTGACATCTCATTCCCAATAGGGTTTGGAGAAGCCAAAATCCGGGGACGTCACAGATCCAACCATGGAGGATGACCGTCCTTTGAAGGATTTCACTATGTCGATTGACACAAACATTTGTGGAGTCATCGATCTACCCATAATGGGAGTGAACAATTTCTCTATTGCTCCCTCCATTATGTAGATGATCCAGCAGAATCACTTTAGAGGTACAGTCAATGAAGATCTGAATCTTCATGTGGATGAGTTTTTGGAATACATGAACACTTTCAAAATTAATGGGGTATCCGCTGATGGAGTGAGGCTACAACTATTCCCTTTCACCCTAAGACATAGGGACAGGGCATGGCTTTTGTCTCTTCCAAAGAAGTCAATCAAAAGATGGGATCAACTTATAAATGCTTTCCTTGCATAGTATTTCCCGCCGAGCAAGACATCCCAGCTAAGGAACCAACTCACCAACTTCTCTCAATTGGATGGAGAAACTCTGTATGATACATGGGAGTGGTTTAAGGATCAGTGATGCCTTTGACCTCACCATTGTTTGACCAATTGGTTGCTACTCTAGACGTTCTATAATGGACTATTCTATAATACCCGCATGACACTAGATGATGTAGCAAGTGGAGCATTAATGAATAAGTCTTACAGGGAGGCTTACGACATCATTGAGGACATAACGCTCAACCATTGCCAATGGGGATCAGATAGGAGATCTCAATCATCCTCTATAGCTAGTTCTTCAATTGGAAAACAAGGAGGGAAGCATACTGCTGATGTCGTTGATTTAATTTCTTATAAACTTGATGTTCTTACACAAAAGTTTGAGAATATGACTACTTTGCAAATCTAGTCAGCTGAAGTGATTTGTGAATCTTATGGGAATTCTGGACATACTTCTTCTTCATGCTTTGCTCCTAATGCAAATGAAGGGAGCCTAGAACAAGTCAATGTCATTGGAATGTAGAGGAACAAGCAGTACAATCCCTATTCCAAAACTTACAATTTGGGATGGAGAGATCATCCTAATTTCTCCTATCAAAACATAAGCAATGCTCAGGACTTCCAACATGGACATCAGCAACCGCAACAACAACAGAACTTCAACTGGCAAAATAATGGGAATCGGTCGGGCTTCAACAACAATAGGGGTTAACAACAACAACAACAACCCCAAAGTTCTTCCTTGGAGGCCATGATGGAGAAATTTATCTCCACACAGATGCAACAAAATGAAGAGTTAAGGGGCAACAACAAGCTCTTGAAGGATGCGATTTCCCAACTTTCTACAAAAGTGGATGGCATTTCCACTCACATAAGGATGTTGGAAAACCAAATTGCCCAACAAGTCTTGACGCAGCAAAAGAACGCCCAATCCGGTTCTCTTCCAAGCCAACTGGAGGTGAATCAAAGACCACAAGTAAAGGCCATCACCTTAAGAAGTGGATCTGAAATTCACAGACCTTCTCCACCCAAGGAGAAGAGTGCATAGATTGCTGATGAAGAGAAGCTTGACACCCCTTTGGGTGGCACAGGTAAAGGTACAACTGAGGTACCACCTTCTATTAAAGCAAATGCACCATTTCCACAAAGGCTTGCAAACACGAAGGAGGAATTATAGTTTAGGAAGTTTATCGACATTCTAAACAAACTCCATGTCAATCTTTCACTAGCTGAAGTTATTATAGAAATGTCATCATATATTAAGTTCCTTAAATACATCCTTACCAAGAGGAGGAAGGTGGACCAAGTGGAAATCGTGATGCTTTATGAAAGAATCAATTCTATCATTCAAAATAGACTCCTTGAGAAGCTAGATGATTTGGGAGCTTTTACTCTACCATATAAGATCAACAATACCACATTTGACAAAGGTCTTATAGACCTTGGAGCTAGTATTAGTCTCATCCCGTCTACTGTGTGGCAAGAGCTAGATCTTAGAGATCTGAAGCCTACAAAGATGGCCATTGAATTGGCCAATCATTCCATCAAATACCCCAAAGGTATCGTGGAAGATGTGCTAGTACAGATTGGTAAACTCGATATTCCTTGTGATTCTGTAGTACTAGATATGGTAGAAGTTCCTTCCAATCCCATTCTTTTTACGAGGCACTTTCTGAGAACTATTAGATGCCTAGTTGATGTTCCAAAGGCAAACTCACACTCCGAGTTGGCGATGAAGCCATGGAGTTTTCTGTATATGATGCCATGAAAGCACCCTCACGTGTAGAAGAAATCTATTTTATGGACTCTGTTGATTTTGTTGTAGAAGAAGATCACGATATTTCCAATTTGATACTGAATTACTATGATGATGATGAAGGTATTAATAATGGATCTGAAAATTTTGCGGTATTTTCTATTGCCCAATCAAATGCTACTGAAGAAGGCACTCCACCTGTTGATGATAAAGCCAAAGAAAATGTAGCCGGAAGAAAAGTATAACTTAAAGCCCTTCCACCTGGGCTAAGGTATGAATTTCTTGATTCTGACTCTACTTCTCCTATAATAATCAATAATGAGTTAACCAATGTACAAGAAAATAAATTGCTTGCCAAATTGCATTTGTATAAAGACACCATTGGTTACTCTATCGATGATTTGAAAGGCCTTCATCCCTCCATTTGTATGCATAGAATAAACATGGAGGATGATGATAAACCCAACATTAAACCACCTAGATGTTTAAATCAAAATATGCTTAAGGTGGTTAAAAAGGAAATCTTTAAGTTGGTTGATGCCGATATCATTTATCCTGTAAGTGATAGCCCTTGGGTTAGTGACATCCATGTGGTACCTAAGAAGGGGGGTGCAACTATCATCAAAGGAGATAATGATGAGTTGATACAAACATGTATTGTCATGGGTTGGCATATGTGTATTGACTACCAGCGTTTGAACAAAGCGACCCAAAAGGATCATTTTCCATTGCCATTTATCAACTTGATGCTTGAACGCCTTGCAAAACATTCTTATTTATATTACTTGGATGGGTATTTGATGTTTTTCCAGATTCCTATCTACCCTCCCAACCAAGAGAAAACCACATTTACTTCCACGTATGGAACTTATGCTTATCGTCGCTTGCCCTTTGGTCTTTGCAATGCTCCTGCAACGTTCCAATGATGCATGATGGCTATTTTTTTTTTTTATTGAAAACATAATGGAATTTTTTATGGATGATTTTAATGTTTATGGAGATTCATTTGATTAATGTTTATGAAACCTATCATTAGTCT
The DNA here is from genome assembly GCA_963693085.1 of Alisma plantago-aquatica. NCBI lineage: Eukaryota > Viridiplantae > Streptophyta > Magnoliopsida > Alismatales > Alismataceae > Alisma > Alisma plantago-aquatica. The sequence goes on along the minus strand of OY856411.1, from coordinate 1,404,751,224 downwards.
TATCCCTCTATAAAGAGGTTAACCTAGTACTAAACTGGGAAAAATTCCATTTCATGGTACAATCCAATGTAGTATTAGGCCATGTTGTATCTAACAAGGGTATTGAGGTTGACAGGGCCAAGGTGGAATCTATTGAGAAGATGTCTACACCTTCTTTAGCTAAAGACATCCAAAATTTCCTTAGTCATGCATGATTCTATAGAAGATTCATTAAAGACTTCTCCAAAATTGCAAAACCATTATGTTCCTTACTTGCAAAGGATGCTAAATTTATATTCAATGATGACTGTCGTACAACCTTCACCAAGCTTAAGGAAGCTCTTATTTCTACACCAATACTTCAATCACTGGACTGGAATGCCCCATTTGAATTGATGTGTGACACAAGCGACTATGCAATGGGGGCAGTCCTAGGACAAAGGAAAAATAAGAAACTTCATGCCATATACTATGCAAGCAAGACCCTAGATGAAGCTCAAATCAATTACACAACCACTGAGAAGGAGATGCTTTCTATAGTGTACGCCTTTTACAAGTTCTGACAATACCTGGTAGGATCTAAGGTAATTGTGTATACCAATCATGCTGCCATAAATTATTTGCTCAACAAGAAGGATGCAAAACCTTGACTCATCTGTTGGATACTTCTTCTAAAAGAGTTTGATCTTGAAATCCTAGATAAGAAGGGGACAGAGAATAATGTTGTTGATCATCTTTCTAGATTGACTACAAATGTTGGTGATTTTCCGCCTATTGAGGATCACTTGCCTATTGAAAAGCTTTATGCATTATCGTCCACATGAGTGCAATGGTTTGCAGATATTGCAAACTTTCTTACTACAGGACAGATTCTGCCGGATGTGACATACCATCACAAGAAGAAGTTCTTCCATGATGTAAAGTTCTACTATTGGGATGACCCCTTATTGTTCAAACATGGGAGTGATGAACTTATTCATAGGTGTGTCACTCAAGAAGAGATTGCTACCATTATTTCTGAATGCCATGGCTCTCCTTACGGGAGGTCATTTTGGAGGAGAGAAGACTGCATCAAAGATCCTACATGCCAATTTCTATTGGCCAACATTGTTTAAAGATGTCAATTTGTTTGTCAAAGCTTGTGATAAATGCCAAAGAACTGGAGGCATTTCTAGACGTGATGACATGCCACTTAACTCTATCTTGGAGATTGAGGTATTTTATGTATGGGGAGTTGATTATATGGGGCCATTCCCATCTTCTTGTGGCTATAAATACCTTCTAGTTTCTTGTGAGTATGTCTCTAAGTGGGTTGAGGCAATCCCAACCCAAGGCTCAGATGCAAAATCTATAGTAAAGCTTTTTCAAAAAATCATCTTCCCTTAGTTTGGAGTTCCTAGAGTTGTAATCTCTAATGGAGGCACGCATTATGTTTAGAAATAATTCAAAAAACTCCTATCTAAATATGGAGTCACTCATAAAGTCCCTACACCCTACCATCCTCAAACTTCTGGGCAAGTAGAGGTCTCCAAGCGACAACTGAAAAGCATTCTAGAGAAGAAAGTGTCTAGCTCAAGGAAAGATTAGGCATTGAAGATAGACGATGCCTTATGGGCATACCGGACAGATTATAAAACCATCATAGGCACAACTCCTTTGAAGCTGATATACGGTAAATCTTGTCATCTTCTGCTGGAGCTAGAACACCATGCACTATGGGTTCTTAAATTTTGACATGAAGAAGGCTGGTGAAAAGTGACTGTTGTATCTGTAAGAACTGGAAGAACTTTGGCGTGATGCATATGAAAATGCAAAACTCTACAAAGAAAGAACCAAGGTTTGGCATGAAAAAAAATCCTGAGGAAAGACTTCCAAGAAGGAGATAAGGTGTCGTTGTTCAACTCAAGACTTAAGCTATTCCCTGGAAAACTAAAGTCAAAGTGGTCTGGCCCTTTTCTTGTATTGAAGATTTTTCCTTATGGAGTTGTTGAATTACAAGGAAAGGATGGAGCATTCAAAGTGAATGGGCAACATTGCAAGCTATATACCTCAGGCGATGAAGTTCACAAGGGAGCCTCTTGCTCCCTTCAAGTTTCATAAATGACAAATTGAAGAGTCTCACTCCAGACTCTAAATGGAGGACCTCGTGGGAGTTGAACCCACATTAGGATAGATTTCTTTTCAAGTTATTTGAGTCAAGAACACTCTTTAGTTTTGTAAATAAGCTTGTCATGGATGAATGTAATAATTTAGACAATTCTATTGCCATATCTGTTATTAATTCTGTGCTGACAAAAAGCTATTTTTTGTAGAAACTATAGAAGACACGGTGTGTCTTATTTAAGACACAGTGTGTCTCTACTTCCATAAATACAACAGATGATTTATATCTCCAGGTACACGACATGTCTTTATTTGACACGTCGTGTCACTGATCAGCAAATACAATGTTCTCCTCGATCTAGAAAGGTACACGACGTGTTCTAATTTAGACACGATGTGTCCTCAAACAGAAAATGAAAGCATAAGGAGTCTAGAATACAAACACAATGTGTCTTTATTTAGACATGTCATGTTCCAAATAAGACAAGGAAGGATCAAGTATTCTGGAAAAGTACACGACGTGTCTTTATTTGAACACGCCGTGTAGTTATCAGTGAAAATGGGCATTTTGAAATTCTGAATTGGTACATGACGTGTGTTTTATGCAACACGCCGTGTCTTTTATCGAAGAAAGGGAGTTTTGAAAAGACACATGGTGTGACTTTATTTGAACACGTCATGTCTTTTGTCAAAAATGCATGTTCTTAACCTAGTGCACGGCCGCCCCTCTCACTCACACTCTCATTAGAGTCGTGTGAGACTCCAGAGTTGTAGTGCTTCCTAGTCTCTTGCTTCCAGAGCTGTTGTGTGCCCTAGCACACCCACCCACTGCCATCGTGCCGTGTACGTCGACCGTGTCTTCTTCGAGCTACAACCGCCGCCGTGTTCTTCTCTTCTCACAAAGTTCCTCTTTCTTCAAGCTCATGCTGTCCTCACCTCCAAGCACCTCAAGAAGATCTGCCACCATCATCGTGTTCCCTAGAACAAGGATTTTCTACCCATCATCAAGCTCGAGCTGCCAACACCTTCTTCTAATTCAAGCTAGCTGCTCATGCCGCCATCATCTTCTCTAACGACAATGTGAGCAAGAGCTCACTGTCCTCCTCTCAAAGTGCCATTTTTGAAGCCAAGAAGAGTGCTATGAATCCCCTCCATCATGTACGGTCCAATGACAAGAAAGCATCAAAATTTTTCCCCAAATAGCATCCGTCGCCATCTGCAGACTGTCGCCGAGCTCCAGACACGTGACATGTTCAATTTAGTACACGTCGTGTGCAACACAGTTTCAGCTGACCTCCTACCTCAGACACACGACGTGTCTATCCTAGCAAACAACGTGTGTTAGTCTGCCAGCGGCACAAATGGTTCCATTCAAGCAAACTAGCAACCACAAGCGCGATGCCAGTTCCTCCCAAGCATCGGGGTACATCTCAACTACTCAGTTTCGAGTCATCCCTGAAGAAGACCCGAAATACCGATTCCTAATTGCAAGGAGAGTTCTTCCATCTCAGTTTGTTTGCCAGTAGACAATGACAACTCTGGACTTCAAGGATGAAGTTCTGATGCACATGTAGGACTTGGGGTTAAGCTACATCTGCCTTATGGTATCAAACACTTACCCCCACCTAGTGTATGAGTTTTTGATGACACTCGCCACTGAGCAAGACCCACAGAAGAAGCTCGAGCCCTATGGTATTATTCATTTTAGGCTTTTGGGTCATTCCTTTAAACTCACATGTACGCATTTTTGTGAGTTGTTGGAGTGCCATTATGATGGGGCGATTAGTTACCCACCTATTTTTCATAGCGACAAGTTTTGGTTTGAGATTTCTAATGAGGAACATCATGAAGCCAAGCAACCTAGAGCGTCTTCTATCTACAACCCTATATTTCGGTATATTCACTACCTTCTTAGTACCAAAGTTTTTGCCAAGAAGGAAACCCAAGGGGTTGTTGGGAAGCAAGACCTTTTCTTCTTATTGGGAATGATGTATGAGCACCCGATTAATGTTTCTTTCTATATTCTTCAATGTTTCATGTACATTCAGAAGGTGAAGAAGAGGGACACTGGCGACATCATGTGTGGTGGCTTAATTACTCTTATAGCATAGAAACTTGAGGTTGATTTGATAGGGCTTGAGGCTGCACCAGGTAGAAACCTGGTAGATATTTAGTATCTTCTCTCTGTAGGGTTGATCACAAAGATTCCCAACTACGACAATAAGTTCTGGAAATTCTTCGATAATGATCAGTACATCGACATTCCAGATCTTGAGCACATCACTTTGGAGAACAAGGACAATTGGAAAATTGTGTTGAACACTGATGAAGAGGTAGAGGAAGCTAGAGTTGCTGATGATAATGGGGCGCCTCCTTCTTCTCTTTCTGTTACTTCTGCTCCACCACCTCCCTCCACCAGCACTCAGATAGAGTACTCCTAGGTGATGCCTGATGTTAGGCATCTGTACAACTATGTGCAGCAACAATTTGATCACATCAACGGCCGCCTAGATCAGATGGGCACGCAGTATACTGCGATGCATGACATGGTCCACCACATGGATTTGTGGCACATCTCAAAGGGCCACTCCTCCATCCTACATCCGTATCAGCCGCCACCATCGCAGTACCTGAGTTCGCCCCCACAACCCATTCCAATGGATGTTCCAGAAGATGATCTTGTCATCCAGTTCTTTCTAACTGACCATAGGGGTGCTGGCCCCCATTATTGATTTTCACCCATGACAGGTATCTGGTTTTTACCTCCATGACCTAGATTGGTGCAGTGAGGACACTTTAGATTTCAAGCTTGAAGGGTGCAACCGGTCCATAATGTAGTTTCTGTTTCATTTGCTTTCATCATTTCCTTTTGTTGATCATGTCAGTCTTTTATTTTAGTCTTTTATTTTATCATGTTTCATGTTCTGTATTTCCCTTCATGGCAAGTTTATTATGAAATGAGGCTAGTGCAATGGAATGAACTTTTGTACCTTGTATGCTGGAACCATCTTGTATCTTGTACTTCTTTTTTCCATATGAAAGATTTAGTAAAGAACATGCATGAATCAAATGGAAAATGAAATTCTCCATGTACATGATCTTGGTTTGTAATTGTAGCTTGAACTCTAAATTTTCAAATCTTTGATTGCTAAACACATGTAACAGTCTCAAATTTTAGCTAATAAACCAGCCCGACAACACTATTTAGAATACATAATACTCTTGCCAAACCCTTAGTGCATATACAATCAATTTTTTCTGTGAAAAATATGCAACACAATGAATCGAATCTTGCTAACTCAACTTTCTAGTTGACTCTCTTATGTTGTGCAAAAATCTCTTTTATCATTTTCTCACTTTACCCAATAAAAGATGGAAAGCATCCCACATATCATGCTAGCCTAGTGTGAGTCTGATCCGACAACGATGGTTGGGTGGTATGAAAATCAAAAGAGGGTAAAAATAACACCCCAACCAACACTCCACGTGCATGTGAGACTAAATTAGCACCCGAGTGCTGAAATACCAAAAAATCAATTGTCATATCTTTTTGAGAAGAGAGCTCAATTAAGATTGTTAAAGTTAGCTAAGATTTCATCATTTACATCCATAATAGATAAAAAATTTGTGTTGTACATCCACTAGTTGTTTGGCTTGATTATCCAAATCATGTTTAGTGTTGTTTAGTTGATTGTTTCTTTTAATTTTGTGACCACCATTACTGAACTGAAACTTCTCTATCATGGATGTTTAAATTGAGATGATAGCTATGAAAATAAATCTAATGTACATGGTTGATTGAGTTTATTGCATATCTTCATTCCATTTAATCCAAGCATGAGCTTGAATTGAATTTTCATTCATTTGTGTGGCTATGCTCTTTTTTCTTGAGGACAAGCAATGGTTCATGCTTAGGGGTATTTTTTGTGTGGTTTCCACATCAACTTTTCACATGATTTCACACACAAATTCAGTTCATTTTTTTCTCATTTAGCCTCTATTCATATCACTCTTGCCACCTTTTTGTTATTTTGCTTATCACATGATGTGTATTGCAAGAATGCTGCAAAATGATCAAATTGGAGATAGCCCAACTAAAATTCATCATTATCGGGACTTCTCTATGCCTTACAGATGTTCAGAACTTTAGTTCTGCTAAAATAGCAAAGAACACGATGTGTCCTATTTAAAACACGGCGTGTGCATTTCCAGACGACCTAACACTTCAGACGATGAAGAAAAGTACACGGCATGTCCACAAATGACATGAAGTGTACCTGGGAATTCAAAATTGAGCCTTTCTTTTCTGGTAACGTACACGACGTGTATTAATTCATACATGTCGTGTGATTTACACTCATAACAACTACTGGAAACAGGTCACGCCGTGTCCAAAGAAAGACACGTCGTGTGCCTGTCAGTTTCAACAATTTTCAAATACGACATTTTTTGTTTTAAAAGATGAAACCACTCTATGGAGCAGTTATCTTTGGTCATAATTTGAAACTCTTTCATCCAAGAGCAAGGCTAGAGAAAAGAGGCTAGAACCCCATTCTTCTTCTTTTCTTGTCCAATCTTCTTCTCCAATGTGCAACAGAGCTCTTCACTCCAAAAAGCTTCTTAGGAGATAGGTTTGTCCGGTTTGGAGAAGTTGTAGGAGTGGACTTTCATCCTCAAGCCAGAATTCTATTCCTCTTAGGTTACACCTTGGGTTTTCTTAGCTTTTCCTTCTCTAAATCATGTTGAACTCTAGAATTTCTATGCATTTTCTATTGCACACCATTATGGATGAGTAGTTTCCTTTCATTGGACAAGGGAGAGTAGCTCCCATGTCATAGCATGTATGGAACATGATAATTTCATAGAAATTCTATGTTGCTTGTTTTTCCACCTTGTGAGTACCGATATTTTTTTTTCTACATGTATGGCTGGCCACCTTATGTCTATGTTTTATGCTCTTTTTCTTGATCTGAGAAGATAAGTAGGAGAGTAAGGAGGTACTCTCTTGGAAACTCCTTCTTTACCATGAGAGTGGAAATTATGGAGTTGAGGAGTAGGTTTGTGATCTAAAATGAAATTCATACATGGGAATATTGAATTGAGTTAGGATCGGTGTACTTGCACCGAGAGGTGAAGTCTAACATACAACTCTCCTTTAAAACAAGTGCCTAGTATGTTTAAATTTCATGCTCCTATTTTATGCTATGGTATGAGGGTGAAATCCTAAGTCCAAGATACTTCCATATATGAATTTAAATCTCTTTTAATAAGCCATTTACTATATGCTTAATTCTAAAAATTTTAGATTAATCAAACAAATCACCTTTAAAATGGTCAAGATTGTTGAAACTTAGCACTGCTACATTTAATTGATTGCTAAAGCTCCTTGTGTTCGAACTCAACTATGACTACTTCCGTATACTTGTGGAAATTGGTTAGTTGAGTAAAAGATATTTCATACTATTGAAACTCGTTAGTGTGATAAACTAACAGTAGCCTCCTTGAAGTAACCTCAAGAAACCTTGGATCAGCCTTATCTACCAAGAAGTAGCTCCAATCAATCTCTCTCAGGTATCCTCCACCACTTAGAGTAGCCAAGAAGCATGAATATCATAAACATGTGAATGGGATTGGAAGAAGGAAAGTACACCAGTGAAGTATTTCTCTTTGATCCTATAGCATGCCTTAGACCCCTCAAACCACTGAGGATGGATGTTTAATGAATGGTGGCAAAGAGGCTATGGCTGTAGGACACAAACTTGGAGCTCAAGGAACAAGATGGCAAGTGTTTCTCATCTTTTTTCCTCTCTACAATGGATTCTCAAGTGTAGCTTGTGTTCTTTAGGTGTCCTAAGGCCTCTCCTATTTATAGGAATTGTTTGCAAGTTCTTAGGGATGTTTTAGGGATTCTCTAAAGTATTCTTAGTGCTTAACTAGTCATTAGTGTAGAAAGTAGTTGGCTAGCAATGGCTAAATTATTTGATCTTGGAAGAACAATCTTGAACCCTATTCGGTCAACAAAGTTTGTTGACCGACCATGTCTCAGTCAAGCACTTCTTCCATCGAGCCTGGGTTGAATGAAAATGTGTACCGATGTCTATTTCCAACTTCCAACTCACTACTACTTGGTCTAATGGTCATATGCTTTGGATCGAGGTTGAGTCAGTCGACCATATTCTTGATCGAAACAAACTTTAAAGCACAAATAAGTAAGTTTTTGACCAGTGTTCTAAGTGCTTGGTCGAGGTGGTTCTTGATTGGTAATAACTTCAACCAAGGGTGTCTCAGTTGACTAGTTTCTCGATCGGGAGTGTTACTATTTTAGGTTCTTGACCCACCTATCAAATGTATGTTCTAATGGGGATTCTAACTAAGGGATATGAGTGGATAGAGAAGATATAATGCTTGATTTACATGATTTATAAGTACTTGTACATTATATACTTGTAGAAGTATTTACACTGATAACAATCATATTAATATATAAACACATTGATCTTCAATTAAGCACATTGGTCTTCAATTATCCACTTAGTATGATCTCGTCATTTCCTTCAAATCTGAAATACTCAAGTAGCATGTTACATCCACAAGAATGAAATATTTGTCATCATCAAAACTAAGGGTAATCTCCAATTTAGCCAACAATCTCCCCCCTTTTCAAGATGACAAGCATTCATAAAAGATAAGCAAAATAATTGAAATGAAATGAGTTTCATACCTGTGATATTCCTAAGATAATAGATTCTCTCAATCTTGTAAAATGTGTTCTGATATACCTTAAGAGAAATGGAACATGATATGCATATCTAAAGTTATTGTAGCACCAATTAATGTCAATCCAAGAGATTATAATACTCATGAAAATATTTTATTTTTTATTTCTCCCCTTTTATCATTTCAAAAAGATAGACATATTGTCATTTTAAACTTACTCCCCCAGAATGGGATACTCCCCCTCAATATAAAACCAATATAAAAAGAAAATGTCCAATGAAATCCACAATCCAAAATCAATGTTAATTTCTCAATGATTTTGTTTTCATGAACAAGTGACCACAAGCAAGCTCAATTTCATTAGTAATAAAGTCATTACATAGATCTTACCGCTCATGACATAAAGGCAACAAGAGAAATATCACTTGAAAGAATTTAAAATTACATGAACTTCAGGATCTTTCCCATAAAATGGAGTATCACCATAATATTTGACAAGTGCATGCCAATCAAGTACACCTATCTTTGTGAGAGAATATGCTTCCAAAAATGTAGATGCCCTATCAAATCATAAATGAGTAACTATGTCTTGTAGTTGCATTGGTGAATATTGGGTTTGGGTAAGCTCATTTGATGGTGGGGTGGAACTTGAGAATAGATGCAATGATTGAATGGATAGATGCTCCCAGGATACTGTGCATAAGGATAGGTGTCAGGAACATGAGGAGTTAAGGCTTGCATTCTTTGGTTTAGGTAAGTCATAGGATTGAAGTTTTAGTCTAGATGTCTCCCCCAATTTTATATGTAGCTCCTTTAAGATAGGAAACATCATTGGCAAGGTTTTCTATGGAACAACTAGGAGGAGTAGGACGTGGAGTATTGGCTTCAGTGGATGTTTCTCCTTCAGTCCTTTATCAATAGTGTTTTATGTAATTCTTTGGGGACGTCTATCATATTTGTAGCCTAAGTCTTCTAAGTTTTAACCAAGGGAATATTGGATTATTTGACAGACAAAATCAGCATCAGGTGGGTTCCCAGAATAATCAAACATGTTCGATAGGATGATACAAATGAAATTTGTGGGATTGCTTAACATTATTCTAGCCATTTCTTGTAAGGACCAGTTTTTCCTCTCTACTATCCCATTTTGTTGTGGGGTGCGCGGAGCTGCAAAATTATGTGTATACCCTTGGGATGTACAAAATTCTTCAAAGATATGATTTTTAAACTCTGCACCATGATCACTCCTAATGGTGCATATTTTGTTTTGTAGTTGGTTTTCAACCTTAGAGAAAAATTGAATGAATATTACAATAGTATCATCTTTTGTTGAAATAAAATGAACCCCATTATATATATTATAATCATCAACAATGACAAATCAATACTTTTTACCACCAATAGATTGAGTATGCATGGGACCAAAAAAATACATGTGAATAAGTTCTAATGATCTAGTAGTACTAATCAAGGCTTTAGATTTGAAAGAAGATTTAATTTGCTTGCCTATAGTACATGGTTCAAAATCTTTAGGTTTATCAAAAGAGAATTTAGGTAAAACATGAACAACATCATATTTAAGCAACTTCTTGATAACATGTGAGATTGCATGACCTATCTTTATATGCCATAGTTGTGAACATTCATCATTTGCAAGAAGACATTTTCCAATAATAGCTTGCATAGAGTTAGTTATAAGTATATAAAGATTTCCTATTCTAGTTCCTTCATAAACAACATCATTACTATTTTCTATAAGTAACTTGCAACAAGATTTTTTAAATAGAACATCATAGCCACTATCACACAATTGACTAACACTAATCAAGTTGTGTTGCAATCCATCTACAAGTAGACCATTTTTTGTTTGAAGATTTGTACCAACATTACCTATCCCAATATTTTTACCTTTGGCATTATCTCCAAATGTGACTATTCCTCTCTTCCTTTTTTTCAAGTGTGTGGAAAGCCTCCTTATTTCCAGTCATATGTTTGGAATAACCACTATCAACCACCCAATCCGACAAAATAGGCAGATTTTGGTACCCATGTGGTGGTCCTTTTGGTTAGGAATATTATTTAAAATGTTTTAACATTTCAAGTTTTTTGAACAACTTAATATGAAGAGCTCATTACAGTTTTTAAGTCACAAAAGTTAATTTTAAATAAAAGATTTTATCATCAAAAAGTAGTTCTAACATAACTAACTTCGGTCGAACATTTCTTTGACCGCAAGAATTCTCGGTCGAACTATTTGTTGACCAAGAAGATTTTCCAGTAGAAATAATACTTGATGATATTGTCTATGGTCGAACTTTTCTTTGACACAAAGAGATCTCGGTCGAGTTCTTTGTCGATTGAGATGAAGTTATGTGTATATTCATTAAATGTAACTTGACAAATCATGCTATTCTTTTTGGATAACACAATTAAACAATCAAAACATACAAGAATATGCAAGTTAAAGCTTATTTTAGTTGAGGTAAGACATTATGAATTTCAAGATGAAGTTTAGGTCAAATCTCAAAAAATTGTCTTGAAATTTCTAAGTTGGAGGTTTTGGAACCCAAATTAAATCCTTGTCTTTATTTTTCTTGTAAATACATGGAAATGAATAATATCCTGGAGTAAACATTAATAGCAAGAAATGAAATAAATAAATTTATTTTCTTAGCATTATGGTCATGAGCTAGATTCTCTTTAGGAACATACATGACTTTCATTTTAGGCACTTGTGTTTTTCTAACTCTAAGACTTTTTATAAGATTTATTTTTGGGTACATGACCTAGGCTATCCTTCTAATTTATCTAGTAGAAGTTTCTAAGATTTTATCAAGAATATCATTGTCCTTCAAGTTATTAGCATACTTTTGCAACATAACAATTTCATCCATTTTATTTTTAATGTCTAACTTTTCTTGATTTAAGATAGATAGTAGTCTATCTCTTTCTTTAACAATAACATCATAATCTGAATGAGTACATAAAACAAGTTGATTTTCAAAATATTTATCTTAGTAAACAAGACAACCTTTTCTTGAGAAATTAAATTATTGTTGGTTTCTAGGTCAAGTAACTTGATATTGTAATCATTAATAGATGATTTTAAGATATCTTTTTTAAAAGTAAGAATTTCATTTTCAGAAGTAAGATCATACAATTTAGCATGCAAATAGTCATTAGTTTCTGTAAGCTTCTTCAATTCCCTTTTACAATCAACATATTTATAATGTAGTTCTACAAGACTAGTAACTAATTCTTCTTTAGATAAATCAAGAATAATTAACTCACTTGAATCTTCAGTTTCATCTTCTTTAGCCATGAGACACTCCACTTCTTCTTCTCCACTTCCTCTATCATTACTTGATTCATTCCAATCCGCTTTATAGGCTTTATCTCCCTTGTCTTTCTTCATACAAGACAATTTATTTCCTTTCTTGGTTTTAGGAAACTCATTATATACATGTCCTTTCTTGTCTCATTCAAAGAACCTAAGGGAAGAAGAGGAAGAAGCACCCGAATTTTTGTTAGATTTATACCTTCTATATTTCTTACCGTTTGCAATGAGTGCATCTTCTTCGTCATCTCCTTCTCTTGTTTCATCACTTTCTTGAGTGATGAATTTTGATTGAGCCTTCATTGTAAGTTTTAACACAATTTCCTTTCTTTTTCCTTTTTGAAGTTCAGCCTCCAGTCTTTCTTCTTCTTCAAGGGTGATCTCATGTGTCTCTGGATTCATAATGAGTTGATCCATCCTTAATGTGGTAAGGTCATTGCCTTCTTTAATGGATGTCACCTTTGGCTTGTATTTTGGAGGAAAGGACCTAAGAATCTTGGACACTTGATCTTCTTCACTTGTGTACTTACCCAATGCACTCAAGCTGTTAACAATAGAAGAAAACCTTGAATACATTTCACTAATAGACTCATTAGGTTGCATACAAATTTTGCTCAAACTTTTGTTTAAGAATATTTATTTTTGTATTTTTAATTTGAGTTGCTTCATGTGTAATTGAGAGTTTATGGCGTATTTCATAAGTTGTCTCACATGAAGATATCCTATTGAACTCACTTAAAAAATGAAACAATATAATATGCTTACCGCTTTTGCATTCAATTGAATTTGCTTTATTGTTTTGGGATTCGAGGTTGCATACTCAATAGTAGGAAGTTCATAGGGTAAAGAAACCATTCTCCAAAGCTCCAGGATTATCCCTTGGAAGTAATATTGCATTCTTCTTTTCCAATAAGTGTAGTTGCTTCCATCAAAGGGCAATCTCTGGGTCACATGAGTTCCTTCAAGGTTGAGGTTTGCTAAGCAAGTTATCCCCCATTCTTCAAGATCTTTTCAGGATCCTTGAAGACTTGCTCTAATACCAATTAAAAGATCTAGAGGGCAGTGAATAGATCTTTTGGTACTTTAAAATTCAATTAAAACTCAAACCAAAGAAGGAGGAGGAAACAGGGAAGACACTTCGATGTAGAGTTGTTCCAACCTTTGAATTAAAGGTTGTCAGTCCAAACAATTGGTATTTTGAAAATGATTTATTTTATTTACCTCACAAGGATGTTACAACAAAATAAAATCACCTACCTTGAAGTATCTTTCACCTAGAATAGCCTCAACCTCCTTGAAGAAGTATTCTTGAAGTAACCTCAAGCTTTTAGAGCAGCCTTCACATCCTTGAAGTAGATCCACCACCTTGAGATAGCCTTCACCTAGAAGTAGCTCCAACCTCCTTTGAAGCAGACTTCTTGAAGTAACCTCAAGAAACCTTGGAACAACCCTCTCCACCAAGAACTAGCTCCAATAAAGCTCCCTTAGATAGCCTCCACCACTTGGAGTAACTAAGAATCACAAATAGCATAAACCTATGCATGAGGATTGAAAGAAGGAAAGTAAACCAATGAAGTATTGCAATTTGATCCTATATCAAGCGTTAGACCTCTCAAACCACTTAGGTAGGATGTTTCTTGAATGATGACTAAGAGGCTATGGCTATAGGACACGAACTTGGAGCTCAAGGAATAAGATGGCAAGTGTTTCTCAGCTATGTTGTTCTCAACAATGGATGCTCAAGTGTAGCATGTGTGCTTCAGGTGTCCTAAGGCCTCTCCTATTTATAGGAATGGCTTACAAGTGCTTAGGGACATTTTAGGGAGTGTCTATAGTGTTATTAGTGCTTAACTAGTCATTAGGTAGAAAGTAGTTTGCTAGCAATGACTAAATTGTTCGAGCTTGGAAGAATAATCCAGAACCCTGTCTAGTCGACAAGTTTTTCGAATGACCATGTCTCGGTCTAATTTAGACATCCCTTAAGATATGTAGACAATGGTGTATAATATAAATAAGATAGTGATTCTTGAAGCTATAGTCTTGCATCTTCAGAAACTACATTAGAAGGCCAAAACTAACCAAAATATAAGATTCATGCCTGACCCTCAACTTTGAAAAGTGTCCATCTAATGAGATGGTTTTGCATCAATACTCACTAAAGTTGGCTCCATGGTGACCATGTAATTTTACTGAAACAAATAAGAAAATTGATCCTTCAAAGGAAGACTATGAATATCACTTTGTAGTCATGGTGACCTTTAACATACTCATAATGTGCCTCTATTCACATCTTTTTATGATATATGAACTGAATAAATCATCAATAGTAATTTCTCCAAGGCAAACATTATGTTGGAGAAACCTAAATGAATAATGAATGACCATGCTCCAATGGCAGGGAATTGGCTCAAATATCCTCTTAATGATCATGAGGAAGATGAAATCCGTAAAAGTCATCAAAACCCCGAAGGAACTCTCTATTAGGCTTAGTTGGAGGAGGAATTTTATGGAAACAATCATAAGATCTAAAAGGATGAGGATGTTGAGACTTCCAGATGACCTCGATGATTGGGAGAATCTATGACAACATCTTATCCTCAAACTACTTAAATGATGTATGCTTGATTAGCTTAACCAGAAATGCCACCAAATGACCTTGTAAGTTGTAGCAGCCATTAGATACTTCTTTGACATGAAGGAATCACATAACTTCGGTAGTTTCACCATAACAACCCAATATTTGACGAAGGACATATCCAAGCTATTTTTATGTACTACAACCTAACTAAGAGGTGAAATGGAGAATACTGAGAATAGAGTGACAACTACCAATCATGAAATAACATCATGTTATATACATCATCTTCTCTTGCATTGGTGTTAGTTAGGTCTAATCGAACCTAAATCCATTGACCTTCAAGTGCTAGAAGTACACTATTGCTCTCAGTAGCTTAATGTCCACCAAGACATAAGGCAAGTGAAATAGTCGAGGAATATGGAGATTGGTAGGAACCCTCTATCCTCCTTCAGAAGATCTATCTTCCTACACATCCATTTACCCACCTCAAATGGACAATGACAAAGGTTCCCAACATGGAAATAATATTGGATGACACCCCCATGTCAACGAACAAACCTTAGGTGACGAAGAAGACCATTTTGTCAACTAGAAAATAGATTAAGGATAAAAATAAGGCTTAAGATTGAAGATCTAGACAAAGATCTAAATTTCTTTTTTTTATATATGAAACAACAACTCTGGAAACAAATGAGGCACCCCATGAGTGTTATGAGGCTACCTCCCTAAAGGAATGCTTATAAAGATATTTAATTTGGAGTACATACTAATCAAGTGTCCCCCATGATGATTAATTTTAGCAGGCATGATGACACCCCACTCACCTCATACACATCTAACATTTTAACACTTCACAATGCATATATTAAGTTGTTGATATTCCAAACGAATTTATATTCATACATGTCTAACACATGGGTTCTGGAATAGCATTAGCCAAATGACAAAATTTGTTTTATATTGAGAAAATATGTTTGTTTAAAGGTAGATATGCTATTAATTACAAACGTTTGCTTGTCCCATCAAAAGTGGGCATTTTTTATATTATGAAATACCAAGTATATCATACATAAATAATGATCTAAAAATATAATAAAAATGTATAATAAAGAAACACAACATAACTGATTAAACTTCCAATCTTAACTATATGACAAGTTAAATGGCCTATCAATATCTCTCTGTTGTGAAGCACTACTTTAAAGGTATCATTAGAAAAGTCCTTTTATTTCAAGGCTAAGTCCATTTTGTCTTTATGTTTTGTAAATCAACTCACTGTAACACAATACTTATCCATCGATTTTCCTATTGAACTCAATAACAATCAGTATTGCCTTTCAAAAGAGATTGATGGCTAAGTTTGATATAGACATGAGTCTAGAGAAAAAAATTGTTTTACAACCACATGTATCACTAAACGGGTTCTTATTTATATATCTAGATGTCCTTTTTGTTATTCATTTGGTTTCATTATCCGCTAATAATATAGAATGTTGCAAGGTTTTCTCATATGATGTGGTTTCAACTTTATTCTCATGCACGTAAATTGTAATGTGAAATTGTGTCTCAAATGTCATCGTTCAATATACTTTAGAAATTTAGACTAATTTGGATGCACACACACACACAGACACACACACACACACAGACATCTATATATATATATATATATATATATATATATATATATATATGTATATGTATATGTATATATATATGTATGTATATGTATATGTATATATATATATATATATATATATATATATATATATATGTATATATATACACACACATATATATACAAATATGTATATAAATATATATAACGAATTTCACATTATTGATTATGGCAGTGGATGTTCATCTTAGGCAGTTCCAGGCAGCAACATGTAGCCCATCTACCACTATAATTAACACTGGATAGTTCTTCCAAAGTAGGGAATTACTATGCATTTCAATCATGTAAAGAAATAAAATGATGTTACCTTCAGCACAAGTATTTGACCCGGTGGAGGAGTTGTGGTGCAATTGCTTCAATCTTGTTACCAAACAGTACATATATGTGACATAGAAATGTAATTTCATATACTCTTGAGTGAAAATAACAAATCTTTGAAATTGTTTTTCTACACATAATGACGTTTGAGATTGAACTTGTACATGTATTTGTGACGTGTATTTAACAACATATGAATGGTTATTCATAGACATTCCAAGTTGCTTAAACCCTAACCAATATGAAATGTATGTGAGCATGCTACTTGATTTATAAGAAACTATTTTACTCACAAAACATACACATCATAAAGGTAATGAAGATATTATATTATCATTTGATTATGTCAGTGAAAACCATGGTAACTCGTCTAGAATTTTCAAGATAAAAGTATTAAACAATATTTTTGTCCCTACTTGTAAAATTAGGATCATGAATATGAGATGTGCTTGAAGGAGTTATTAATGACCTAGACTAAGTGTTCAATGGATGAAATATTCATTTTCATATTGTGGATCACACATGATCAGGTTAATTTCCTCAACAATATAACAAGAATTTGAATTTTGTTCTAGCCGGCGAGCAGTTGCTCGGGTGGTCAAGCACGGGCGCCCCTCATGATGGGTCCCGGGTTCGATTCTCCCCGTAGTGTTGTTCGGCAATTAGCTCCCCGCAGCGTCAGCCGGCCTCTGATGCGACCGTTTGAGATGCCGGCGTGCGGGCGTTACGGGTCTCCGCGGGTTTACCTTGCCTAAGGCAAGGGTTCCCACGTCATCAAAAAAAAAAATTTGTTCTATGAGAATGACATCCCACAATTTTTGTTCTCTTGTTCAAGGTGTGAGGTGATATGCCTAGTCCTATCAAACAACCGTGCCTTTAGTTGTGGTTGTAAAGCCCATCTCTGGGTGATATCCTACAATAACTATTCGTTGTGAGAATTATACCAAGTAACCAAACACAATCGCGTACATTTCATTCCACAAAGAAAACATTCACTATAAATATAACAATGTATATGGGAAACGTAATATCGAAACACAAGAATGAGCCACTAAAATGAATTTAAAATTTTCCGACAACACATGTTGGTTGACTATGACAAATAATAAACGCATCATGCACTGTATAGCTAGTAATTTTTCAAGCATACAACGAGATCCACCACATGCGGCCTTATTTTCACTAGAATATTAATAATAAGGTACGTCTCAATAATCATCTTTTATGATGAGAGCTAGGTTATTGTACTGTGGAAAACGATATCCCTTCAAACATATTAGTTCTAGATGTTGTTCTTTGACGATATCCCATGCATTTGAAGATGGTGGTTCTGGCATATGTAATTCTTCATTCCATCCCCATTTATAATATGTCCTCAGATACTTGAATCGACGAAATCGTGCAACCATATCTCCCCATTTAAGTTTCATACGATCTAAATCCCAATAAATATCTGTTTCTTGCACAAGATCATTATGAATATCTTCCCATTGGTCTTCCGACATATATCCTTGAACATCACAACCCTCTTCCATCTTTTTTAGCATTATTCTGGTTAATGCCATCTCTACGTCTTCGTGTGGGTATGGGTTTCCTTCCATCTGAAATATGCACATAGGTAAGCATTTCATATTCCAAAGGTACTTATTAATAAAAAACAATATAACACCATACAATTGCAACTATGCGCATAGGTAAATTATATTTCATATGCCAAATATAATTGTCGATAAAAAATAATATAACAACATACAATTGCAACTATGACCTGTACATTGTGAAAAAGAAAGATCCGATTTATCTTTTAAGAACATGCAATTCCATTTTCTAACCGAATGTATAGCTTATCAACCATAACATAACAGTATGATCCGATTTATCTTTTAAGAGTGGAATTTTGGCATAGTAGTTTCGTACCAGAGTCTTAATTTCATGTAGAAAGTGATTCCTCTTGATATTTCAAATCTTTGATTATCTCATCTTGTAGATTTTGGGTACACCTACTAATCATGTATGCGTGGTTCTAAATGTTGTCATATTCATATAAAATATCATCTAACTATATTTCATGTCAATTAAGGCTTTAAACAGCCAATTGATATAATGTATACGTACAACGTGCATGTTGGTAATAAATGATTATACGATGAACTAACATTGAAATATACACCTCTAGGTGAAATGTTCAACAAAACATAAGGATAGAAGGTTGACCGGAGATACCTAGAGATCATCTATATACATGTATGTTCCCCATGCATAAAGCCTTCAACGTTGACAGTACAGGCAAATAAGCCCGGTCAAGTTCTCCTCGGTAACACGAAAGTACGTAACTTTCTTTTACTCGTAGGTAAATTAAGGAAGCACAAAGTAAAACTACACCAGTGCCTAACCCACGAACAGTGTACTATGATTACACACCTCTCTTGATGTATTTAGAAGACACAAACCTATATCTAGTACAAGTTATGAACCATGAAAGTCTTATGTGACTCAAGCTTGTAAGATATTTTTTTTTTTGATAAAAGGTCATGCATTTCTATTATAAATTCAAAAACTACATATATGCAGGCTAGCACATGTATGAGATCATGTTTGGTACAAACAGAAGCTACAGATATGATGAGATAAAAACTGCGATGAAGAAAAAGTTCCAGGGGGAGACACCCCTTAAACAAGCCTCTAAAAGATGAAAATCATGAGCTAAGCAAACTAGAAACAACTTCTACTAGGCTAGCCAAAGCACTCTATTAGAAGTCCAATTCTTCCTCCAAAATCTCCTCCAGGGTGTAGAAGACATCTCCTTAGGGTTTTTTTTATTTGAGTAAATATTTTTCCTACATTTGGTCAATAAATGGATATATTCCTGGATCACGACTTACACGATTTATTAAAACAATAGAATACCATCGACTTGATTAATAAGTTTTTGTTCATAAAGAAATATACTCTAGCTAACTTCATTTATCTTTTTATCATCTAAAATTTATATATCCTCATTTACAAAAATAATGTTTATAATATTTTAGAAAATATAATGGTTATGAATGAGAATTTGCAATAAGTTTGTTTAAGAAATATCAAATGGCATCAAGGACTTTGATAAAATATGGAGAATGAATTTGTTAATTTTGGAACAAAAATGTTTTCTATAAGTAAAATGTTTGGGTTGGACATACATCCACAAGGGGTTTAATAATGTTGTGATTGAAACAGTCTGTCAGGTTAGAACTAAGATATTGGAAGAAGACTTGAAATAAAAATAGAAGTTTTCTTATTGGGTGCGGTGTTGAAGATTCAGAAAAATGTTGAAGCATCAAATGAAATGCCCCGGTGTGTTGTTCGTCACCTTATTAAGAGAAAGATACTCCTTTTCTCATCAATTTATGTGTGTAGGGTGGGGATTCTATTGCCGTAAAATGCGTCACCTTATTAAGAGAAAGATACTCCTTTTCTCATCAATTTATGTGTGTAGGGTGGGGATTCTATTGCCGTAACATGTGACATCATATAATACAAGGTGCAGTATGCTCCTTATTTAATTAGGAACAACAAATCTTGAGTCATAATCCGTATGCAGATAAAAGAATAAGATTTTAGATTTTTTGACCAAGACTCGTCATAAAAATATCAACCATATTTATGAGTATGTAAATCCACCCATAGATATCTTGGATCTCCTGAATCAAGACTTATGTAATGGTAATAGCACTACCAAGTTTAATCATGCATCTAATACTAGTAAATACAATTTGAAAATTAATTTGATTGCAGGAGGAAGGAAGGATGAATAAAAGAGCTTCCTGAGTTACCGCCAAAAAAGGACATTCATTGACAAACTAGTTTGTGATCATATTTGATTGATGGTGTTCATATATAAGTTGATAGTGTTCTTATACTCTTTAATGTAGAAATGAAAAATAAATTACATATGCATGTAACCTTGTACCTCATGAATGAGATTACACTAAATGCAAAAGTATGGAGTTTTGAAATTCTTTTAAGAATGCAATGGTTTTGAGGCAAAAGATATCTAATGACCAAATCCTAGATGACCAAGCCAGGCTTTAAGATATCATTCAAGTGAAGAATACTTATACATATAATGACATGTGAAGCTTCTTATCCTATATTTTTAGTGTATATCTCTCATCAGTGACTTAAAAATATTTTGCATCCTCTCAAGATAATAAAAAATGATCCAATAGTCTTTTTGATGTTCCATATGTGAAAGCAACTTTTTTGATATCATGAATAGGTTAACTTTTAACCTTGTCCTCAAATTATAAATGGATAACATAAGCATTGTAATCTAGAAAATATGTGTCTAGTTAGGAACTCAAATGCGTTCTTATGCAAGATAGTGGGTTATACCTTAAACATATCAAATTAGGCAACAATGATGGAAACTACACACATGATCTAGATATTTTTTTGCATTTTTTGTTATCTTCTTAAGGTAACAAATTGAAATCATCATGGTGTAAATTAAAAGTTACAATGATACAAATGTTAGGTAAAGGTGTACAGAGAATCTAAATGATTGTTACTTAACTGATTCTCATATTCATTAATTCCAATATAGTGTGTGACACTTTATGCTACAAGATAGATGTAACATGATTGTTCACACACTCAATAATGTACATAAAATCATCATGTTATATCATGTCGACCATGTTATGCAGAAAATTGTGTTCTTATTGAACCCTTATTTGTCTTAATGGAATGTGTACATAGAAATACTTTAACACAAGTTAACAGTGAAATTTTTTAATAAAACAAGGCCTTTATAATCTCCATTTAGAGACAATTTAATAATAGAGAGAGAATTTCATTATTGCAACCACCTTATGGGTCCAAGGGGTGGTATCTACTAAGGATAAGGTATTCTAAGAAAATCATGAATTAAAATATTTTTTCTCACAATGTCTTCATTAAATAAAATTACAAAGAGTGTTTTGATGGCCAAATGATGAAGGACGTTGCTCAATTTATTTCATGATGTGTAGCATGAAATAAAAACAATATTGTACCTTAAAAACTTAGTGGTATTCAAAGATGCTAGGATGGAATTGGGATAATATCACTATTTTTTTAGTTTCTTATCAATATCCATAAAACAGAATGGAAATGATGATTGTATCTGTATACGATCTAAGAAAATCAGCACACCTTCTACCTGTCAAGTCAATTGTTTATGTAGCTTACCAAGAAATTTTTTACATGCATTTAATCAACTTTTTCAATGAAATTCTAGAGTCCACGACATGATAGTTAATTTTGTATCTCTGAGGAACAAACAAAATAAATAAAAATTGGTGACAAACATTAACAATTAGAAATATTTTATATTGTCGTACAATCTTAAAGGGCCACCTAAAAACTTAGTGGTATTCAAAGATGCTAGGATGGAATTGGGATAATATCACTATTTTTTTTAGTTTCTTACCAATATCCATAAAACGGAATGGAAATGATGATTGTATCTGTATACGATCTAAGAAAATCAGCACACCTTCTACCTGTCAAGTCAATTGTTGATGTAGCTTACCAAGAAATTTTTTACATGCATTTAATTATCTTTTTCAATGAAATTCTAGAGTCCATAACATGATAGTTAATTTCGTATCTCTGAGGAACAAACAAAATAACTGAAAATTGGTGACAAACATTAACAATTAGAAACATTTTATATTATCGTACAATCTTAAAGAGCCACCTAAATCCTAAAAGTCATGGTGCATGTTTGTATCCTATACTAGAGAATATATCTAATTTGTACACGAATTTGATTAAGAAATAGTATTCAGCACGTGAGAAAAAAAATCATACTAACATGTGTGTATGTGCAAAAAATTGATCCCACATACACTGGGAGATGTTGGAGAGTGGTCCTTAGGATAATATGGTCTACATATGTATATTAAATAGGTGTGTATAATGAGATTGTCAAGGGAAAACATCACTAGTAAAAAAGTAATTCCAATGTACATCTTTACACAACTTTTTCTCTACATGTGCCCTACTTTCTAGGATATATATTGTTAAGGATAATTTATGGGTATGAAATTTAAGAAAAAAATGAGAATTGATATAGTTTGTTTCTTAGATGAGAGAGTCTTTATAAACTATGATATTTCCATGTACTATGGTCATGTTTATGGAGTCCCATGTGTCTCTTTTAAACAACTATATTAATGACATTGAGCATGTGCTAAGAAGTTAACCTTGATAACTCATGGAAAGAATAAGCTAATGAAGAATATCACATTAAATTTATAACCCAACAAGTAAAGAAGATAGAAAATAAAGACACTGAGTTTTATGGAGGAAAAATTGAATCAAATAATTAGATGGGAAACGAATACTACGATCATAGAATGATATAGTACAAGATTAGAAGCATACAAAAATTTGAAGTATATAGTTCCCTAAGGCTCATGAGAACTAATATAATGTACTTCATTTACAACATTGTTCATCCCCGGTCTTATAAATATTACTTTCTATAAATAGTTTTATAATTTTAGATATATAAGGGCTTTATAATAATGTAAGTATTGCGGGTAAAGGAATGAGACGTTATGTTGTGAAAATTACAACGATATAAGGAAAGTCAGTAAATTAGTATGAATACAAATTCTGATAAATTCATACTCGTGTACATAAAGATGGATAAACTAACTAGCATTTAAGTAGTTTTATAGCTAACCTTTAACCCAAACTTTTTCTATTGGTAGATCTAAGTGTGTGTAATATTACTCAATAATTTAACCATTCAGTTTCCCATAGTTCTAGGGTATTTTTTGAATGATTGAAAAAAGATAGGAATTTCAAATATATACTTCCTTTTTCAGTTTATATGAATGAGAAAAAAATCTAACTTGATTTAGTCTCATGTTTTACCAATTGTTGGAGAAATGTTTTTCGATCCATTTAATAACCACATCCTACATTTCCATCCCTTTTCAGCATCATTTAACTTTTAACTCATCAATGTAGTGATATTAATAAATATAAACATAGTAGAGAGAGTAGCACGGAAATTTATATATTGATTCTCATATGACTCCTCTTTTTTATTTTATATCTTCTTATATTTAGGATCATATCCATATTTCTAGCAAGAGTATGTGGTGTGAGAGGCACTAATCTTGCATCTTCTTAGTTTTTCTAGATAATAGGGGAACACCAATGAAAAAGATTTAGAGACATGACAAACTCTTCATCTCTATGATAATTATCTAAACCCACCCTTGCACACAACATGATCAGACACTCCTTAAGTCGTGACTAACCTTGGATCTATATGTTTCACTCAATTCACATACCACCAATTTCCTTTGAGATGTGGTTGTATTGTCCAAGGGTTTCCTAGGACAATATAATGTGTCTTGGAGCTTTGTTAATCCTTAGATACCTCTATGGCTAAATATATGCTCTCAAAATTGTCAAGAGTTTTTGTACAAAGCATCTCACATTCTCATTGAAAGAAGATAGTTGAATATCATGAATTTTATTCCACAAGATTTGCCTCTACTATGTGTGTAATCTACCTTCATAACGTGCCATAAGGTAAGGCATTTCTACACCATCTTTACTTTCCCTTCTCATTGAGTCAGTATTCACTAATTAGTAACACAAATGATGACCCTTGACACCTATTTAAATTGAGGGAACCATGTACTCAAGAGATTATGGAGATATCCTTCTGAACATTCTCATCCTTGGAAGTGTGATTTACCAAGTTCCAAGTATATCACACAATAGATCACATCACTAACCACATTAACTCATCCATTCATATAAATATAGGTGACTCAATGGTTGGTCTAGGCTTCTGCCCACCTAAATAACGTTGTGTGATCCTTTATGGTCCAAATGGGAAAAGACAATACATGGTTTGATAATAATTTGGTCACACTAGACCTATTTGGTTCCTAGGCCAAGTAGGTTCAACCCTAGCTTATAATTTCCTTTTTGGAAATGCTCTTCAATTTGGAAGACTATTAAATTTAGACCACATAAGTATAAACTATATAGATGTATGTTTCATCTTCAGAGATCCTACCTTAAGTTTTTAATGCTATTTCTATAGGATAACTCTATTGTGAATATATTTAATGTGAATATCTTGGAAATAGGAATTTCACTTAGTAAATTGGGTTTTAATTCAAGAATCTCTAAACATCACTTTCATACCATATTTGTGTCATGATATACCACTCTCTAACAGGTAGCATAACACCATTCTTGGTGTTGTTATATATCTAGAGTACTCTTTAATTTGATTCCAGCCAACACTAGATACTTAAAATTTAGTAATGTTCATCACTCTTAATCATGTGTAACTTGACATAAAAGATGATACATTTCATTCTTGTGTCAAGGGATTGAAGACCATGGGAGACAATAAACTCAACATAGAAATATTTTATTTTGATTATTATATAAGAATAGATATTAATATTATGAATACAAATAGATTGTATTTTTACACACATATATTATATGAATTTAGAGAAAATCATAAATAAGGTTGTTCCTATACTAGTATATCCAAATTAGACGATTTATAATAACATAATAAATTCATTAGTGTTTGAATGCTTAGTGAAGAAAGTGATAATATTCTCTGGGAAAAATTGATAGTATGTAGTTGATAAAAGTATTTAATTATAATTTATATACTATAATGTAAAATGGTTGGAAGACTGAGTTGGTCATCTTGTATCTATAGATATAATAAACATACATAGAAACTTAGTCTCATTCACAAAAGGTTAGCCCATGATATTTTATTTCTAAAAGGTTACCTTAAATTTTTTTATTTCATCAATATTTTAGTGTTATATGAATGAGGTACAAAGATAAATCTAACAATCGTATCATAATTTCACCTGTAGTTAAAAGTAAAAAAGTCTTAGAAGAAAAGATTGACAATCTTTAACAATATAGTTTGTTTAAGCGTATAAGACTAACTGGGTGACGTTTGGACTATGTTTTTTATTTAATTGTGTCTTATATTTATTATCTTATAATTTTCGAATTAATGTAAGGCTAGATAAATGATCTAAAAAGATCCAAACTATCTCAAATTTGTCTTATAGACTATTTGTATGGAAAAGGTGTATATTCAACAACTAGAATCTTTGTTTAATTATTATATAATATAAATATCTAATTTTCTTCTAGATAATATATTGACATGCAAGATTATGTCTCTGATCTCCTCCCCACATATTGACATAAACATATACACACAAAAGAACTTAAACTTTGAGCACTAAAACAAATGATTCTAAATAACAAGAACAAACTAGGAGGATCTATTGGAACTAAAGCATCCTCACAAGTACTATGTGTTGGCATAATTATTTTCATCTAATATATATAAATGGGGATATACATTATTATGTATCTTTCATCGACTTGTTTCATTTTTCCTTATGAGATTGTCCACTTTTCAAATCTATTACATGTAGTTTTGTTATGCATACTTTATAGTTTGCACTATTTCTCTTCATTCTTAACAAAATATTAGCATACCTTTAGAAAAATCAATTAGTTTATTGAATGTGACATAACAAAGACACAAGGCTTCATGTGCAAGATGACTTGTATCATCCAACAAACTAAATGTAATATTGAGCGATTACCTGTGTAAGAAGTGATATTTTATGGTATTTTGAACTAAATAGTTATCTATGACAAAATAAAAAATATATACATAAAACATAATACAAATAAAAATATATAGCACCTTTGATCTAATATTTTGTGTTAGATTTCAACTTTGACAAGGTCCTATAAGTATGGACGTTTTTCTTCCAAAATTTAGATATCTTTCAACATGGGTAGAAATACATTCTAGATATATGTGAAATCTTGTCTAGTAAGTAAGGTATTTCTTAAGATAAATAAGATCAATAAATCAAGCATGTAGGCATGAATGAGGTGGTTATACTTGTCAAAGAATTAGAATATGCAAGGGACATATATAGAGATTGATTTTCTTATCCATGATCTAAATCTGTCTTAGAAACCAATACTGAAAACATTACATTTATCTACATTACATTTCCCAAGAAGATGCATGTGCATGATCATATTCACATTAGTTTGAAGTCATATTTTCATGTGTAAACTAGAACAATGATGTATTCAAATCCTACAAGATACACACTGTAAGTGTCAACTAGAACAATGATGTATTTAAATCCTGCAAGATACACACTACAAGTGAGAAAAGACTCCATTTATAATTTTATAAATTTCCAAACTAATAGATTAATTGATCAAGTACATAAGGAAGGAAGATATCACAATCATTATTAATTAGTTGGTGGAATTGTTTTAAACATTCCAAGTTGTTTGGCATTCTAAGATCACATAATAAATACTAATATGTTATTTCAAGAACTGAGAAGAGGTTAATATTGGGATTGATATATTTTGACTTCTTAATTACTTGCGTAATATACCAAGCCTTGTTTCATATTTCTGGTCAATCAACAAAAAACTAATCTCAAGATTGTCAACTACAATAAACCGAACACCTAAATTAAGTTTCACTAGATATATAAGAACTTATATTAGAATACTAAACACACATTTAATATGTGTTTTTCAGAGATCCTTTCAAACAAATTTACCATAAGTGTTCTTGGAAGGACTAGAGATTTAATTTATTATCATTCCCCATAAAATTTGGCCTTTTGAATTCCTGATGTAAGCCTTATCATATGACAATCCATGTCATTGTTAAATATAAACTAAAAGATAAGTTGCAACACACTTTGAATACCATAAGAGTGCTACATCCATTAATCATATAAAAATGTCATAAAAACTAAAAAATGATGAAATTTAGATAATTTGACTCATTTCAAGATTACAAAATCAAAAAATATAGATAAAGAATATTTTGAAGTTTTGAAAAGTTATTCCTTGATCCTAAAGAAACGTTACAAGTACATGTGTTAAAGTGTTTAATATTGAATATGTTTGTTATTTGGCAGTAACATTAGTGTTCTAACTTATGAGGAGAAATCAAGATACACTATAAGCTACTTACATTGTAATACAAGTATCACAAGATCATTTTCCCAGGCATTAGAGGGTTCGTTCTTCAACAAATAGTGTTAACAACCAGGAACTATGAGAAAGAAGAAAGAATACATATCCCTCATAGTAGTAGAAGCTAGAATGAAGATAATCAAGATATTTCATTGTTATGCATACTAAAATCCATGAAGAAATTTCATTTATAAGAAAAATAATAGTCCATGTGCTCCTTATTTAGTTCAATCTCTCATGGAAATGTTGCTTTATAATTTCATTTTTTATTTTCTATGCATTGAGCCAGTAACTTATACAATCATCTGAAACAATTTTTATGCAAGGCTCCAGCTCTACAGGAGGAGTCAGAAGTTTGCTTTCATCAT
Source organism: Alisma plantago-aquatica (assembly GCA_963693085.1). Taxonomy (NCBI): domain Eukaryota; kingdom Viridiplantae; phylum Streptophyta; class Magnoliopsida; order Alismatales; family Alismataceae; genus Alisma; species Alisma plantago-aquatica. The sequence goes on along the minus strand of OY856411.1, from coordinate 1,404,723,064 downwards.
AAGTAAACATGTTGAGGTCTCAATAGAAATAGTTAGAATAGTTATATGGTATGTTATCCTTCCTCTGGATCATGGGAATGAGAGAGTGAGAACAGGGAGTAGTTTGTAATATGTTGAACTTGATGTGTATTGTTTGAGAACTCTTAATTTTTGTAGAAGTCGAACTCTAATGTAATATTTTATGTATGCTTAGATAGGATGTGATCTGTTAGTAAAATGATGTTTAAATATTGAGACCTTAGAACATTATAAGGCTGAATTTTAGCTAGTAAATGAAAGTGAATGGTTGGTTCTAATCCATCTTTGGTATGCCCTAACCTAGTTAGTGGGTTTATGTTGCGACACTTGCAATATATAAAATCAAGAACAACAAGAGACAAAAAGATATCATTATGGAGATATAGACATGTACTTATTTATATTTCAAAGATATCCCATTGGTATTTCATTTCATAGCTTAGAGTCTTGATTGCAATGGATCTTCATTTGACAATTAAAAATTGGATAAACAAAATATATTAATGCTAAAGCATTAAGTACCTTATGAAAAGACATGTAAGCACATTTTAAGAGTAATGTAAAGTTTCTTACTTAGGAATATCATATTACCAAATAAGTATAAACCAGTCAAGAGCACTTAAAATGATATTCTTTTATACAAAGCATGTTTTAGGTTTCTTTTTCCATTATATCAGCACATGCCTTTTGACCATATCCAAAGGAAGGGTCTGTAACAGGCATTTGAGGCTCAAAGAGTAAATGTCACTCTATTTCTAAGTGAGTAACCTCAATACCGCGGTAAATGAGCTATCCCTATTTCAATTTTTCCTTGTTCCCTTGTCCTAAGAATTCAGGCAGATACACAAGGTTATATAATAGTTCTCTACACATTATATTCAAGGTTTGCTAATGTAGTATAAGCAAACATGAAATAGTAGTTATAGGAACAATATCTCAAGCAAGTAATTAAGTAACCAAGCATTCATACAACTATACATACAAACAATTCAATATCATTGTAGGGTCATGAGATTAACCGTACCTTGTGAGTAGTGAATAAGTTATGATTCTTGACTAAGATTCCTAGAGAAGGCCAATGCCAAAGTGGAAATAAGATGTAAAAAATATAATATGAGGTATTATATTAGTATGTCTTATTAAGATAAGCATGTTTCATGTCATGTAGAGATTTCCCCTAAACATAGGTTTCAAATAGACCAAGTATGTTCTCATCTTGTCAAGAATGCATGCATTGAATTTACACAACACAAGTATCCACATTAAGCCCTAGGTCTACGTGAACAATACACATTATGAGTGATACTAGGCAAATCTAATCTTTGATTTTACAATAGAGGAAGCATAAGATTTAAATTATCATCAAGATTTTAACAAGAAAGATCATAACTAGTTAATTTGGATTCATATCATGCAATAGGGTTATATTACCAAGTCATAAGATCCTAAGGGAGCATAAGGTAGTTAAAGTTGGGATTTAGAGACATACCATGATAAATCCACTGATTCGAAATCTAATGTTAGAATTGTAAGATTAGATCATGGTTTGTACAAGATTAGTGTTTAAAATGTATACAAAGATTATGCTAGGTCTAAATAATGTACAAGAATGAGTCTTATGGTCATATGAGTTAAATACAAGCATCTGTAATAAGGTCTTAGTCAAACATGGTACAAAACATCACAAGGTTTATTGATTTCTAGATTAAAGCATTAGGTGATGACAAATTAAGTCAAATTCCTAAAATTGATTAATTCATATTATGTATGCACATAAATGGACCATTCTTAGGGCAAGGATAGCCACATAAGGTCATGATGATAATTAGGGTAAAATTATATGGTTTGAGTCATCAAATACATTAAAAGTGAATTATAAAGGGACCTCTTTAAAAAAATAGGGGAAAAGGGAACACAATTATCATAAGATATTAGTGCCATTGCAAAGATGCCATTTTTTCTGAACAAAATAATATACTACATCATGGCATTTGGATAAGAGACTAGAAAGTTAAGGTGGTTTGAACATTAAGCACCTAATAAGATTTGGGGGAAGATTTTTATGGAAAAAGGTCAATCTTGCGCCAGGTACTTGGTTCCTATCTAGGTTCATGGTGGGTGTGCCTGAGCTTGGTTAGCAGTGGTGGATGGAGGTTGGAGGCATGCATGTGTTGGTGATCGGGTACCGGGGGTGGCCATTGCACATGCCATGGTGACTCCCAATATGTTGAGGTGGATCATGGCACTCAGTGTGTTGCGGCACCATGACATGTGGCTCATTACTAGGGGGCAAAAAGCAGAGGGGTCCATGAGTGAGAGTAGGGAGAGAGAGAGGGAGATAAAAAAGAGAGAGCATGGGAAAATAAAATTACTTTTGGACGTGGATGCCTGATCCAACGCCTCCTCCATCATCAGCTAGCTCGAGTTAGGGTTTCAAAACCCCGAGGGCATTGAGAGGAGGGATTGCAGGGGAAACATGGCTAGAGCAAAGGATAGGGAAATAAATAAGAGGGACTGGCAGAGTAGGGTGAGGGGTTCTAAAGAGACTGGCAAGGGTTTGTGGAGGGTGGGATGGCAGCCAAGGAAAAAATATGGTGTCTAGCTCTTCACCCACCCCTTCCAACACCTCATTGGTGAGTGTGGTGGGTCAAGTAGTCCAAATATGATCTCATGAATGAGAGAGGGAGAGAGTGGTGAGAAGGGAAACTATTGGCTTCTAGTAGCCAAAAGTAGATGTTTGAAGCAGTTGGCATGACAGGAGGACAATCTTGTAGCCATTGGATCTAGCAAGGATTTGTGGTGTGTGGGATCAGACAACTATGGTGAGCTATGGGTGCATGATGTAGATGGGGAGAAAACAAAAAAGAAAAAGGGAGGGCTAAAGTAAACAAGATGCATGTTGGGTCTGCCTAGAATGGTCGATCCATGGCAAAAATAAAGGTAAAAGGATTAGAAACTACGATTTTGACGGTCACAATTTTCGATGGGCATATCTCCCTCACCCGAGCTCTATTTTAGGTGAAACGTGATGCATTGGAAATGTGAGATTTATCTACATAATGAGTAAAAAATCATTATAGAAAGAGAATCTTAGAGGGGATCAAAATAAGGGTCAAAAGTTTAATTTTTTAGTGGATGCAACCAAGTTTTTATGTTAAATTGATTGTCACTAAAAGACACATGTGCAAGTGATAGACCAATCGAGCATGAAAATATGTTCAATTTTGAAATTGAAATTCAAGACTGAAAAAAGATAAAAGATGAAGTGCATAGAACATACATGAGAAGAGATAAAGGTCCTTGTTATCACATGTATTTCAAGATTGATGTCAATGTAAACATGGTGGGACATCTTAAACACAATAGTCAAATAAACATCCAAAGTAAAAATAGAACTAACATATCATGGTTTTCTTTATCACATTACATATTTTTGGAATATTCATTTGGGCATCATAATCACGTCAGATTCACATAATATCATTTTATAACCATCTATGCAGTACCACCTAGCCATATGTTGAACAAACTCACACATGATTCTTGAGCCTTTTTTAGTCACAAAAAAATAATTGAATTATTCAATGGAATCAGACAAGGGTCAAACATCTAGATGGAAACAAGTTTGCCTCTAAGGCTCAAAACTCTCCTTCCATTCCTATCAAGTATTGGGGTTTCTCTTCTATATTAGTGGAAATAAACCTAATACTTATTGTGACACCCATTTCCACACAAAACAAGATTACTCAAAACCAAAAGTGGTAACAATACTAAACAGGATTACCAAAAAACACTAAAAATTAAAACTAATTTCATAAGACATCAACATTAGAAAACTTGTTACATAAGGATCCATAACCTCCCATATTTATCATATATCTCATAAAACTTCATGCTTACAACATGCTCCATAGACATACCTATCACTCATAATATCTGTTTCACTTGTATATACATGTACATCAACCAATTGTATACAACAAAAGGGGACATAAATCAAAAACTCATATTGATAGCACAACCACAAAACATATTTAACTATCCCCAAGGCCTGAGTGTACAGGGACAACTCTAGGACTCTAACACCAAAAGACCAACAAGCAGCGCACTCAACCTTGTCAACTACTAGTATTGTTGTTGCTCCTCTTTAGTTACACAATCTCTACCTCCTTGTCCACAACCACCTAAAAGATGTGGAAACCCATGGGGTGAGACCAAACGTCCCAGCGAAAGATATAATTATCCACCAATGTTATTAAAGCACAGGTAAAGTACTAAAGAACATATGAAAAATTGCATCTACATTAAGTAGATTCAACGACTGATGTAAGTAGGGTAGTTATTATAATCAAGAAGATCAAATAGCTATAACAGAGTAGTATAAAATTTTATAACTAAGGAGGAAAATGAAGAACATGCATATTTTCTACCAACCAAGCTATACAAAAGCAAAGTAAGGCATCATACAATGTTTTCATATTTGATCCTAAGAGAGCATGCTACATGAATGATTATGTATTTTAATTACTACCTTGAGGATTTGAGTCATACCAACCACTACTAAGTCAAAATCAATGCCATACGAGGTCAATTGTAGAGTCAGAATCCACGACCTCTCCCACACCTCCCGGTCAACATGAGAGTAGCACCATAGAGACATGTTAGTCAACTGGAAAAGTGACTCATACTCAGCTGAGGGATCAGCTCACACATGGTCATCCACATATAACAACACCTAGACCATCTTGATACAAGTAACATCACTAGAAGAGCAAGCTCACGCATGGTCATTCTAACAAGAAGGAGTGGATCATGAATGGCCATCCATATCACAACAAGATAGGCTCACGCATGGCTGTCTCACACATTATGTAATTAGGGATACAAGGTGACACCCGACTTGTACCCATGTATATTAAAAAATATGCACTCTGAGTAAAACTTGTTTCACCAATACAGTAATTAAGGCTGACAATGGAAAGGATCTATGGCATAGGGAAAACTACAGGGATTACATTTCACTTGTTTAGTTATACCAATTAAGTATCTTCAAACATAATCAAGTTATAATACACAAATCATAACAAGCACTACAAAGATAAGGGCATGGTACACTTTCAAGGATATATAACATATAAAGTGTGAACTTGTCACACTATCACCGCAAAACACATGTACACTACCATTCACAAGACCATCATCACTATTGCACAACCAATCAAGGCTATCACTAACATCACATCACTATGGGATATCAATCCCTTAATCATAGCACCAGAGGGTATTACATCACAATAAGCATCAAGCCACCACCAGGTCATATGACCCATTCACATCATTCCTGTATTGCAAGTATTTCAACTTGCCTCATAAAGGCTCATTCTACCAATGTCACATCATGCCCATCATAGCATGCACTATCTATGATTTTCAAGCTCATATCACCTGCATGGTTAGAAATTGATAAATGAGAAAGAGGAAACATCCTAAATCCATGTGCCGCATCATTATCTCCACATGCCTCAATTTTTCATAACCATCACCATATCATACCAAGCAATGGCATGCATTCATCCTGTAAGGTTAGGGGTTTAAAGACAAGAGAGATAATATCATAACATAATAGTCATTCTAATAAATAGAAGTAGACATGTCACATTACTCATCATTAGAATTAGGTTTTCCCTCCATAGATATTAGGGTTTACAAGACGAGGTTCAACCATCAACCCTAGAACCATCATCTTCCATCATCTTGGATTGTATAAGGATTAGGAAACATAAGTAGAGAATATTAGATAACATTATAAACATAATTATACATGGCTTATGTATCATTCATATATGAATATCATTAAGTGTTCACATGTGCTTCTCATCCACCTACCATCACCCTATATTGACCACATAACCACATAGGTCACAACCACCCATCATGGTCCATGTCATGACCACAACACACATGTGTCTCTACCATCTGCCAACCGGTCATGACCCCCACCCTCTAAGTCTTGTCGTGCCCGCGACAAGTAGGGTTAGGGTTCAAACTGCTCATAAAGCTATCATGACCCCAAGGAACATGGCTGTCTTGACCTTAAACCAAAGCATGTCGTGTCCCAATACCCAACATTTTTTGGCCTCCCTCTAAGAACATGTCATGAATGAGACAAGGGCATGATCTTAACTCAAAAACTAGAGTAACAAGTTATCCAAAATAGGGGTCAACTGGGCCATCAACATGAAATGTTGCAACCTTAAACAAAACCAGGTCCATCCCAAAAAATGGGAAGAATCTCAACCAAGACCAACCATGGGTCACAATCATCATGGGGATAATGTCTCGACCACCCCAAGGTGTTATATCTCGACCCCAAAATAGAAAACAAGGCCAAAGAAAACCATCATGAATATGGAGGAGAAAACTAAAGCAAAACAATCACCAAGAACCCTAGTTCATGCATCACGGATCCATCATGAAAGGATCTCATGGAAGATAAGTAAAACTATGTTTAAGGCACCCAAAACTGAACCTAAAGCATCATGGATCCATCATGAAAGGATCTCATGGAAGATAAGTAAAACTATGTTTAAGGCACCCAAAACTGAACCTAAACTCCTCATAACATCTAGATACTTGAACATCATCAATGTGAGCAACATCAAGGTAAAAAGTATAGAGGATGATCATCATAACACCACAATCACCAAAATCAAGTATATGAAATTAAGGTTTTCGATTTCATCCAAACCAAGCCTAATAAACACTACCAAACAAGTTCTAGAGATTATCATCATCTACTAGAATGTTAGGGGAACGTTTTAGAGAGATAACATAGTAGTTTGCCTTTATGAAAGAGTGCAAGTAATAGAGAGGGAAAAGAGTTATATAACTCACCTTAAGATGATCACCACCAAGAGCTCCAAACTCCAAGATCAATAGCTCCAAGCACATGATCCAAAGGTTGAAGGAGCTTCACTAAAAGCTCCACACTCAGATACAAGAGCACCTCAAGAAGGAGAATACACCAAGTTCAAAGCTAGCCCAAGGAAAGAAGCTCTAGTCTGAACCAAAAGAGAAAGGGATAAAGAGAGGACAAATCCTCTTCACACTTGGGTCTACCTTGACAAAACATGGTCTATGACCCTTGTGATGAGGAGTTTTTCTCCCAAAATGACCACCATGGAAGAACCATGGTATAGGGCTAACAAAAGAGAAGGAGATGGAGGTAGGATATTGTGGAAACACATCCCACTATCACATAGACATCGAGGTGTTACGCGAAAATGTGCGGAAATCACCATAAACCACTAATTACCAAAAACACGGGTTAATTAAAACTGATTGTAGAAAGCAGAATAACTGAGAAACTATTACATTTAGGTGCTCATCCTGCGAGGAAACAAGTTATATAAACATGTACAAGATCTTGGTATGTGTCCACAACTTAGGAGATTAGATGTCAAGCTATCACATGAGTTCATCACCTGTTTATATATACATAACGACCCACATCTGGCCAGCAGTAGGATATACAAAATGTCAACAGCTATAAAATGTGAAACAACGTCAAAATGCTCCCAAGGACCTGAGAGTACAGGGATGACTCTAAGACTCTACTACAAAACAACCAAAACAGTAGCATGTCTATCGCTTGCCTTCTACTGCTCGTCGTGCTGCTCGGACGCAACTCTGCGAATACCACCACGTCTAGCTCGAACACCTAAAAAGGTTATAAACCAGTGGGATGAGACACACATTCCCAGCGAGAAACATAACTCCCCGCTGAAACTATAAAACCTCATAAAGTTAAAGCAACAATCAGCAGATAACTGGTAAAAGATACGACAAGAGCAGTTATATAGCAAGGCTATTCATACCATCAGGCTTACCAGATGTATGGAAGGCATAACACCAAATATCTCTTTATGGAACATGATTAACAAGATAAGGTTTATAAGGTCTTACCAGATAACATGGGGAACGTATAAGTAACTGCAAGGTATAACATAATTAAGCTACATAAGCAAGGCCTCAATCAATGTTCCGTGTTTTGCCTTAAGCAATAAATACTATTCGGCTGGATTACACATTATTATGCGCTGAGGAAGTGAGCCGTACCGCTCAAATCCAACCTTCGCTTGTGAAACCCAAGACGGTGCCATACAAGGTCAATGGAAGAGCCAGACTCTACGACCTCCCACCTCGTGGTCAGTGCAAGAGTACAACACAAGCAGGACCGTAGTCTCGTGCTTAAGTGGCCTCACCCACAGGGTCAGGCTACCCTCTGCCTAGCCCGCCTCGGTATAGGTATCTGTGCTAGTGAAACTGAGCCATGGACCTGTTCACCGTGTTGTGAGCCATGAACGCATTCATGCTCCTATATCACACATCCTGAGCCATGGGCCTGTTCACCATGCTCTTCACATATTGAGCTACGGGCTTGGATCCACACTCTAGAGTCTACAACCGAAGTTGCACTCTTACCTCCTCACTTTAGGCTAGGAGAAACCTCGCATACTCAACAATATGTGTTCCGGGTTAACCCGTAGGAGAACCCATTTCACCATCACCAGCTCCTGACGATGATGGATCTATGGCCAGGGAAACTACATGATATATTCCACTGTGATTAATTAATATCTTTTATGTGGATTGCAAGATTGAACCAAGTTATATAACATGTAAACTATAACAAGAATAAACAACATGAAACTCAACATTATGCTTTTATTGTAATCAACATCATCCTGATCCTTCACAAGGATCCAACATTACATGTTATCACTTGGCCTCTTGCCAATCATCTAGATCCATCTCAAGGATCATCACATTGCCATGGGATCTCAATCCCTCATCACATAATGCCACTAACTCTCAAGGCATTCTCCTCAACTTAGGCACTTAGCCAAGCTTAGGTCATCAGACCAAAACACATCATGTATGTCATCTCATCATCCAGAGTAACTATCAAAACAATGTTACTCATCATATATACCTCATAGCCCTTTTTTCCTAGCTATGCATCACCTGCATGGTTAGTATACACAATCATCCTGGATTAACAGAAAGATCATATTATTTATATTGATGATTATGTGTTTTATCATTCATGCCTCAACCTGTGACCATAGATATAGTTCATATCATCATGCCAAACATATTACATGCTTATCATTTACTCAGCATTAGACAGATGATTCAAGATGATCATAAACACAGGTGCTATCATGGCAAGATACATAGATGTAATCTACTATTACGATTACCCTCAAGCATGTCAAGGGTTACTATCAAAACCAACTTGATTCATGAACAAGAACTAGTGTATAGATTTCCATAAGAGACAGGACCCTCACTAGAAGTGCCCACTACCCTCACAAGAAGTATGATGGGTAGGGCACCCTCACTAGAAGAGGTATTGGGCAGGGTATTCCTCATATCGTCCAACCACTTCAGCCTCATCTTGGTCAAGAAACCAGCAAGGGTGTCAGGCTACCTTCCCAAGTTGTATCGTGCAACGTTGCGTCGTGCAACACAGGGTATCGGGCATACATATGTAACGTGCAACTCGGTCTCTACATGCAACAGAGCGTCGTGCATTAGGGAGAATGACCACTAGACTACTTCCTCGGGTCAGGTGCATCAGGCAACAAGGACCTGTTGTGTGATTCCTGACACACAAAGGTCAACAACCAGGAGTATGACGCCCGACACAACACCACAAACCAGCTAACAAGCTCCACACCTCAACGCACAACGACATCAAACCATCACATAGGCTAAGTGTATCGGGTAGGTTACTCATCAAGGTGTGATGCCCAACACACACACAAGGCAGGGACCAAGTGCAATGCCCGACACAGCCACAATATGTGTCGTCCAAGGCTCAAGATCAAGAGGGATATCGGGCATCACCTCCCCCAAGATCATGTCGGTCAAGATGCAACTCCACAAGGTCGTCATAAACCTCAAGCACAAGGGCACCAAAACCCTAATGGATCAAGAAGATGGCTCACCTCTCAACAACTAAGAGAGAGGGGTCTTACACATCTCTTATCACCAATCGGGCAACACAAGGAACAACCCTAACAAGGTCTTCAACCACCACAAAGCTCACCTTTCAAGTCCATGGTGAGAGGAGGGTATTGCTCAAGCAACTAGAACACAAGCTCACCTCTCAACTTAAACGAGAGATGGGTATTGCCCATATTACTAGAATTCAAGCTCACTCCTCTAGACCAAGGAGAGAGAGGAGTGTTTCTCACCAAGAAACTCTAGAACATGGCTCGGCCAAGAAGAACAAATTAAGCAAGAAACTAAACTAGCAACATGCATAGCCGATATAAACACAAGAAACATAGGAGAGGTAATATAGTTAGGGTTAGGAGTTATGTAACCCGCCTCAAGCAAGCTCCAAGCTCGACCAAGGAAGGAGAGGAAGGCACTCTAGGGTTCGGCCACCACTAGAGGAAGAAGGAGACTCTAAGAAGGATTGGCCACCAAGCTTGCAAAAGAAGAGGGGTGTCGTGCACCAAGGGAGAGGGAGACTAAGGAACTAAAAGGATCCTTAGTAAGGGAAAGGAAACACATATATAGAATAGGATGGAGGAGAAACCAAGGTAGAACAAAGCAAGGTGTCGCCCACCTAGGGACACTTGTCCATGTGCAAAGCCACCACTCTAGCATGCCCTAAACACATGTCCAGGGCCATTGCCACATGCAAGCATCAAGCACCAAGTGTCCACTAGTGGTGACACAAACGAGGTCAAAGAAGGTCAAAGGGTCCATGGGCGACACACCCACACCATGGCCGACACACACCCTGGGCGACACACCACAGGCCGATACAAGCACATGCCGACACACCTAGGCCGACACAGGGCACTCTTGCCTGACACAAGGCTCAAAGAAGCAAAGACAAGGCACCATAAAGCCCAACAAGCTCATCCAAGCCCAAAGGAACTGAAACAACGAGCCCAACCCTTCCTCTCAACACGAGAGGAAGCAAAGAGAGGGAGGAACACCTCACAAGGTGACAAACTTGCCCACAAATGCTAGACTTAGGTTAATTGCAAGTAGCACCTCCAGCTCTCAACAAAGCACCAACAAACCATAATCACCACCAAAGGTTATTAGCAAGCAACTAAGCATCAGGGTTAAGCAAAGAAAATAGGAGAAGCCCTAACAGAGGTCAGGGTCCTTACAAGCTAACCCCCTATAAAGGGATTTCGTCCCCAAAATCCAAAGAGAAAAGTGAGGGATACTTCCTCCTCATCTCTTCCTCAAGCTCCCACATGGCTTCCTCAACACAACGATGATGCCAAATAACCTTCACAAGAACCAAGTCCTTCCTCTTCAGCTTCTTAACCCTTCTGTCAAGGATTTCCACATGACCTTCCTCATAGGTCACATCTTCATCAAGCTCAACTTCGATTGGCTGTATTACTATCCCTGTATCCGGATGACTTTTCTTCATCATACTGACATGGAACACTGGATGCAACCTGTGCAACTCTGGTAGCAGTTCTAACTCGTAAGCTACCTTTCCCATACATGCTATGACCAGGTATGGCCCCATATACCTAGGTGCTAGGTTACCCCTTCGGCCAAAGCTTAGCACACCTTTCCACGGAGAGACTTTTAGATAAACTTTGTCTCCTACCTGGAACTCCAAAGGTCAACATCGGTTGTCTGCGTAAGACTTCTGCCTGTCCTGTGCCGCTTTCAACTGTTGTTGTATCACCTTGATCTTTACTGTTGTCTGTTGTAATAACTTAGGACCCAAAAGTTGATATTCACCAGACTCATACCAACACAAAGGAGATCTGCACTTCCTTCCGTATAAGGCCTCATAAGGAGCCATGTCAATGCTCAGCTGATAACTATTGTTGTAGGAAAACTCTATCAAACTGAGATTTATGTCCCAACTTCCTAGGAATTGCAAAACACAAGCTCGAAGGAGATCCTCCAGAATATGAATAGTCCTCTCAGACTATCCATCTGTCTGGGGGTGGAAGGTGGTACTGAACCTCAGTTGTGTTCCCAATGCTTTGTGCAACTGTTCCCAGAAACGACTTGTAAACTGAGGACCACTGTCAGAAACTATCGTCACTGGAACACCGTGCAAACGTACTATCTCATCCACATATACTCGAGCGAGCTTCTCAGCAGTATACGTTCTCTTCACAAGTATGAAATGGGCAGACTTCGTCAATCTGTCCACTATTACCCAAATGGAATCATGATTCCTAGTTGTCCTGGGTAGACCAACTACGAAATCCATGTTTATATGATCCCATTTCCATTGTGGTATCGGCAGGGGCTGCAACGTACCTGCCGACTTTTGATGCTCAACTTTGACTTGTTGACATACCACACATCTAGCCACAAACTCAGCTACATCTTTCTTCATGTTGGGCCACCAATACAAGTCCTTTAGACTATGATACATCTTGGTGAAACCTGGATGCATAGCATACATCGATGTGTGTGCTTCCTAGAGCACTAACTTCCTCAAATCATCAGCATCGGGGACCACCATCCTATCACGATAGCAAACTAGTCCATCCTCGTACTCATGGAACCCATCACACTTTTTGCTGCCGAACTTTGACCTGATCAACTGTATTGTATCATCTATTTGTTGTGCATCCTTGATCTGTTTGCTCAGTGTAGGCTTGACCTGCATTTTTGCTAAAAGTCCAACTAACAAGGAAACTTCCATCTACACATTCATTTGTCGCAAGGAGACAAACATATCCCGTCTATGGCATACTAGGGAACTCAACTCTACATTCTTTGAAGAAAGAGAAGAAGAATTTCGGCTAAGCGCATCAGCTACCACATTCGCCTTACCAGGATGATACTCAATGGTGCAGTCATAATCATTGATTAACGCCATCCATCGATGTTGTCGCATGTTCAACTCATGATGTGAAAAGATGTACTTTAGATTCTTATGATCTGTAAAGATCGGAAAAACTTCCCCGTAAAGATAGTGTCTCCAAATCTTTAACACACGAACCACTACTACCAACTCCAAATCATGAGTTGGATAGTTCTCCTCATGTTTCTTAAGCTGTCGCGAAGCAAAAGAAACCACATGATCTTCCTGCATCAGTACACAACCTAAACCTTTCTTGGAAGCATCACAGAAAACAACATAGCCCTTCCGAGGCTCTGACAGGATTAACACTGGAGCACTGGTCAGCTTCTCCTTCAAACTTTGGAAAGCTTGCTGGCAATGATTATCCCAGATAAAAGGTACATCTTTTCTGGTAAACTTTGTCATCGGCAACGCAATCGCACTGAAGTCCTTGATAAACCTCCGGTAGTAACCTGCTAAACCTAGGAAACTATGAACTTTTGTCGGCGTCTTTGGTTGCTCCCAATCTGCTACTGATTCCACCTTCTTCGGGTCCACTTTGACTCCTTTTGTAGATATCACATGACCCAAGAAAGTCACTTCTTCCAACCAAAACTCACACTTACTGAACTTGGCATACAACCGATGTTGACAAAGAAGAGTCAATGCTAGTCGAAGATGTCGCTCATGCTCTTGCTTGTCCCGACTATAGATCAAGATGTCATCTATAAAGACTACAAAAAACTGATCTAGAAATGGATGGAACACTCAGTTCATCAGATCCATGAAAGAAGCAGGTGCATTGGTTAGTCCGAACGGCATGACCACAAACTTGAAGTGACCATACCTCATCCTAAAAGCTGACTTTGGTATGTCATCCATCTTAATCCTCAACTGATGATATCCGGACCGTAGATCGATCTTTGAAAAAATTGTAGCACCACACAACTGATCAAACAGATCATCTATCCTCGGTAATGGGTACTTATTCTTGATCGTGACCTTGTTCAACTTTCGGTAATCTATACATAGCCACATCGATCTGTACTTCTTAACGAACAACACTGGAGCGCCCCAAGGCGACGTACTCGGTCGGATGAAACCTTTCTCCAATAGCTCTTGTAGCTGCTTCTTAAGCTCTGCCATCTCAACGGGAGCCATCCTATACAGTGTCTGTGCAACTGGTTGTGTTCTGGGAACTAGATTGATCTCGAAATCAATCTCATGGGGGGGGGGAGGAACACCAGGGAACTCATCAGGAAACACATCCGCAAACTCTCGGACAACTAACACCTCCTCGATACTAGGACCCTTCGCCTTGGTATCCACAACGATATCCACAACGTGAGCTAAGAACACCTTACATCCTTGTCGTAACAACTTCTATGCCACCATAGCAGACACTAGACATGTCGGAAGAATCTTCCTATCTCCTTGGAAGATCCACTTCCTACCACCATCATCAAACACAACTTGCTTGGAACCACAGTCCAAAACAACCATATACTTCTCTAAGGTATCCATGCCAAGGATCACATGAAAACCATGCATATAAAGTGGTATAAGATCCACTTGTATGATGTGTCCCGAAAAAGATAAGACACAAGATGTACACTCTTCTCGAAGCATCGAGGAACCATCAAGAGGTGTTTCTAACAACATGCTATCCTTCTTACAACTAATAGGTAAATGATAGTTCTCAAGCATACTATAGGTGATAAAAGAATGTGTATCACCCGTGTCAACCAGAATAGATATAAAGCACGAAGAAGACATATCAAAATGAAATAACTCCATCTGACATGTCACCACTCACGGGTTGACTATCGCCTCCGACTGACTCATCGCATAGAATCGAGTCGTTACTTGCTGTCCACGTCCTCTGCTTCCTTGAGCAGACAATCCTGCTTGCGACGCTTGACCGCGTCCTCGCCCACTTCTACTATTGGGTTGCTGTCTATCTGACCCTTGATGATTCTACCTCAGCTGCTGCGTCACTTCAACATCTATGTTTGGACAATTTGACCTCCAATGCCCGATCGCACCACACAGATGGCATGACTGGTCTCGCTATTGTGGCCTAGACGGCCCTATCACTGCCACAGAAGCTATACTATGTGCCTTTGACGGTGAAGAAACATAACCTCTTCCCTTACTCAGAGACCACTGTGACGGTGCACTAGAACCTCTCATCACGAAAGGTGATGAAAACCTTGGCTTCTTGAAGCCACCAAACCTCTATCCCTGGAACTGCGCAGGACTCTGCTTAGACATGGATTCCCTTTTCTCCCTAACAGACTTTTTGATCCTCCGGACAGATTCCACAAATGTAGCAAACCGCTCTCTATTCTCCAACGTGGAAATAGGTGTTGTCATCTTAGCGCTCAGGCCCTTCTCAAAATGTCTAATCCGCTCCTCATATGTTGCTGCCATGTGAGGACAAAACCTCAATAGATCCATGAACTTGGCTTCTTACTCGGTGATGTTCATCGTTCCTTGGCGCAGATGCTCGAACTGACTGATCTTCTTATCCAGATACATCTTCGGAAAGTATCTGCTGACGAACTCGCGCCAGAAAACTTCCCAACCGATCACCTCACCAGGTCACTTCTCCTCCTCGATGGTCCACCAGTGACGAGCAGTATCCTTCAGAAGGTAGATAGCGTGCTTTACTTTGTCTACTTTGGGGAGGTTGAGGATCTGGAAATCCTTCTCAAGACTTGTCAGCCACAGATCTGCATCTGCTGGATCATCCGTTCTAGCATAATCCGAAGCTCCGACTCGGTGAAGCCGCTCAAAGGTCTTCCCAATACCTGATGTTTCACCATGGGGAGCCTGTGCTCTCGGTGGAGGCACTGGCAATCTTTCTACCATGAGATTCATCGTAGCCATCATCTAACCCATAAGATGTTGGTAGGTAGGGTGTTCAAGAATGGCTGGATCAGGTTGGGGGACCTCAGGCACCCGATCTCCATGTGCCTGCCCTATAGCTCCATCAACTGATGCAGCATCGTTGTTCTCAGCAACATGTTCTTCATGGTTTCCATACATCTTGGCTTTTCTTCCGCTGAGGGTAGAAGATGATTGTAAGAAAATCTGGAAAAATCACAAGAACAGACACAACCTAGTCCTAAATCCCTATAGACTCAGTGAACCTAGGGATCTGATACTAAAACTTGTGGAAACACATCCCACTATCACATAGACAGCGAGGTGTTACGCGAAAATGTGTAGAAATCACCATAAACCACTAATTACCAAAAACACGGGTTAATTAAAACCGATTGCAGAAAGCAGAATAACTAAGAAACTATTACATTTAGGTCCTCATCCTACAAGGAAACATGTTATATAAACATGTACAAGATCTTGGTACGTGTCCACAACTTAGGAGATCAGCTGTCAAGCTATCACATGAGTTCATCACATGTTTATATATACATAACGGCCCACATCTGGCTAGTAGAAGGATATACAAAACGACAACAGCTATACAACGTGAAACAACATCAAAATGCTCCCAAGGACCTGAGAATACATGGATGACTCTAAGACTCTACTACAAAACAACCAAAACAACTTCATGTCTATCGCTTGCCTTCTACTGCTCGTCTTGTTGCCCGGCCGCAACTCTGTGACTACCACCACGTCTAGCTCGAACACCTAAAAAAGTTATAAACCAGTGGGGTGAGACACACAGTCCCAGCGAGAAACATAACTCCCAGCCGAAACTATAAAACCTTAGAAAGTTAAAGAAACAATCAGTGGATAACTGGTAAAAGATATGACAAGAGTAGTTATATAGAAAGGCTATTCATACCATCGGGCTTACCAGATGTACGGAAGACATAACACCAAATATCTCTTTATGGAACATGATTTACAAGATAAGGTTTATCAGGTCTTACCACATAACATGGGGAACGTATAAGTAACTGCAAGGTGTAACAAAATTAAGCTACATAAGCAAGGCCTCAATCAATGTTCTGTATTTTGCCTTAAGCAATAAATACTATTCCGCTGGATTACACATTATTATGCCCTGAGGAAGTGAGATGTACCGCTAAAATCCAACCTTCGGTTGCGAAACCCAAGCCGGTGCCATACAAGGTCAATGGAAGAGTCAGACTCCACGACCTCCCACCTCGTGGTCAGTGCACGAGTACAACACAAGCAGGACCGCAATCTCGTGCTTAAGTGGCCTCAGCCATAGGGTCAGGCTACCCTCTGCCTAGCCCGCCTCGGTACAGGTATCGACGCTAGTGAAACTGAGCCACGGGCATGTTCACCGTGCTCTGAGGCACAAACACATTCATGCTCCTATATCACACATCCTGAGCCATGGGCCTGTTCACCATGCTCTTCACATATTGAGCTATGGGCCTAGATCCACACTCTAGAGTCTACAACCGAAGTTGCACTCTTACCTCCTCACTTTAGGCTAGGAGAAACCTTGCATACTTAACAATATGTGTTCCGGGTTAACTTGTAGGAGAACCCATTTCACCATCACCAAGTCCTGACGATGATGGATCTATGGTCAGGGCAACTACATGATATATTCCACTGTGATTAATTAATATCTTTTATGTGGATTGCAAGATTCAACCAAGTTATATAACATGTAAACTATAACAAGAATAAACAACATGAAACTCAACATTATGCTTTTATTGTAATCAACATCATCCCGATCCTTCACAAGGATCCAACAATACATGTTATCACTTGGCCTCTTGCCAATCATCTAGATCCATCTCAAGGATCATCACATTGCCATGGGATCTCAATCCCTCATCACATAATACCACTAACTCTCAAGGCATTCTCCTCAACTTAGGCACTTTTAGCCAAGCTTAGGTCCTCATACCAAAACACATCATGTATGTCATCTCATCATCTAGAGTAACTATCAAAACAATGTTACTCATCATATATACCTCATAGCCCTTTTTTCCTGGCTATGCATCACATGCATGGTTAATATAAACAATCATCATGGATTAACAGAAAGATCATATTATTGATATTGATGATTATGTGCTTTATCATTCATGCCTCAACCTGTGACCATAGATATAGTTCATATCATCATGCAAAACATCTTACATGCTTATCATTTACTCAACATTAGACATATGATTCAAGATGATCATAAACACATGTGTTATCATGGAAAGATACATAGATGTAATCTACTATTACGATTACCCTCAAGCATGTCAAGGGTTACTATCAAAACCAACGTGATTCATGAACAAGAACTAGCGTATACATTTCCATAAGAGACAGGACCCTCACTAGAAGTGCCCACTACCCTCACAAGAAGTATGACGGGTAGGGCAGCCTCACTAGAAGAGGTATCAGGCAGGGTATTCCTCATATCGTCCAACCACTTCAGCCTCATCTCGGTCAAGCAACCAACAAGGGTGTCGGGCTACCTTCCCAAGTTGTATCGTGCAACGTTGCGTCGTGCAACACAGGGTATCGGGCATACATATGTAACGTGCAGCTCAGTCTCTACATGCAACAGTGCATCATGCATCAGGGACAACGACCACTAGACTACCTCCTCAGGTCAGGTGTATCAGGTAGAAAGGACCTATTGTGTGACGCCCGACACACAAAGGTCAACAACTAGGAGTCTGACACCCGACACAGCACCACAAACCAGCTAACAAGATCCACACGTCAACGCACAATGACATCAAACCATCACATAGGCTAAGTGTATCGGGCAGGTTACTCATCAAGGTGTGATGCCCGACCCACACACAAGGTAGGGACCAAGTGCAATGCCCGACACAGCCACAACATGTGTCGTCCAAGGCTCAAGATCAAGAGGGATATCAGGCATCACCTCCCCCAATATCATGAAGGTCAAGATGCAACTCCACAAGGTTGTCATAAACCTCAAACACAAGGGCACCAAAACCCTAATGGATCAAGAATATGGATCACCTCTCAACAACTAAGAGAGAGGGGTCTTACACATCTCTTATCACCAATCGGGCAACACAAGGAACAACCCTAACTAGGTCTTCAACCTCCACAAAGCTCACCTTTCAAGTCCATTGTGAGAGGAGGGTGTTGCTCAAGCAACTAGAACACAAGCTCACCTCTCAAATTAAACGAGAGAGGGGTATTGCCCATATTACTAGAATTCAAGCTCACTCCTCTAGACCAAGGAGAGAAAGGAGTGTTGCTCACCAAGAAACTCTAGAACATGGCTCAGCCAAGAAGAAAAACTTAAGCAAGAAACTAAACTAGAAACATGCGTAGCTGATATAAACACAAGAAACATAGGATAGGTAATATAGTTAGGGTTAGGAGTTATGTAACCCGCCTCAACAAAGCTCCAAGCTCCACCAAGAAAGGAGAGCAAGGCACTCTAGGGTTCGGCCACCACTAGAGGAAGAAGGAGACTCCAAGAAGGATCGGCCACCAAGATTGCAAAAGAAGAGGTGTGTCGTGCACCAAGGGAGAGGGAGACTAAGGAACTAAAAGTATACTTAGCAAGGGAAAGGAAACACATATATAGAAGAGGATGCAGGAGAAACCAAGGTAGAACAAAGCAAGGTGTCGCCCACCTAGGGACACTTGTCCATGTGCAAAGCCACCACTCTAGCATGCCCTAAACACATGTCCAAGGCCATTGCCACATGAAAGCATGAAGCACCAAGTGTCTACTAGTGGTGACACAAACGAGGTCAAAGAAGGTCAAAGGGTCCATGGGCAACACACCCACACCATGGCCGAAACACACCTTGGGCGACACACCACAGGCTGACAGAAGAACAGGCCGACACAGGGCACTCTTGCCCGACACAAGGATCAAAGAAGCAAAGACAAGGCACCACAAAGCCCAACAAGCTCATCCAAGGCCAAAGGAACTCAAACAATGAGCCCAACCCTTCCTCTCAACACAAGAGGAAGCAAAGAGAGGGAGGAACACCTCACAAGGTGACAAACTTGCTGACAAACCCTAGACTTGGGTTAATTGCAAGTACCACCTCCAACTCTCAACAAAGCACCAACAAACCCTAATCACCACCAAAGGTTATTAGCAAGTAACTAAGCATCAGGGTTAAGCAAAGAAAATAGGATAAGCCCTAAACGGAGGTCAGGGTCCTTACAGATATCAATATAAACATAAACCTAGAAGACAAACACTTTCCAAGGATGGCAGATGAGCTCATATTACCACCACCACCACATGCAAGAGGAGATAGATCCCCAAGCTCCAAGGAAGGATCTCCTTAATCCACAAAGCTCCAAGAACAAGAAAAGAAGGAGGAGGAAGGTAGATGTACTAAAAGTGTTGCAATAAAGAAGAGATAAGGGGTTATATAGATGGGAGATGAGAGAGAAGGAAAGAGATGATGTGTCAACACTCCAAGGTACCAAAGGGACACTTGTCCACCCAAGAGACACACATGAAACCACCTAAGCATGACATGCAAGTCATGGTGATACAATATAGGTAGTGTATCGACCACCATGGAATCCCACATGGTCACAGTCGCAACCCTCCTACGTTGCACCATCCATGGTCACGACACCACCTATCACCATCTCCTCTTGGTCGAGACAAAGCACCTTTACAAATCCTAGGTCAAGAAAACCCAAGCTAGGTCAACCATCTCAACCCAAGACCACCCTAGACTACCTAGGTCATGCCCCAAACACCTGTAGGAGGTGTCTCGACAATGACACCCTCCAAAACCTACCTTGGTTGTGACCCAAGGTTGAGACAACACAACCAGTGCACAGGGTCAAGGCACTCAGCACTCCATCAACCCTAATCACCACCTGGGGTGATACTCCTCAACCAAGGCTCAAACAAGGCATCCTCCTATTTCTCTTTCCTCTATATGATGTCAAGAAATATAAGGAACACTATACATGTGGAAAATTCACATCCACCCCCCTACATTGGGTAAATTGCAATTTGCACCAAAACTAGCACAGTAAGCACAAGCAACATCAAAATATGCTCAAACTGGAGACTTAAGCTCTTCACAAGCCCTAATTACTTATAAAAAGATTATAACAAGGTTATAAGGACATTATTAAGCCAAATAAAATAGGGTTACCCCAAAACTTACGTCAGGGGTCATACACTTATGGTTAGGTGTTCATTTCAAATATAGTTATAATACCTATAACCCAAGCATAACCTCAAAGTAGCATTTATACATGCTAGTACACCTCACATGGTCTTTCATCATCATTATCACATAACCATACAATCTTTCACTCATGTTTATGTTTCATCATCATCATTAACATTGTCACATCACATGAGCTAAGAACATTCATTAGGTTATGTGTACACTTCAAATGTGTTAGCATGAATTTATTTCATGACCCAAGGCATCATAATTATCATATTATTTATCTTATTTCCTATTCAATGATAATTAAAATTAAAATAATATGCTTCATCTCAACATATGGGCTATCCGAACCATTTTAAATCTAATAAAAATTATTAAACATCATAGAAAGGCATATTCGATAAGAAAATAAAATAAGGAAAATCCATTGAAATTCATACTAGAAGTTTTATTGATTTACATTATAGCATTTCTAGGGATACTAACAATGTTCACTAATACAATTTGGAAATGGTTAAAAGGTATCATCATTTAAACATGTCACACCAACAAAAGTAGGCACATAAGCATGTAAAAACCCTATATTAAGATTTATTATTTGGGAGCCCTTCTTCGCAACTAAACCAAGCATAATAAAGTTTTAAACAAAGGATTCATCTAACAATTGTAGTGCATGTAGATGGAATAAAGTTAGCATTTCACCATATCCAATCATCTACATCAAGATTAGTGTAAAAAGATGTACTTTAAACCAAAACAACAAGGATCAAACTCTTCTTCCTCATCCAATCTATGGAAATCTACAACACGACCTTCTCAAAGTCAAACCAAAATCACACTACACTAGAAAACTTTCTTCTCATTCCTTTTTATTGGATAAGGAACCAAGAAGTTTTGGTAGAAGGAGAAGAAAACTCAAGATCTCTATGATCTATCTTAGAACAAATGTTTCTAGTGTCATGAATGAAGAAATAAGAGGAAGCAATAAAAGTAAAGGGAGAAACCAACCTCTCATGAAGTTTCTCCACCAAGATCCTTTATGGATCAACATTTGTTGAGGCCAAGGAGGTCAGTAACTGTCAAGATTTCCTCCTACATCAGTCAACCAAGCTTGAACACCTTGCACAGGGTGAAAACAATATTAATCCAAGACTAGAGCGGGACAATGGTTATTTATGAAGAAGACTAACACTCCTGACATATCAAATCAAAAACATATATGAAGACAAATCTAGCCAATTTTGGTAAACTAGGATGAATTCAATCACATTCGACCACTGCAATCCTAATGTAAGAGACAACAATTGTGTTTGGGTAGGATCATACAATATGATAGGAATTGAACCAATCCTTCTTGGGTTCATGTAACCAACTTAGGTTCCACACTCCCTAGATTTCATACTACCTATCTCAATGACATGGGAAGATCCATTTGAATCCAATGTGATTCCCTAATCCTACATGGTTTCACCTTCATCAACTCAAGTTTAACCAAAACAACCATCTCTCTCCTCATCACAACAAATCATATTGAATCTAGTATATGGGCCTAGATCTTGTTAGATTTAGCTCAATCTTACCTAGATTCCCATCATGCAACTTTATAACTTAGCAACTTCATAAGTCTCTCTCTTCTCCCAACTATCAAACCTAAATCATGGTCATACCCTCAATCCAACCTAGATACATAAAATCTAGATGATGTCCATCATGAATCATAAGTTATTGAATGTCTTCATCCTTACATCTCTTATAATCAACCATAGTTGGAAACTCAGTTCGATTCCCTAAATCCACATGTGTTCAACATTCTCAAGCGCAATTTGGAAGTGTCAAATATTACATTAGGAAACTCTCCAGATTTCAACCTAATTTGGACAATCTAACATTAAAATAATCCATGTATAGGGGTCCAAGATCCAATAGGAACTCTCGCTCAACCAACTCCCATGAATTATATACACCAATCTTCACTTACCAAAATGTTGGTTTCAAACTCAATTTGATCATGTTATAATGTCAAACAAAACATCCACACCCTCCATTAAACCATTACTTTATCTGTGTATTCCAACCCTCCTTGTAAACACATATCAATAATATGTAACACTATCGTTGCCATGTACATGCACATTAGGCCATGGAAAACCTAAGTTGTCTATGTACACACAATCAGATCGTCATGTACATGCATATCTCATTATATCATTTAGGGTTCATTGTACCACAACATGCTTAACATATATTCACTTAGGAATTCTGTGACATCCCCAAATTTTCTAAAACTTAATCTGATGTGTGACGTCCAAATTGAAACCTCACCTCAACGAGAATCCCAATTTAAATACCCCACAACAGGCTAAGAAGAAGAAAATCAAGGGAGTCAGAAGGAAACAACAATAGCACATGTACATGAACAATAATAAAACCATACACACATGTTCACCATTCAACATATAATTACAACATGAATTGTTACAACATTTGATATTACATATTCAATAGCAAACTTATACATATACATGTACTACCACTAAACTACAAGATCTTAAGACAATAGGTCCACCTGTACATCAGCTCGCCACACAACTCTCAACTATCCTCAATCTTCAAAATCATAACCACAACCTAAACAAAAGATTACATGCGGTACACGTCAGCACAATATTCAAGAATATTGTACTGAGTACACCTACATGTCTTTTATTTACTTCTCATCATATCTTGGCAATAAGATAAAACTAATACTTGGCAGTTATAAAGAAATATAAGAAAAGTGTATACTTGCACAAAGATATTCATCAACAAAAGAGAACACATATTTTAAGCACATTTCCATCATACATCTCGTGCATCTGCCACCAAGTGGCTTTGACGTCTTTAGGCCTTATGATCTACCACCAAGTGGTTTGTGATCATTATACAAACATCATATGATCTACCACCAAGTGGTCTGTGATCATTATGCATGCACTCTACCACCAAGTGGTTTATGAGCTATCTTATGATGGAACATCTATATTATGTTTGCAGGTGTTCATAGCCATAAGTATGGAAATTCAAGCAACATATCATACAAGACAATCATTTAAATGAATACCATATGCCAAGTCGTTACTACCATATAACACAAGAATAATGTATAATAAGCCAAGAAAGAGGTAATGACGTACCTTCCAAAGAGATATCCTAATCACATATTCCTCATGTCAACTATAACTTGATCAAACCTGATTAAGACAAGATCACATACTATCATCAGGTTCTCATCATCTTACATCTCATCTTAACCCTAGTTACATCCATTTTAGGGTTTGCCTTATCTCTTTAGTATATTCCCACTTTTACTTGTATTCTTATCTTAGGATTATCTGTACTGATGTCAAGCTCCAGATTATAGTTCATCAACTGGATATACTCATATGTCACATTATTATGTGAACATACTTAACATTATGTCACTTTCATTAACCATATTAGGGTTACATCACATGTATTCATATAACATGAATTATATGCATCATTATGAACACATAATTAATTTTGAGGTTCCAAATAATAATATGAGCTTACTCTATAAATTTCATCATTTATTGAGCATGTATGTATTTATTGTATATTAATTAGGGTTATAAGCCCTAATTAGCAACATTAGGTAATTTACATGATTTCCTACATTAGCATCATTATTTATGACTTCAATTGGATTATAAACATGATTATGGACTTATTGACATTTTCCCATAATTTTATATCATCATTTACTATTTATTACTCATGGACTAAGTATAATACATCTTGCAAGATATCACTTATATTAAAGCATTAAAAGGATGATATTATGCTTCCATGTTGTTCTACGCATTTTTATGAACATTTTGGTACCTTGTTTGTATTTTTCTAATGTGCGAGCTAATTTCTAGGAATTATATAAGATCTGGGCAATTATTGAACATTTACCTTTTTCAACGAATCATGTCTCGCCACGTGGCTCTTTAGGTGGGGCGACCTCTGATGCATCCCTATTTTAGGGCTCCATCCTGTGCCATTTTTGTACTTAAGTTGCATCTAAACATGTTAGAATTACATGTTATTCTCCCCAATTTGGTTATCATTGCAAATATGCTTATGGATGTTCTTTGCACTATTTTTTAGGTACTTGGACCATGCTTTGATGGAAGAGAGAGAGAAAGGGAGTTCTAGGGTTCCCCCACTCAAGGAGGGGCCCAAAAGAAGGCTCTAAAGTCTCCCTCAACCTACCTCTAGTGGACAAGAATCATCCCCGAGCAAAGACATCCGAAAATGACAAAGTTAGAAGAGAAATGAAGAAGTCAAGTCTCACCACGAACGTGGCCACAATGCCACGGTCGTGGCTTTATTGCCAAGTTCCAATAGGTTGCAACATGGAATTCCATAGATTGTCCACGATTGTGGCCTCCCAGCCACGACCGTGGCCTGTGAAGACAACACGACTGCGGCCATCAGCACGGTCGTGGTCAGGAGAGGAGAACACGGCCGTGGCACCCTGCCACGGTCGTGGGAATTAAATTGCAAGAAGTCAGTCGCCAATAGGGAATTTGCCTCCCAGCCACGACCGTTGCCAAATCGCCACGACCGTGGCCGATGCTGATCAAGACGCTCGTGGCCCCTCCCCACGGTCAGCTCCAACTCCTCCAAAACGGCCGTGTTACCCAACACAGCCGTGGTGCATGCTACCCACCACGACCGCGGCACTTCGCCACGGCCGTGGCCACCACCAGCTCACCACTTCCTTCACACCACGACCGTTTTCACCCACCCACGGTTGTCCCCCACTGCCCTCACCATGGCCGTGGCACACCCACCACGACCGTGGTGATCACCTACCCTATACAACTTTCCACTATTTTTCCTATTTTACCCCCACTTAGCCCTAGCTCCTATATAAGCACTAGTTGCTTCTAAGGCTCAAGAGAGAGCACCCCCTGGCCGCAACCTAGCTTCTCCCTTGCCTCCATTACTCCCATCCACCTACTTCCTTGCATTTAATCCCATTTCCACCCACTTTCCACTCATTTCCACCCTAGAAACCTAGTTTCTCTAGGTTTCTACCCATCCATTCCACCATTTCCATGCTCTTGGGCACCATTGGAGGAGGAGGATCGTGGCTGGTAGCAAGGAGGTGAAGAAGTCAAGCTTCATCAAGCATCCATGGCGTTTCCCACTCTCTTTCCCTTCTCCTTTGTTTCTATTTTTATCATGTATAGATAAGCCCCCTTGGGTGGGCTGTTTGGGAAAAAAATGTGGCTTTGATACCATGTTGGGGGAATATAATTTGTAATGAACATATTTCACTTCTATGATGATTGCCTTTGCTTGTATCTCATTTCCCATTACTTGTGCATGTGATTGTTGTTTAATTACATTAATTGCTTGCCTTGTGGTGCTTGAAGACATTTGCCTCTAGGGTGTTGGTTTCTATGTAGCTATCATAGGATTGGCTCCTAGGTCCCTAATTTGGATCCCTAGCTAGCCCCCTATCTTCCTACATAATCACCTTCTTCCTACATGCAAATGTGAGTTCTAAGTGACTAGTATAAGTGTGATTAGTGAAATTGCCTAGGATTTCCTAAAGCCTGAGGTGGCTAGTGGCATGAGGTCAAATATCCTCATCTCTACTCCCATCCTCACCCTTGGTCCTCAATTGACTAATACCACTTATCCTAGAAACTAGACTTGGTAAGTCCTATGAGAATTACACCTAGCTCGAGTTCTCCAACTAGTAGCATAGTGTACATTCTCATAGCACCCACCTTGTTGTTTGGTTTGGTAATCTAAAATGAAATATGCTAATTGCTTATTATGGTGACATACCCCAATTAATGTCAAGGTCACATTCCCAAACGACCCACCTCCCTCATCTAATTGCTTAAAACCCTAATTGCCTAGTTTGCTTATTAATGCTAGTGTAGTTTAATTGTTTTAGTTAACTTAGTTGATTGCCTAGTTTTACTAGCTAAGTGTTAATTTAGGTCTTTGATCTTGATTAGTGGTTAACTTAGGTTCTCAATTGCTAGTTGCTTGCTTATTCTAGTACATCTTGTTCTTGCTCTTGTTTAGATAGCTGGTTAACTTAGATTGCTAATTTAGCTATAACACCCCTGACCTGGGTTATGACCTAACCCTGGAAGTTTTGCTTAAATATGTAATTAATATACTTGTGAACACTCCCTGGCATGTAATTAAGTTCCTCAGGAACATTTACTTTCAATTTTGCTCCTTTTTGTATAAAGTTGTAGCATTGTGTTGTATGCAGGGACCTATGTGCAAATTACCCAGTTTAAGGGTTAAACTTGCAAAATTCACAAGATAAGATGTTCCTTTGATGTTGAGACATCATGAAGATGTCTATGATGAAGTTTGAGGGATTTCCCAAGCTTGAGCACCAAGGTGCAGCTGTGGAAGCAATCCCCATGCTTAGAAACCCTAATTTGGGGTAAAATGCAATTTACCCAAATTGAGGGGTCCAACTTGTAATTTTCACCATCTAGAACATCTTTTATGACTCTTGTCATCATTTAGAGTAGAAATGATGAAAGGGATACATCATTTAATAATCAGATGAGAAAAGTGATCTTTGTGATAGAAATCACCTAAAATGGGTATGAAACCCTGTCATGTATGTACCCTAGTTGAAGGTTGGATTCCTTTACCCCTAGATCTTGAGATTTCATGAGTTTTGCATAAGGATAGATAGGTTTGGTCGTGCCTTTGAGCAAGGAGGGACCTAGATGTGATTTCCAATCTTGTGAGGTCCTTAGGGTGTAAAAGAGGCTAAAGTATATAAGCCCTTTTCCCTTGCAATTAAGTGAACGAACTTTCTTTCCTTCACTTCTCTTCCTTTCTTGCTCAAACGACCAAGGGTAGCTCTGGAGCTCAGGGGGGAACGACCAACCTATTCAAGGTAAGAAAACCCCACCTTCTAGCTCGAATTCATGGAGGAATTCACTTTCTAAGGTTGGTTTTATGGTTAGCTTACTTAGTCTTCTTATTCTAGCCGACCAAACCAACGTTTCCTTGGAGAATTCACCTCTGACCAAGTTGTGGAAGCTCAAGGACGCCATTAAAGCTTGGATCTTGAAGGCTTGGAGCTCTAAGATCAACCTTTAGGCGGGTTTTATAACTCTAAACTTTTGCTTTATATGCATGCTTTAATTCTTGCAATTTACTTGGTAAAATTCTCCTTCTACCTCCCTTCTTCCTTGCACGTTTGCAAGCAAATCAGTGGAGAAACCGACCTTACTAGAGGTTGAAGATGAGGGGCGTGATTCCCTATGTTACTTTTTCAAATGACCTTGGACCCTTTTGGTCCAAACGGTTGCAAACCGTTTGGGTTCAAACGGTTTCAAACCGTTTGCTCTCAAACGGTCTTGCAAGACCGTTTGGATTGAAACGGTCTCAAGACCATTTGAAAGAGTTGAACAAGGGACGACTGTTTGAGGGTCTGTTCCTAATATATTGAATTTCATCTCTGCAAAGAATCAAAGTCTAATTCTTAACCAATTGGGAGTTGAAGCCACTTCAACATGAAACCCTAATAGGGTGAAAAGTACTGATTTGGAACATAGATCTTGTTGAGTTTTGGGTTGAAAGACCCAAACGGTCTCAAGACCGTTTGGGGATTCCTCCAAACGGTCCTAAGACCGTTTGGGCACAACCCAAGACCGTTTTAAGGTCTAGGGTTGAGTTAATCTAATGGTTTGAGGGTCCAATTGTAGGGAATTGATGAATTGTTGAAAATTGCTGATTTTGACCTAATTGGACTTCAACCTTAGTCAAAACGACTTGGATTTTGGTCAAACGTTGGGCAAACGGTCTCAAGACCGTTTGGATGATGTCCAAACGACCTCAAGGCCGTTTGGGCCAAGTTTGAGCCTAATTAAAGGTCAATTGATAGGTTCAACCTTGAATTGATTCACATTGTTGAACATTGATGACCAATCAACTTGAAACCCTAATTGAGAACGATTGAACCCTAATTGGCTTACAATTGAGGGTCAATTTGATGATTAAGTGACTAAGGCTAACCCTAATTGACTCCATTTATAAGTGGTTAGCATACCTTTGATCAAATGAGGGCTTCAACACACATATCCATGAACATTGGTGACTTTTGAACCCTTTTGGAGGTCCAAACGGTTTGAGCCCATTTGGACCAAACGGTCTCAAGACCGTTTGGATCCAAACGGTCTCAAGACCGTTTGAGACCAAACGGTCTCCAGACCGTTTGGGGCCAAACGGTCTCAAGACCGTTTGGGGCCAAACGGTCTCAAGACCGTTTGGGGCCAAACGGTCTCAAGACCGTTTGGGCTCAAACGACCTCAAGACCGTTTGGGCTCAAACGACCTCAAGGTCGATTGGTCCAAACGACCTCAAATCGATTGAAGCTCCAAACGGTTTGGAAGTCAACCCTTCCAAACAGTCTTCACCTCCAAACGGTCTCAAGACCGTTTGGATCCAAACGGTCTCAAGACCGTTTGGGTGGTTGAAACCGTTTGAAGGTTGAAACCGTTTAGAGATTGGTGATGGTTTGTACTTAACCATTTGATGATGTAATCAGTTCAATGGTGATCCAATCTAAACCCTAATGGTAAACTAGATCATTAAGGGACTATGTGATTAGTGAGTTAACCCATGATGGTGATCATGTGGCAAATTACCAAAATACCCTTGAGGGGTCTAAAGGGATAAAACCTTGTTTTAATCAAACCCTAATCACATGATGTTGATGTTTTGGCTTATGTTAGTCAATGGAGACTTATCTCAACCCGATCTAGAGTGGTGTTGTCACCATCTACTAGTGAGAGGAGAGAGAAAGTATCCTATAGAGAGAAAGTACCCTTTTTAGGAGGAAACTCTAGTAAGATACTTCAAATACATATGAATGTGCATGATTAGGGAATGACCCACCTATGTGAGGTCATGGAAACTCTAATTATGATATCTAATGGATCTTAATCTTAATTAAGAGTCTTATTGATGATGTTTCTCTTACATGATAATGTAATGAGTACAATTCACCATGGTGTGAATAGTAAACCCTAATTTTAGGGTGATGACATGAAAGATGAATAGTAAACCCTAATTGTTGAATTGTTTACTATTATCTGTTGAATTAACCATGCAGGTTATTATGAGATGATGGTCACACCCAGGTATGGAATACCATGTTACATTCATTGAAAGCATGTCTTAAGCTTTATGAATGATGAATCATCTTGATGCACTGTTAGGTGACACCTTTTGTGATTTATGGACTGTAAGAGCCATAAAAACCATCAAGGTCATGCTTGACAGATGACTTGTGATGAGATAATTGAGAACTGGTAATTGAAATGAGTTAGGCCTGCTACATTTTAGTATTCTCATATATAGCTGTGATGCTAATGTTTTTGTATGATGATATGAATACTGAATGTACCTAACTAATCAAGTGAAATGTAGAGCCCTGATCATAGATCCATCATTGTCAGAGTCTAAATGATGGTGAAATAGGTTTTCCTCAGGGAACTCCTGGATCACATACTTTTGAGTATGTGGGGTACATGGATGTGTAGAACCTTACATCCTAGTGTAGGTATTTGATGTAGATTATTGTAGTCCGTCATACCTTCACTATAAAAGAACTGGTGAGAGGATGATGTAGATTCTAGTAGTCCATCAGACCCCACCCTAAAGTCCTAAAGGTGAGATGTATCTCTACACTCCCTTAAAGACACAAATACCGTATCGGTGAAAGATAAACAAGAAATCTTCCGATAGTGAAGAGAGTACAGAATGCCACTGTAACTCGAAAAATAGCGAAGGACCAGAGTACCCTGGTGAGCTATTATAAAGACATCCCGCCAAATGTCAACCAATCAATCCTCTAACTGACTGAGGAAGATGAGGTCATAAGAATCCGGCTCTTTTAATGACCTATGTATGATACTGATGTGACTTCTTAGCGATCAGTTGGAGTATGAGTGGTATGCCTCATCTCCACAGGGCATAATAATGTTTGAAAACATAATCAACAGCGTAGTATATCTGTTAAGAGTTATCTACGAGTTATTTGATTGATGTTACCTTGAGTAGTATAGATGTTCTCATATTTGGATATTGATCGAACTCTTGCTTATTATCAGAACTGCTAGTGAATATCTTGAAGGCTTTAATTGCTTTAGTTATTCCCTGCTTTGTTTATAAAGCTTCTAGTGGAGAGTTATAACTCTCGTTGGGGCAATTATGTATAATTGTCTCACCCCGTAGACTTCTACTTTTTAGGTGGCCGTCGAAGACGGAGGAATAAGAACTCAGGTGACCAATCCCAGCAACAGCAGCATCAGGAGCAGTAAATATCTCAGGTGGAGATCTAGCCTGCTTCATGGTGTAGTTTAGAGTCAAGTCCTATGTGTCCTCTGTACTCTCAAGTCCTGGAGTGTTTTGAGTATGAACTCTTGAGAAGTTTTGTATCATGTTGTATATAATTACTCAAGAAGTAATTGTCAGTGATGTAGACAGTTAAATCCTTTTTCTATGGTAAAGGTTTGTGGTTTCAAGCTCTTGTCTCGAAAAGTTTTAATTTCCCGTGATTTTTGTCTTCCGCTGTTTAACGATTGCTCCCGCACATGTTTAAATCGGGATTAATTCGACGTTTGGAGATCGGATCCCACAATTAAGTGGTATCAGAGCTCTAGGTTTGCCGAGTCTACAGAGGCATAGGACTTAGGAAGTCAAGTCTATCTTTAGCATTCCTTCCTTATCTAATAGAATCTTATACTCCTCAGGAGAAGAAGATACTTAAGATGTCAGAGCCACATGATGAGTATGTGGAAGAAAGTAGTGCCAGTGCACCTCAAGGCGGTGCAGGAGTAGCAGGGGTGGAACAGCTTGTACCAGAACAACCTAGGGAGCCACCCCAGTTTGACCCAGCTGACATGGGTAACCCAGCAGTCCAGACAATGTTTGGGCAGTTCATGACTGCCATGACACATATAACCGACAGGTTGCCTATGCCTGCACCTAGGGAACCTGTCCAACCAGAGGGGCAAGGTATCGGGAAGACGTTTGAGCGACTACGTCGTGTCGGAGCTACCGAGTACCATGGGACTGCTGACCCCGCAGATGCTGATCTGTGGTTGACAGAGCTGGAGAAGGTTTTCAGGATCCTCAACATCCCTGAAGCTGAGAAGGTTAGACATGCTGTCTATCTTCTTAAAGGAAGTGCTGGTCACTGGTGGACCATGGAAGAGCAGAAGAGACCTGGAATAGAGATCTCGTGGGAAGACTTTCGGCGGGAATTTGTTCAAAGGTATTTCCCAAAGACCTTCCTAGACGAGAAGATCTCTTAGTTTGAGAGACTGAGACAAGGTATGATGAACATTAGCGAGTACAAAGCTAAGTTCATGGAGCTGTTGCGGTTTTGTCCGCACATGGCTGCCACAAAAGAAGAAAGAATCAGGAGATTTGAGAAGGGGTTGAATGCTGACATGTCTACCCCAGTGTCTGCCTTAGAGAACCGAGAGAGATTCTCTACCTTCGTTGAGTCAGTCTGAAGGATAGAGAGATCTGTGGTTGAGAAAAGACAAACCCATAAAAGATATCCACAGTTCCAGGGTTCTTCATCTAGGGATTCCAAGAAACCTAGATTCTCTGCACCTAACCCTCCACCACCCAGATCGAGTTTTCAAACTCAATGGACACCAAGCAGAGGTAGAGGACGAAGTCAACCGCTTCAAGGGACGCACAGTTCTGCATCTGTGTCAGTTACTGGACCACCCAAACCACAGCAACAGGAGAAGAGTTGCTACAACTGTGGTAAGGTGGGACACTTGATGAAGGATTGCCGTTCTAGGGCTGTCAGTGTGACACAACAAACCCCGAGGCAGAATCAACAGGGATCTCAGAATAGACAACATCAAGGAGCAGCTCGAGGACTTGGACAAGCGTCTCAAGCTGGATCATCAGCACCGCCTCAACAACAGGCTACGGCGAGGTTCTATGCTATGAACCCACCAGAAGCAGTGGTCAATCCACAAGTGGTGACAGGTCAGATGGAACTTTTATATTCTGATATGTCTAAATCTTGTGTAGTATCTGTTCTGATTGACCCGGGTGCTACGCACTCTTTCATCACTCGAAGAGTGATTCGTAACTGCAATATGACAACTAGTCATAGGGCAGATAAGTTGTTGTTGGAGACTCCGTTGAGCGGGTCTGCTGTTCTGAAAGAAGTATGCTCTCCCTGTATACTCTTCTTTTCTAAACATCGCATTCAAGTGGACCTAATACCACTTGATATGCAAGGATTTGATATAATCCTAGGGATGGATACCTTAGAAAGGTATCGAGTTGTCTTGGATTGTGAGTCCAAGTTGGCAGTGTTTGCTGATGAAAGCAACACATGGATCTTTCAAGGTGAAAGAGAGATTCTGCCCACCTGTCTTGTATCAGCTATGGTTGCTGATAAGTTGATGAGACAAGGATGTTATGCATTCTTGGCCCATGTGGTAGATGTTACCAAGGAGAGTCCTAACCCTGCTGAAGTTCCAATAGTTAGGGAATTCGAGGATGTGTTTCCCGAAGAACTTCCTGGTATACCACCACCCCGGGAAATTGATTTTGAGATCAATTTGGTCCCAGATACGAAACCCATAGCCCAAACTCCGTATAGGATGGCGCCTGCTGAGATGGCAGAACTCAAGAAACAGCTTCAAGAGTTACTTGAGAAGGGTTTCATCTGACCGAGTACCTCACCTTGGGGTGCTCCGGTTTTGTTTGTTAAAAAGAAAGATGGATCGATGCGGTTATGCATTGATTATAGACAACTCAATCAAGTAACGATAAAGAATAAGTATCCTTTGCCGAGGATTGATGATCTCTTCGACCAGTTGCGTGGTGCAACAGTCTTTTCCAAGATAGACTTAAGGTCTGGATATCATCAAATCCGCATTAAGGACAGTGACATATCCAAGTCTGCCTTTAGGACAAGATATGGTCACTATGAGTTCACGGTTATGTCGTTTGGACTAACCAATGCACCAGCTGCATTCATGGAACTCATGAATAGAGTCTTTCGACCTTTCCTTGATCAGTGTGTTGTCATCTTCATAGATGACATACTGATTTATAGTAAGGATGCTCAGCAGCATGAGAAACACCTTCGCCAGACTTTGACCTTGCTAAGAGAGCATAAGCTATACGCTAAGTTTAGCAAGTGCGAGTTTTGGTTATCTGAAGTGTCTTTCCTTGGACATGTGGTATCTGCCTCGGGAATTCGTGTTGACCCTGTAAAGGTAGAATCTGTTCTGCAGTGGGAACAACCGAAGACACCGACGGAGATTAGAAGTTTCTTGGGGTTAGCTGGTTATTATCGAAGTTTTATTAAGAATTTTAGTTCTATAGCCTTACCTTTGACCAAGTTAACCCGGAAGGATGTTCCTTTTGCTTGGAGTGATAAGTGTCAACAGTCTTTTCAGCTGTTGAAGGAGAGGTTGACAAGTGCACCTGTGCTTGTGTTACCTGAGCAAGGAAAGGAATATATAATCTTTTGTGATGCCTCCAAGAATGGACTTGGATGTGTGTTGATGCAGGATAAACAAGTGATTTCTTTTGCTTCCCGACATCTTAAGAAACACGAGGAGAATTATCCGACACACGATCTAGAGTTAGCTGTTGTGGTACATGCTTTGAAAATCTGGAGACATTATCTTTATGGAGAAACTTTCCAGATTTTCACAGACCACAAGAACCTTAAGTACATCTTCACTCAGCATGAGCTTAATATGAGGCAACGTCGCTGGATGGAGTTAATCAAGGACTACGATTGTACGATTGATTACCATCCGGGCAAGGCCAATGTGGTTGCAGATGCCTTGAGTAGGAAATCAACAACATCAACCATGGATAGGGCACAACTAAGCTCCTTAGTATGCTCTAGAAGAGATATGCTTATCTCTTTAAGGCAAGACAATGTGCAGTTGAAGGCATCATTGTTAGCTGGTCTGTTAGCTGAGATGCAGATTAAACCTACCTTAAGAGAACAGATAAAGAAGGCACAACAAGTAGATGCTTTTGTACAACAAATTAGATCTGAGTTGGGTGATGAGAAGTGAGAAGGTTTTCATGAGTCAGATGACCAGGTGGCATGCTATCATGGAAGGATGATAGTGCCAGATGTGGATAACCTAAGGAAATTAGTCCTGGAAGAAGCTCATTCTTCAATGTATGCTATGCATCCAGGGAGCACCAAGATGTATCGAAACTTGAAGGATATGTATTGGTGGCCTGGGATGAAGAAGGATGTAGCTGAGTTTGTTCTGAGGTGTCCTGTGTGTCAGCAGGTCAAGGCTGAACACCAGAAACCTGCAGGGACAATGCAACCCTTACCCATACCATAGTGGAAGTGGGACCATGTGACCATGGACTTTGTTGTTGGCCTACCCAGGACAAACAAAGGACATGATTCCATTTGGGTAGTTGTTGATAGGTTGACAAAGACAGCGCATTTCTTACCTGTCAAAACAACCTATACTGCTAAAAGGTTATCCCAGATATATGTCCAAGAGATAGTGCGTTTGCACGGAGTTCCTGTCACTATAGTTTCTGACAGAGGTCCCCAGTTTACAAGTTGCTTTTGGGAACAGTTACACAGAGCCCTAGGCACCAAGCTAAGGTTTAGTACAGCCTTTCATCCTCAGACTGATGGACAGTCAGAAAGGACTATACAGACCTTAGAAGATCTATTGAGAGCATGTGTTCTCCAGTTTACCGGGAGTTGGGATCTACATCTAAGCTTGATAGAGTTTGCCTATAACAATAGCTATCAACATAGCATTGATAAGGCACCGTATGAAGCCTTATATGGTAGACGTTGTAGATCACCCTTGTGTTGGTATGAAACTGGTGAGCACCAGTTGTTAGGTCCTGATCTTGTGCAGCAAACTACAGAAAAGATTAAAGTAATACAACAACAGCTTAAGACTGCACAAGATAGACAGAAATCATATGCCGATAAACGTCGTAGACCCGTAGAATTCCAGGATGGAGACAGAGTGTATCTCAAGGTCTCACCTTGGAAAGGAGTCCTTCATTTTGGGAAGAAAGGAAAGTTAGCTCCTAGATTTATGGGACCTTATCCAATTGTTGAAAAAGTTGGAAAGGTGGCCTATAGACTAGCGTTACCTCTGGAGTTGCAGAAGCTGCACCCTGTGTTTCACATTTCCATGCTGAGGAAATGTCATCCAGATACCGAGTCAGTTCTACAACCTATGGAGGTAGAATTGAATGAAGATATAACGTATGAGGAAGGACCAGTGTCAATCCTCGATAACAGAACTAAAAAGTTAAAGAAGAAGGATATAAGCCTTGTAAAAGTTCTCTGGAGCCATCGTGGTGTTGAAGAAGCCACTTGGGAACTAGAAGATGAAATGAGAAGAAAATATCCTGCTCTTTTCTTATAATATGCTTTATCGATTTCGGGGACGAAATCCTTTTGAAGGGGTAAAGAATTTGTAACACCCCTGACCTGGGTTATGACCTAACCCTGGAAGTTTTGCTTAAATATGTAATTAATATACTTGTGAACACTCCCTGGCATGTAATTAAGTTCCTCAGGAACATTTACTTTCAATTTTGCTCCTTTTTGTATAAAGTTGTAGCATTGTGTTGTATGCAGGGACCTATGTGCAAATTACCCAGTTTAAGGGTTAAACTTGCAACATTCACAAGATAAGATGTTCCTTTGATGTTGAGACATCATGAAGATGTCTATGATGAAGTTTGAGGGATTTCCCAAGCTTGAGCACCAAGGTGCAGCTGTGGAAGCAATCCCCATGCTTAGAAACCCTAATTTGGGGTAAAATGCAATTTACCCAAATTGAGGGGTCCAACTTGTAATTTTCACCATCTAGAACATCTTTTATGACTCTTGTCATCATTTAGAGTAGAAATGATGAAAGGGATACATCATTTAATAATCAGATGAGAAAAGTGATCTTTGTGATAGAAATCACCTAAAATGGGTATGAAACCCTTTCATGTATGTACCCTAGTTGATAGTTGGATTCCTTTACCCCTAGATCTTGAGATTTCATGAGTTTTGCATAAGGATAGATAGGTTTGGTCGTGCCTTTGAGCAAGGAGGGACCTAGATGTGATTTCCAATCTTGTGAGGTCCTTAGGGTGTAAAAGAGGCTAAAGTATATAAGCCCTTTTCCCTTGCAATTAAGTGAACGAACTTTCTTTCCTTCACTTCTCTTCCTTTCTTGCTCAAACGACCAAGGGTAGCTCTGGAGCTCAGGGGGGAACGACCAACCTGTTCAAGGTAAGAAAACCCCACCGTCTAGCTTGAATTCATGGAGGAATTCACTTTCTAAGGTTGGTTTTATGGACAGCTTACTTAGTCTTCTTGTTCTAGCCGACCAAACCAATGTTTCCTTGGAGAATTCACCTCTGACCAAGTTGTGGAAGCTCAAGGACGCCATTAAAGCTTGGAGCTTGAAGGCTTGGATCTCTAAGATCAACCTTTAGGTGGGTTTTATAACTCTAAACTTTTGCTTTATATGCATGCTTTAATTCTTGCAATTTACTTGGTAAAATTCTCCTTCTACCTCCCTTCTTCCTTGCACGTTTGCAAGCAAATCAGTGGAGAAACCGACCTTGCTAGAGGTTGAAGATGAGGGGCGTGATTCCCTATGTTACTTTTTCAAACGACCTTGGACCCTTTTGGTCCAAACGGTTGCAAACCGTTTGGGTTCAAACGGTTTCAAACCGTTTGCTCTCAAACGGTCTTGCAAGACCGTTTGGATTGAAACGATCTCAAGACCGTTTGAAAGAGTTGACCAAGGGACGACCGTTTGAGGGTCTGTTCCTAATATATTGAATTTCATCTCTGCAAAGAATCAAAGTCTAATTCTTAACCAATTGGGAGTTGAAGCCACTTCAACATGAAACCCTAATAGGGTGAAAAGTACTGATTTGGAACATAGATCTTGTTGAGTTTTGGGTTGAAAGACCCAAACGGTCTCAAGACCGTTTGGGGATTCCTCCAAACGGTCCTAAGACCGTTTGGGCACAACCCAAGACCGTTTTAAGGTCTAGGGTTGAGTTTATCTAATGGTTTGAGGGTCCAATTGTAGGGAATTGATGAATTGTTGAAAATTGCTGATTTTGACCTAATTGGACTTCAACCTTAGTCAAAACGACTTGGATTTTGGTCAAACGTTGGGCAAACGGTCTCAAGACCGTTTGGATGATGTCCAAACGACCTCAAGACCGTTTGGGCCAAGTTTGAGCCTAATTAAAGGTCAATTGATAGGTTCAACCTTGAATTGATTCACATTGTTGAACATTGATGACCAATCAACTTGAAACCCTAATTGAGAACGATTGAACCCTAATTGGCTTACAATTGAGGGTCAATTTGATGATTAAGTGACTAAGGC
Organism: Alisma plantago-aquatica; assembly: GCA_963693085.1. Lineage (NCBI taxonomy): Eukaryota > Viridiplantae > Streptophyta > Magnoliopsida > Alismatales > Alismataceae > Alisma > Alisma plantago-aquatica. Next base: position 1,404,684,596 of record OY856411.1, on the reverse strand, counting down.
TAACCCTAATTGACTCCATTTATAAGTGGTTAGCATAGCTTTGATCAAATGAGGGCTTCAACACACATATCCATGAACATTGGTGACTTTTGAACCCCTTTGGAGGTCCAAACGGTTTGAGCCCATTTGGACCAAACGGTCTCAAGACCGTTTGGATCCAAACGGTCTCAAGACCGTTTGAGACCAAACGGTCTCAAGACCATTTGGGGCCAAACGGTCTCAAGACCGTTTGGGCTCAAACGACCTCAAGATCGTTTGGGCTCAAACGACCTCAAGGTCGATTGGTCCAAACGACCTCAAATCGATTGAAGCTCCAAACGGTTTGGAAGTCAACCCTTCCAAATGGTCTTCACCTCCAAACGGTCTCAAGACCGTTTGGATCCAAATGGAAGATCGTTTGGGGCCAAACGGTCTCAAGACCGTTTGGGTGGTTGAAACCGTTTGAAGGTTGAAACCGTTTAGAGATTGGTGATGGTTTGTACTTAACCATTTGATGATGTAATGAGTTCAATGGTGATCCAATCTAAACCCTAATGGTAACCTAGATCATTAAGGGACTATGTGATTAGTGAGTTAACCCATGATGGTGATCATGTGGCAAATTACCAAAATACCCTTGAGGGGTCTAAAGGGATAAAACCTTGTTTTAATCAAACCCTAATCACATGATGTTGATGTTTTGGCTTATGTTAGTCAATGGAGACTTATCTCAACCTGATCTAGAGTGGTGTTGTCACCATCTACTAGTGAGAGGAGAGAGAAAGTATCCTAGAGAGAGAAAGTACCCTTTTTAGGAGGAAACTCTAGTAAGATACTTCAAATACATATGAATGTGCATGATTAGGGAATGACCCACCTATGTGAGGTCATGGAAACTCTAATTATGATATCTAATGGATCTTAATCTTAATTAAGAGTCTTATTTATGATGTTTCTCTTACATGATAATGTAATGAGTACAATTCACCGTGGTGTGAATAGTAAACCCTAATTTTAGGGTGATGACATGAAAGATGAATAGTAAACCCTAATTTTTGAATTGTTTACTATTATCTGTTGAATTAACCATGCAGGTTATTATGAGATGATGGTCACACCCAGGTATGGAATACCATGTTACATTCATTGAAAGCATGTCTTAAGCTTTATGAATGATGAATCATCTTGATGCACTGTTAGGTGACACCTTTTGTGATTTATGGACTGTAAGAGCCATAAACACCATCAAGGTCATGCTTGACAGATGACTTGTGATGAGATAATTGAGAACTGGTAATTGAAATGAGTTAGGCCTGCTACATTTTAGTATTCTCATATATATCTGTGATGCTAATGTTTTTGTATGATGATATGAATACTGAATGTACCTAACTAATCAAGTGAAATGTAGAGCCCTGATCATAGATCCATCATTGTCAGAGTCTAAATGATGGTGAAACAGGTTTTCCTCAGGGAACTCCTGGATCACATACTTTTGAGTATGTGGGGTACATGGATGTGTAGAACCTTACATCCTAGTGTAGGTATTTGATGTAGATTCTTGTAGTCCGTCATACCTTCACTATAAAAGAACTGGTGAGAGGATGATGTAGATTCTAGTAGTTCATCAGACCCCACCCTAAAGTCCTAACGGTGAGATGTATCTCTACACTCCCTTAAAGACACAAATACCGTATCGGTGAAAGATAAACAAGAAATCTTCCGATAGCGAAGATAGTACAGAATGCCACTGTAACTCTAAAAATAGCGAAGGACCAGAGTACGCTGGTGAGCTATTATAAAGACATCCTGCCAGATGTCAAACAATCAATTCTCTAACTGACTGAGGAAGATGAGGTCATAAGAATCCGGCTCTTTGAATGACCTATGTATGATACTGATGTGACTTCTTAGCGATCAGTTGGAGTATGAGTGGTATGCCTCATCTCCACAGGGCATAATAATGTTTGAAAACATAATCAACAGCGTAGTATATCTGTTAAGAGTTATCTACGAGTTATTTGATTGATGTTACCTTGAGTAGTATAGATGTTCTCATATTTGGATATTGATCGAACTCTTGCTTATTATCAGAACTGCTAGTGAATATCTTGAAGGCTTTAATTGCTTTAGTTATTCCCTGCTTTGTTTATAAAGCTTCTAGTGGAGAGTTATAACTCTCGCTGGGGCAATTATGTATAATTGTCTCACCCCGTAGACTTCTACTTTTTAGGTGGTCGTAGAAGACGGAGGAATAAGAACTCAGGTGACCAATCCCAGCAACAGCAGCATCAGGAGCAGTAAATATCTCAGGTGGAGATCTAGCCTGCTTCATGGTGTAGTTTAGAGTCAAGTCCTATGTGTCCTCTGTACTCTCAGGTCCTGGAGTGTTTTGAGTATGAACTCTTGAGAAGTTTTGTATCATTTTGTATATAATTACTCAAGAAGTAATTGTCAGTGATGTAAACAGTTAAATCCTTTTTCTATGGTAAAGGTTTGTGGTTTCAAGCTCTTGTCTCGAAAAGTTTTAATTTCCCGTGATTTTTGTCTTCCGCTGTTTAACGATTGCTCCCGCACATGTTTAAATCGGGATTAATTCGACGTTTGGAGATCGGAGCCCACATTATCCTTTTGATAACCTAGTTTCATATTACTTTTCATACTTGCTCTCTTAGCTTAATCAACAACCAACCAACCTTAAAACCCTAAAAACCTTACTCTCCGCAATAGGGCCGTAGCTCACGCCATCTAACTCTAGCGCCCCCTCTATCTCCGTGGTTCGACCCCGCATATTGCCCTTGATCTATACTACAACAGTACCCCGTACACTTGCGGGCAAATTGTTTTAGTCTTAGTGATAGACTCGATCTGGGACCATACAAATTTTGAAAGCAAGAATCCCACCTTCATCCCGTGCCTCCCGACCTCGTGGATTGCACTTGTTGCAAGCTTCTAGAGGGAGCGCACCAAGCCGAGAATAGAGGAGCTCGGCTTAGTTAGATAGTGTAGCTTAGCCTTTACTTTTGCCCTCACCATTGCTATTATTTATCCTTTGTGTTACTCTTGCATATTGGTTCACTAACTTGGCTCCTTGTTGTTTGTTTTTGACTTGCGCAGGTGACATCTGTGCATGTGTATCACGCATTCGACTTGCACCGACGTGGTGGTTTACAGCCCCGAGATTGGGAGAAGAAGGCGTCAAGCTCGCCGCAACCTACACCGAGAGGCCTAGATGGCTGAGAACGACCCACCACCGGAGGTTCCACCTCCACCGCCACATCGCCCGCTTCACGAGTACTTCACACTGGGGAACTACAACTCCCCCATCGCCACTCTAGTTGACCAGATGCCAGGTCAATAGTTCTCCATGCCGCTGGCACTCTTGGGGCTTCTCCCTACATACTTTGGTATGGAGAACGAGAACCCCTACCACCACATAGACGCGTTCCTTGAAACATGCTCTACCTTCCGCACGCCAGACGCCACCGACGACTCAATCAGGAGGACGCTCTTTCCTTTCTCCCTCAAAGAGAAGGCCAAGGAGTGGTACGTCTCGAGGCCAGAGTTGGTCACTTGGAATGAGGTGAAGAACGAGTTTCTCAAGAAGTTCTTCTCCATCGCCAAGTTATCCTACATGAGAAGGTGCATCACATCGTTCGCCCAGAAAGAGAACGAGCCCTTCCACGAGGCGTGGGAGAGGTTCTAGAAGTTGTTTGAGCAAAGCCAAAACAACATCGATTCTTCTTGCGGGGGCACATTCATGGCAAAGCCGCCCGAGGAATCATGGCCGCTGTTTGAGCATCTCACCGAGAATTCACGCCACCGAGCTTCCACTAAAGGGGGACATTGCCGCCGGAACTACACCCCTCCACTTTCCTCTGTGGCTCCCGCACGCAATGCCACCGACCCCGACATGATGCAAATGATGGCCGATATGATGCGAATGATGAAGAATCAAGTAGGTGGCTCTTCTAGCCAACCCGCAATGGTTGTGGATACTGTAGATGAGGAAGTCAACGCTTTACATTCCTTTGGTGGCCGCAACAACCAGGGCCCAATGTCCAACTCCTACACTCTCGAGTGGAGGAACCACCCCAACTTCTCTTGGAAACAACAGAATGAGGATGGGCAAGGACAGGGGCAGAAGAAGCCACACTACAACTCAAAGTTCGAAGAGGAAGTACTTGGAAGATTGAGGAATCTAGATTAAGTAAAGAGAGAAGTGTCTTCTCAAGGACAAAACATCAGCTGCCTTGAGCAAAGGCTCGATCGGATTTCTATCTCACTTGCACGTCGTGAAGAGGGGAGACTGCCATCTCAACCTATGACGAATCCTAACAGAAAAGGTAATTATGTGACTGCCACCCAAGCCGCATACATCCCACCACGTGGACAAGCAACCTCACTTCCACAATATCAAGGGCCAACGCACCCATATGCTCCGCCATCCCACCAACCCCCACTAAACTACCAATACCCACCACCACCTTCACATACTTACCAACTCCCACCTCCACCACAACCAACTTGCATACTCTAAAATCCTAATCCTCCCCAGCAAAGACCACCACCACCTCCGTCCTCACAAGCCCCCCCTTCTTCACATGAGCAAGTGAGTATGATCACTATCATATGGGGTGAAGAAACTACCCAAGGTTGCGAAAAAAAGGGAAAGAAAGTGACTGATGTTGGAAGAAAAGTCTAGATGCTTGAGGGATCTAGCAAAGATAAAGAATGCTCCAAAGAAAGTGCCACCCAAGCACCACTAGGGGATGCTAAGTGCACCCGGATTGCTATTGTGCCCGACGCGAATGTAGAGGCACCCTTCTTGGTTCTACCCATATTTGGGGATACAAAAATTACAATAGATATAGCTCAGCCGGCTATTGGTGATGGTGTCACGTCTACTGTTTCACATACCATGGACATAACAGCACTTGAAGCCATATCCTTATGGGAACCAAGACCTTTACATGAGATGAGCGTCGCCATCACCCCTCCGCCAGTTCTGGCTAGTACAGTGAAGATAATTGATGAAGACAGAAAGAAATTCCATGAAAGTTCGACTCTCCAAAAAAGGGGCGGAAATGTCATGAATCTCCTAGGAAACTTGAAGTGAGGAACAATAGGCATTACATCTCTCTTCTCATTGATGAAGGACATATGCATGGGAAGGAGAAAGTTAGTGCTACTGCCGACCGAGGAGATTGTTTCCTCAAAATCTGTGAACTTCATCTATGACAATGGCTTCCCAGAAAAGAGAGGTGATCCAAGAGTACCACTGATTTCTTGCTTCATTGGCACACAACCCGTCCAGCACGCTCTCATCGACTTAGGTGCAGGGACAAGCCTCATGCCATGGGGCATGTACATACGGCTTGGCGTAAACAAAATGAAACCAGTGGAGTGTGCCATTATCTTGGGTGACGGAACCAAGAGGAAGCCCTTGGGAATCATTTAGAACACAATAGTGGCGATGGATGAAAGAGTGAACATTGCCTATGTGACTGATTTCCTGATAGTGGACACCGCACCTATTGATGGAGAAGAGTACCTCATACTGGGTAGGCCCTTCCTATCCTCTGCATGCGTAGAAATCAACATCCGCAAGTGCACGCTGACGGTTACTTATAAGAGGAAAAAGTTCGACTTCCTCATGTTCACCAAAGAAGAGAGAGACAAGCTGGACAATGAAGACTTCGGAGAGAGTTTGTGCTACAATGATCCCCTAGAGCTGTGGAGATCGAGCCCATACTTCTATTCCATGTACACTCCTTGGGATGAAGCACATGTGGTCAGAGCGCTCGACAGGATCACTGTAGAAGAGAAGGAGGACACCGTGGGTGTCAATACATGATGAAAAAGAGCAACAAGCCCGGCTGAAGGCTATAAATTTAGCGCTAGTGGGAGGCAACCCATGTGGTTTGAGATTCTCGAATCTTGTTTTTACCATACTTTCTTCTGGTTTCCAAGAAACACACACACACACACACTATACTTGATAGTTTTTCTATTTGTGAATCATTTTAGCACAGGCACAAGAAAGAAAAGATGATGCTGAAGGGTTTAGCAGAGACAGAGGTCAAAGTGGAAGAAAAGATTGCAACTCAATGGAGGAGCTACAAGAAGAAAGCCAGAACGGCCGTGCTGCTCAGCACGGCCATGGTGACCCTGTCCTGCTCACCTAAAATTACTTTGACCACTCCAGTTCTCGTCGGTTGCCTTTCGCAACCCCACGCCTTGTCACCCTACTAGTCTAACCTTCTATTTCATGATGAGGACATCATGATTTAAAAGTTTGGGGTGGTAGGGCGGTAAGCCTTCTTTCGCCGCATCTTTCCCTATGTGCCATGTGCTAATTTTTTGCAAGATGATCAAACAGTTTGACTGACTTACCATACTCGATTACCCTGACCTTGTGTGCCTGCTTGCATTCACGCATTCATGTAGTTAATTTCTACATTTTTGAGTAATTTTTCAAAATTTTTGCTTCTTCATACCATGCATTGCTTTCTCATCTAGTTCTTGATAATTTCTTGTGCATGTTAAGTAGGATTTGCTACTTTATGTCTTTAAATTCCCTAAAGTAGGTTTAGATGCGATTTAGTGCAAATTGGCACCATTTTGGCCAATTTTTCCCAGATTTGAATATTCTTGCTCCGATAGGATGTTTTCACTTAATCTCCAATGTTTGAAATGAAAAGGTTTACTCTTGTGACAAATGCATGCTACATTCTTAGATATTATTGATATATGGTCTTGTTTGTGACATTTTACATGTGAACCACATCTCTTAAGTCTGTGAATGCTTTGGTTGAATCATGAATTGAGCAAGCGACAAACGCTTAAAGCCAATGGAATCACTTGGTAGAAATATGAATATTGTGTTAATTCTATCATGTGGTGTGATATTACTTGGTGAAGTGTTGAATTAGCTTTCATGCAGGGAATCTTATGTTGAAAACTACATTGATGACCCCTCTTTGATCCGACTTTTCTTCCACCATCTTCATACCCCTCCACCTCATAAAAAGATGCCAAAGTGCACATATTAGTTGTGGCCACCTCCAAAAGTTTGGGGTGGCCACATCTTTATCTCCCCGCTTCACTCTATCCACCATGTGCCCTACCTACACCAAGGGAAAAGAAAAAGAAAAGAAAAGCAAAAATAAAATAAAAGGATGCTCCTATTTAAGAGCATTCAAATAAAGAAAAGAAGAGTGTGTAAAATCACTCCAAATCTTACCGCAACCCTTTCTTCTTCTTTTATACCCATTGAGCTAGAAAACATCAAATCTAGCTCACTTTACCCTTTCTACAGCCAAGTGGATCATCTAGTGTGGTTTGAAGCATAAGACTGAATGCATGAAAGTGAAACAACACTCCTAGTCACCTTTGATTAACACCAACATGAAACGGTTTACCCGGAATAACATAAAGGACATATGGACAACTTGTGTTTCTATGCTTTATATTTGAAGTTTGTATGCTCAGTGCACAGTTCATGATTGGATTGTGAAAGAAGGAGAGGAGAGATGTGAGACACATGCACTTAGTCGCTTCCAAGGCCATATATTCAATAATTTTATGTTGCTTTGCATTTGTCATTTGTTTTTGTTGAAAAGAACGAAAAAAAAAGAGATTAAGTTGGAGCATACTTGAGGAAAAGTATGTTTCAAGTTTGGGGTGGTGATACAGCCCTATTTTAGGGCTCCATCATGTGCCATTTTTGTACTTAAGTGGCATCTAAACATGTTAGAATTACATGTTATTCTCCCCAATTTGGTTATCATTGCAAATATGCTTATGAATGTTCTTTGCGCTATTTTTCAGGTACTTGGACCATGCTTAGATGGAAGAGAGAGAGAAAGGGAGTTCTAGGGGTTCCCCCACTCAAGGAGGGGGCCAAAAGAAGGCCCTAAAGTCTCCCTCAACCTACCTCCAGAGGCCAAGAATCATCCCCGAGCAAAGACATATGAAAATGACAAAGTTAGAAGAGAAATCAAGAAGTCAAGCCTCACCACGGCCGTGGCCACAATGCCACGGTCGTGGCTTTATTACCAAGTTCCAACAGGTTGCAATAGGGAATTCCATAGATCGCCCACGACCGTGGCCTCCCAGCAACGACCGTGGCCTGTGAAGACAACACGACCGTGTCCATCAGCACGGTCGTGGTTAGGAGAAGAGAACACGGCCATGGCACCCTGCCATGGTCGTGGGAATTAAATTGCAAGAAGTCAGTCGCCAACAGGGAATTTGCCTCCCAGCCATGACCATGGCCATGTCACCACGACCGTGGCCAATGCTGATCAAGATGCACGTGCCCCCTCCCCACGGTCAGCTCCAACTCCTCCAAAACGGCCGTGTTACCCAACACGGTCGTGGTGCATGCTACCCACCACGACTGTGGCACTTCGTCACGGCCGTGGCCACCACCATCTCACCACTTCCATCACACCACGACCGTTTTCACCCCCCCCCATGGTCGTCCCCCACTACCCTCACCACGGCCGTGGCACACCCACCACGACCTTGGTGATCACCTACCCTATACAACTTTCCACTGTTTTTCCTATTTTACCCCCACTTAGCCCTAGCTCCTATATAAGCACTAGTTGCTTCTAGGGCTCGAGAGAGAGCACCCCCTGGCCACAACCTAGCTGCTCCCTTGCCTCCATTACTCCCATCCACCTACTTCCTTGCATTTAATCCCATTTCCACCCACTTTCCACTCATTTCCACCATAGAAACCTAGTTTCTCTAGGTTTCTACCCATCCATTCCACCATTTCCATGCTCTTGGGCACCATTGGAGGAGGAGGATCGTGGCTGGCAGCAAGGAGGTGAAGAATTCAAGCTTCATCAAGCATCCATGGCGTTTCCCACTCTCTTTCCCTTCTCCTTTGTTTCTATTTTGATCATGTATAGCTAAGCCCCCTTGGGTGGGCTGTTTGGGACAATAATATGACTTTGATACCATGTTGGGGGAATATAATTTGTAATGAACATATTTCACTTCTATGATGATTGCCTTTTCTTGTATCTCATTTCCCATTACTTGTGCATGTGATTGTTGTTTAATTACATTAATTGCTTGCCTTGTGGTGCTTGAAGACATTTGCCTCTAGGGTGTTGGTTTCTATGTAGCTATCATAGGATTGGCTCCTAGGTCCCTAATTCGGATCCCTAGCTAGCCCCCTATCTTCCTACATAATCACCTTCTTCCTACATGCAAATGTGAGTTCTAAGTGACTAGTATAAGTGTGATTAGTGCAATTGCCTAGGATTTCCTAAAGGCTGAGGTGGCTAGTGGCATGAGGTCAAATATCCTCATCTCTACTCCCATCATCACCCTTGGTCCCCAATTGACTAATACCACTTATCCTAGAGACCTAGACTTGGTAAGTCCTATGAGAATTACACCTAGCCCTAGTTCTCCAACTAGTAGCATAGGGTACATTCTCATAGCACCCACCTTGTTGTTTGGTTTGGTAATCTAGAATGAAATATGCTAATTGCTTATTATGGTGACATCCCCCAATTAATGTCAAGGTCACATTCCCAAACGGCCCACCTCCCTCATCTAATTGCTTAAAACCCTAATTTCCTAGTTTGCTTGTTAATGCTAGTGTAGTTTAATTGTTTTAGTTAACTTAGTTGATTGCCTAGTTTTACTAGCTAAGTGTTAATTTAGGTCTTTGATCTTGATTAGTGGTTAACTTAGGTTCTCAATTGCTAATTGCTTGCTTAGTCTAGTGCAGCTTGTTCTTGCTCTTATTTAGATAGCTTGTTAACTTAGATTGCTAATTTAGCCTTTTGATAACCTAGTTTCATATTGCTTTTCATACTTGCTCTCTTAGCTTAATCAACAACCAATCAACCTTAAAACCCTAAAAACCTTACTCTCTGCAATAGGACCGTAGCTCACGCCATCTAACTCTAGCGCCCCCTCTATCTCCGTGGTTCGACCCCGCATCTTGCCCTTGATCTATACTACAACTTTACCCCGTACGCTTGCGGGCGAATTGTTTTAGTTTTAGTGATAGACTCGATCTGGGACCATACAAAATTTGAAAGCAAGGATCCCACCTTCATCCCGTGCCTCTCGACCTCGTGGATTGTACTTGTTGCAAGCTTCTAGCGGGAGCGCACCAACCTCCAGCTCTTGGATCACATTGAGTCGGCCGATCCGCGTTGGTTTGGGCTTAGATCACTAACGAATCGCAGTTTGGATTGCTGTGGTTTGTGATTGGCCCGCTTGGTTCACTAGCTAGACCAATTGGTCCGTTCTTTACTTGCTCACAGACTTCTGCGATCAGGATCGTGGCTCTGTTCTTTTGTGAGCAGGTCTGCCGCCGCCTAGCTTCTCTATGGCGAGCAATTGACGGCGCGATGGTGCTCCTCACTAGCCCTTCAGACTGCGATAAGCTTCATGGACATCTAACTAATCTCCCTGATCTCACTGGTCCTTGGATTCGCCTCTAGAGCTTCACAACCGGGAGCTCACTGGCCATGGTGATTGTCGCGGTGCTAGGAAAGGGGGAAAATGTCCCTAGGCATGGAAAACGTCAGTAAATCCTCCCTAAAGCATTGCATTACCTCCCTGAGCTCGCCCATGTCCTTCATTCATAGCAAGAAGCTCTGTGAACGAGCCTCCGAGCTTCATCTTCAAGCTCTGGCCAACTAGGGTCGGTCAACCAGGGAACCACCATCGCAGGTCACACAAGTGCCTGCACTCATCTCCTCAGACTCCAATCTCCCTTTTCATCTGCACATCTTCCTCTAATCCCCTCTCTACCTCCATTATCTGCTCCCAGCCATGACCTGCTCTCTGTGGTGGAGAGACGCTGGAAACGGAGGACTCATTCTCTCTATTTACTTGCTCTCTCGAACTGAATCAAGGTTTAAACGGCTCATTGCAAAGGGGTGACCTCAACTACTCGGTCACTTCTCACCCACACGACACGATCAATGAGAACCACGACATCATGGTCCCAGCCTGCGGTCAAGGAGGTAACCGTAAGGTTAGGGACAACACAGGGACCCTTGATCTTCAATCAAGTGGTCTGAGTGAGTCCCTCACTTGAGCCTATCCGCGGCATACTCAAGTTAACAATCCCAGCCACCAGATCATATATGGATGGCTAAGATTTCCCACGCAGGCCCAACCCAACCGAAAGGGGCGTGACATAGCCTAACTTAGGCAAAAGCTTTTAAACTTGTTCTATTAATCCTCAAAATGCTCATTATTTCACAAATTTCAAACCTTAATAACTTCCTCTAGAAACATCCAATTGCCACCAAATTTTAACCATCGTTTCCTCACTATACAAGGTACCTTGTACATGAATTTAGTGCAAAACTCAATTTTTATACCATTCAATTAAATACTTCAAAAAGGCATAAAGTTAAGGAACTTGATCATAATATACTTATCATTTGCCATCCAACTTTGACAAAACACTTGGAACTCCCAAAACAAATCAACACGTATGACTTCAGTTATGTCATTGGACATTTTAGGGTTCCAAAAGTCCACTCCATCACAAATTCACCCACAAATCCCAAAACCCTAGCTCAACTTAGAATTTATTAGCTTAGATACTACTATGAAATCAATATCCAATTATATCAAATTCACATAGGCATTTTATGAACTCATTAAACATTTTATTCTCAAACAAGAACAAACATCAACACACCTCATGTTGAGATATGGGAAACATCATATCATCATAAAAAAAGAAACCAATATCTTAACAAATAGGTATAGCAGTTAACCTTGGACACAATTGTTGCCCTAACTGACAACACAAAGCTTGTATTCGACCAAGTCAAAAACTAATTCTATAACTACTCAAATATAGTTTCCTCTAGTAAAATATAGGTCTTGATACAAATCTATCACACCATATCTTATATACTTTCAACTGGTTGAATGCAATACTCTATTATAATTTGGACTTATCAACTATTGTACTTGACTACATTCTAATAGTTTGAATATGTCACTTAGACATAGGTGGGATATAGTTTCTGTACAACAAACCAATATAGTTATATTCTTTGTAGTATTAAATGAAATCAAAGACCAGACACCATCCTCCAAGTTCAACGAGGCTCAAGACTGACATGGAGAGGTGTGTATAGAATCCCCCAAGTGCAATCCATAAACAACATCATAAAAGCATGGACCATAAATATCACCTTCGGGGAACGTCAAAAATATCATATATCATTCATTGAAATAATATATATAACTTGACACGGGATATAGTTACATTGATTCTCATATACACATTCTTTTCCCAAAACAAAAAAAAATGTTTCTTGATACATGAAGTAGTAGAAAACTAATTAAACTTCCTTGGATCATAGATATCGCACCCCACCATGTCATGAACTCCATACATAGATCCACCTCTTGAGATCTTCCTATGCTATAAACAACCTATGTGCATCCACACATTGCCATGCATTGGACAAACCATTATGTGGTTGGGTTTTGATAATAATATGAGTATAACTGAACATAAAGCTTAAAAAAATTCATATGAACATGCATAAACATCATTTCTGGCTTTGGGGTGCATTTGTAACTTTATTATGAATTCTTATTAGGGCACCTAATTAGTGACCCTTATTTGATTTGATCTCACTGACACACACAAGGTGTTTAGGATCCTCAATACACTAAAAGTAAATAGGCTTGGTCTTGAACCCATAAACATCACTACACACAGTAGAAGTGAACATGCTTGGGCTTGAGCCCATAATCATCACTAAACATGCTAAAAGTGATTAGGCTTGGACTTGAATCAATAAAATGAAGGGGGATCATGTGGAACTAATCTTCCATAAATGTTCTTTAGTAGCCACTAATTATTATTTATTATTTTGATTTGATCTTATCCTATCTTATCTTATCTTACTTAGTGTTTTCACCCATAGTTTCATTATTGGTGTTCAATATGAAGAGGTTTAATACATAATTGATATGTACTTAAGATATAACATGCATGCAGTAAATCTTGATAATATGTGCATATAATAAATACATCTTACAAGTTAAAGTATTCAAATGATAGAATATATATATGAACTTTAACCATTATAATGCAAATGAAATTACATGATTCAATATAATAAAACCCTAAGGCATGGATCACTTAACTAACTTTGTAGTAACAACAACTCCTGGAATCTTAATCTCAAATAATTAATATTTCATGTCATTATAACCCAACCCCAATTATTATCTCATAGGTCCTAATTTAATCAAATATTCCAAGACACTAAAGTATGAAACATGACTTATAACTGACTCCAATGGCTACTCCTCAACAAAATAAATGAAAATTCATACATAACTCGTCCTCGTAGGATATACCAATAAAAAGATACATTATTCTCAGTTTCGTCTAATCAGGGTTTAGATAAATCTCTTTATCATATCATGAGATTGATATAATGAAAATTCAACCATGTGAAAAAACTTAAATTGCAATCCAAACTATAGGTGAACTATATGGCATATCAATCACAATATCATCTAAAATTATCATGATTCATATCTAATAATATTATGATATTCCAACTATTACCCTTCCTTGAATTGAATAACTTTAGTGTGACATGGGAAAAACCATAAAAAATCTGTTTTGATCATTCTTCTTATAGAAGCTTATGCCATGACTTCTATGTAGGGAAGTCACGATCCTATATTGTGAAGGGGTGCATTGTATCCCCTTAAAAAACTTACTTTCTACTTTAGTTGTCTATGGTTAACCTAATGAGCTATTGCTTGTTCCTTGTGATAGTCAGAGTAATGAAAACATATGACCAAAAAAACACTAATGATTATTGCCTTGTATAGAAAAACTAATATCGCTAAAATATTCACCTCATCGAGAAGAACCTACTAGTGGAGATGTAGAGCTAGAGCAGAATAGGAAAACATGAATAGATGAACACCATACATGAACTCTAAAATCAAGAATCTTATCCAAACCTCCCTTCAAGTTGAATCAAGGGCATAATAAGCTCTCTGGGGGCTAGCTGGAGTGTTTTAGATATTCTATGGAGCTTCAAGATCACTGAGGTGGGTCATCCCTTGAACTCTGGCTCTGTCCTCCGCAATAGCTTCTTCAATTGATAGAAATTCAACCCATAGAGGATTAATGGGCTTGCATAAAGGTCTGGGAAGGTGCAAGTATGGTCCCTTCGTAGGCAATTTGGTTGAGGTGGTGAGGATCAGGAGAACTCTTACATGAACCCAGAATTTGAGGATGAAGTAGGTTGGGTTGGCTCGGGGTGGACTGTTGAAATTGGGACAGGTGGGGTGTTTCATGCATTTCCCTCAAGCTTTCTAAATGATTGAAAAGTGATAGGAAAGGCTCTGGGGCTCTCTATAACTGATGGATCGGAGGAGTACGGTTGAAAGCTTGGGCATTTTGGCAAAAGCACTAACTAGGGTTAATGATATGGCTTAAATACTAAAGACAGAGTCCAAATTCTGGTGGGAGTGCTAGCTAGGTTTTGAGACCTTGTAGAGAGAGAGGAAAACTGGGAGAAGGATTGCGGTTACTATAGGAGTACAAGGGGGAAAAGGACTTGAGGATGAATATGGCCTAGGGCCTGTTGGATCTGCATCCAATGGTCACTAAAGGAGTCATATGTAAATAAGGATGTGTGACACACCAACATTAGGGAATTTGAGAAACTAGGGGTGTGAAGATGACAAAATCAAATTGAATAAAGTATGCTTTTGTCAGAAATGCTTAATTAATTATTATCCTTTTTAATCCAATTGGGATAGTAAACAAAATCCATTTGGTTGAAATTGACACCTAATCAAATTAGGACCCAAGTAACATGTTTTTGGACTTAGATTTGACTTTTAAGACCTTCCTTTGTGAATTCTAATAGAATTATGTTTTAACTACATTGTCTTAATATATCTCATTATATTAAAACATTATCTTCAAGATTGATCATTTAAAGTCCCAGTGTCTTCACATTTTTTCCATCATATTTATATCAAGTTATCTTGAATGAAAAATATGTTATATATTTCATTCAACTAATTAAGTCTACTAATTTAATATTGACTTGGATGATAACACATTACCTATCTCCATGACGCAAGCCTAACCCATTAACTAGGATGAGTGCCTGTCAAGGAGGAATTAAATTAATCATCCACTTTTAATCACTTACCAAAAATAGCCATATTTTTTATTTTCTTTAATCTAATAGAACTAATGAAATATCCTGTTAACTATATATATAACATAATAATTATGAAAACCATGAAAGTTTATAACATGTGTTCTTTTACATGTAAGTAAGAGTTTATGCTTTTATATAAATCAAATACAATTGATTAAAAATTGCTCTCTTTTCTCACTCACTCATTACCATGATCCATAGGAAGGATAAGAGATCATCTAACTAATATAACTATTTATTCATAACACCTCGACTTTACTCTTGCTAAAAGTTAGCTTTTGCCTGTTCTGGTGGACCTAGTCCTTTAACCAAAAGATGTTTTAATAGGTTGATGAGATACTGGCTCAGTGAGTAAAAATCAACAAGAAACCATGATCAATCAGTGTTAGAAATTATGTATTTTGATCAAGATACACACAACTTACTCAAATAATGAATTCATTAGTTATTCAATATAGTAAGAATTTGGATAACAACAAATTAGGATAAACCCTAATGATCAATGTATTTTTTTGTCCAATTATTTGTTTCTCTAGATCCACATGAGGTGTACCACAACATGTGGGAGCATCACATCAAAATATGCTCTCACTATACAAGAATTAGAAGCTTGCATGGGATTCTAATCATGTATCACAATTGTGTTGTCTATAGAGAGCATCGCCACATCTATCTCTCAATGGGTATTAGGAGCACCTGAATATCTGGGATCCTCCTATAAATAAGAGTACTCAGAAAAAGTGTCAAAGGACTCTGGCTTATTCTATATCAATGGTCTTACCAAAGATGACCATTGATTTTGTAACACAAGTACCACCAGTTCCCCGATTAATTTTTTACCTCAGAATCTCAAGGATTCTACCTTCACAGACCTAGATCTTGACACTTTATCACATACGTTCTAGCTTAAGTCGATCTAAACTACTGACATGCTAAATTGTTTATGTGAAACGCAAGTGCATGCATGTCGTAATATAGACCTATGAGGCTCGAGTGTCGAACACATGGAATCACTCACCAAAAACTACTAACTACTGAAACCAAATCAGTTGGACCTAGTGAAAGAGTTGATTGGATATTCATTTGACTCAGATCAAAAATTAAATACGATTAAATTTTTTGTTATCAAGAATGGATGAATTCCGCAGGACTTATGGTTTCACCAAAATGTGCACTACATTCAAATTCCTTTTTTATTTGCAATTATTCACCCTTTACTATGGACTAAAGACTCGTAGCAAGTATTACCCACTCCTGCAGCATAGCACACTACCTAGAATAAAGCAAGCCCCACTACCTTAGTAGTTTATGAATTAGTTAGGTGCATTAATGAAAAATCGAGGTTATACTTTCATATTTGTAAGCCTTCTCCCAAACTACGTTACGTGAACCTAAGATTTATCCAACCCCTAATCCCTCTCCCCAATCAAGTAGTGGTATATTACTTTGATTATAGTGATCAAGCATAAGAAAATAAATAAAGATATCTAAGATTCACATCCAGAATTAAGGAAATATATTACTCACTCAATGAATTCAAATACAATGCAGTGTGGCTCAACAATCTCCAATGAAGGGACCCTGGTTCAACTCTAGCTACATAACCCTTAGGGTTCTACAAGGCCCCACATTATTGACCACTCCGCAGTGCCCCCATGTACATGACTAGTTCTGGGGTTTACCCTTGGCTGGGTGGGGTCCAATAGTGGCCGATCCTGGGAGGGGTTCCTCATTAAAAAAAAATCAAATACAATTCAACATGTTTCTACTCCCAGGTCCTAAGGGATAAGGAGACTAGCTTTACATGATATTCATCAGCATATACCAAGAGGAAGAGAAAGAAATTATGCTAAACATCATAAAACTAATGTAAATCCAAAGAGAAGTTGTCTTGATGATCCCTTCTGATAAACCCTCTAGCTCTGTAGTGTTTCAGTTGTAAATTCATTCTCTAAAATTGTCTAGAGCATCTAGTCGGTGGCTATATCCTTATATCCTTCTCTCTAGGATCTACCCTTTGTTGTTACGTGACCGAACATGATAATAATTTTGTGGCCACACTACCTAAGTCATAGTAGAGGCTTTGGCCCACTTTAAGTCACAACAATTGGATTTGACTTGATTGCAAATATGCTTTGATCGCATAGTGTTGGTACCACCAACTATTTTTGGTGGCACTTAGTAGTCAATTGACTTGTAAATCTCAACCAGTGTTGGTACTGCCTCCATGAGTTCCTATGTGTGTGACCATATAGGTCCCATATTATATTGGTAGTGAATGTACATAACAACTTATGACATCACAAGCAATGGGCGGTGCCTAGTCACACATAATTGCTACCCAAGTAAATGGAAAATTGGAGAGCAACTTCAATCTACAATCTGTGTATGGTGTTATAGTGTTTGTATAGTTATTTTGTCACTGATATCCAGACTGAACTAGAGGCATGGAGCAATCATCTTCATTATAAATCTTGTTCCTTAAACCAGAGTAGATTGTCTGAGATATATGTAAGCTCAATATCACATATGGACTCACATGTGTGTGGCCACACATTTCTCAAACTTGCTAATCAAGAGGCCTTGGATATCATGCTCCCTTAGGAGGGACAAATCCCATCTCTATCACTCACAGTCAGTCCCCATGTATCACAGTCACCCAATCATCACCTTTATAACAACCCATGTTTTAGGATTGCATTTGATGATGTCAAAGCATATCGAACGTCATGTGATGAGTGTAGTGATTTCAGATCTAAGAACCACAAACACCACCATCACTATGAGAGATGACTATGACTACCATGGTAATGGTTTCTACGTGTCAGTCTCATTGTGGGTCTGTCTGATACGCTATTCTCTAACATGTATATGTGTGATTGGTTTGATATTACCATATCATGTGTAATGAGATTCTGTCATCAACCAACTCACACTCTGATCTTATGTGCTATTTTTGTCTATCTACCTTCCATAATAACTACCAATTAGGGACATAATTAGAATGTATATACTCTTAACATCCATACTCTTAATCTAAAGACATACGTTATTGAGTAATATCATCCTCTAGACATTTATTATGTTATTTCATTATCTCATAAATGATCAATAGAATAAATTAGAAGCTTGCCTTTATTAAAAACCAAATCATTTACAATTATGCCATTACAATCATCATATGATTGGCTCTCTAGGCATACATACCAACTAACTCCCACTTGCACTTTGAGCCAATCACCCACAAATCCTATTCTAAGTGACCTAACATAACCATCATGCTTCTACTGCAAAAAGTGCTTTAGTAGCAGTTTTAGCAACATTTTCTTCAAGTTGGTATTTTGCAATTTTCACATCTCATCGATGTATGACTATTTGTATGAGATGGAAGTTTTGTAGTATGCTATCTGATATTTCCAATCCAACTAGTATCTCCATTGTTGTCATTAGTATTTCTACTGTGTCATCAATGGTTGGAACCTCACACAGGTTCACCCATATGAACCTTTTAATCCATAGAATATCCTATTCTATTCTTATAACACAAAGATACTCGACTTCTATATTAGATTTAAACAACTGTCATTAGCTCAGAACCCTTTCTAGTTTGCAGTCCTCATTTAATGTCAAACACTAATTTTATATTGCAATCCTTTATTTGTCAGTTTGGAAGCTTACATCAGTGTAGCCCTTTACACCCAACTCTTCCTTATGATCATACTCAAGGAACGAATCCTTTTAGTGCTTCACAAGAACCTAAGGATGTTCAATATGGTAGTCTAGTGACTCTAACTGGCATCTCACATACACTCTCTCGTCATGTTCAATACATACAATATTGCTAGATAAGTATGTATATCATCTCATCATGTCCAATACATATCAGACTATGAGATATCCTCTCATTATGTCCAATACATACGAGATAACTAGACATCTTCTCATGATGTCCAATACATATTAGATAATGAGATAAGTACATAACATTGCATTAATAGATCTAATTGCAAATGCATATGACATCTATTCTTCACAAGAACTAGGACAATAGGATC
Source organism: Alisma plantago-aquatica (assembly GCA_963693085.1). Lineage (NCBI taxonomy): Eukaryota > Viridiplantae > Streptophyta > Magnoliopsida > Alismatales > Alismataceae > Alisma > Alisma plantago-aquatica. The sequence continues at coordinate 1,404,665,332 of OY856411.1, read as the reverse complement.
CTAAGAGACTAACTCCATGGAGCATGGATAAGTTTTCTCTCATTGAGTCTTGCATGCTAAACCCTTCAAGATCTTGCTATTGTATGTGCTATTTCTTAGGTTGAGAAGCTTTCTGGATCTATCTCTATAGATCTTAATTCCTATCACATAGGATGATTCTCTCATGCCCTTCATAGAGAACTTATATTCCTTGCCATGTTTTAACATTTATAAGATAAGGATGTTATTCCTCATAATTATGTGAGTATAAATATTCTACCACTAACTATTTTGTAATCACAGATTCCATCTTTATTTTGAGTCAAGTCAAACATTTTGTCTGTCTTGTCAAATAGAAGATTCCAGCTCTGAGATGCTTGCTTCAATCCAAAAATTGACCTTTACAACTTATGTACTTTATTTTCATTGATGCATTTATAAAACCTTTAGGTTATGTAACGTACACATCCTTATAACTATTCTAGTTAAAGAATGCAGTTTTAACATCCATATGCCAAATCTCATAGTCATGATAAGCTATAATAGCAAGTATGATCCTGATGGACTTAACCATGGCCACTGGATAAAAGGTTTCATCATAGTCAACACTTTTGAACTTGTTTGAAACCCTTTGCAACCAATTTTTCCTTATAAGTTTGTACTTTACCATCCATGTCTGTCTTCTTCTTGAAGTCCCGCTTGCACCCTATGGGTTTTACCCCTTCAAGTAAATCCACCTAAGTCCATACTTTGTTGGCATACATGGATTCCATCTTATATCTCCTAGACTCAATCCATTTCTCATACTATGGTCCCTCAATAGTTTCTAGATAGGTTGTTGGCTCATCATCTAAGACCAACTCACCACCTTCCTGAGTCACAAGATATCCAAATTAGGTTCAAGGCATGTCCTACTAGATCTACAAGGTTCCTGTGTCACATGAGGAATTTGAGATTCCATAACAATTTGTCAGTCTCCTTGTTCCTCCTATACCTCAATTGGTATAATGTTTTCTTGTTGGTCTTGAACCTCTTTGAGTTCTACTTTCCTCTCACTAATTCCTTTGGAAATAAATTCCTTATCTAGGAGTACAACATCTTTGGTAACAAATACTTTGTTGTCTAATTTCGAATAAAAGTAATATCCTTTGGTATCCTTAGGATATCCAACAAAATAACATTTATCATACTTAGGGCCAAACTTTTTAGAACACAATTTTCTAACATAAACTTCACATCCCCAAATCTTTACAAAAGACACATTGGGACGCTTCCCATACCATATCTAGTATGTTGTCTTTTGAACCAATTTAGATAGTACTTAGTTTGGTATATACACAATGGTTTCAAGAGCATACCCCCAAAAGGAAATTGTAAGATCAGCAAAATTCATCACAGATCACACCATATCTAGCAATGTGTGATTCCTTCTTTTTGATACACCATTATGCTGTTGTGTTCTAGATGAAGTCCATTGTGATACAATACCACAAGCTCTTAGAAAATCCTCAAACTCTTGGTTCAAGTATTCTCCACCTCTATTAGAAAGAAGTGCCATAATACTTTTACCAAGTTGGTCATGTACTTCATTTATTAACTCTATGGACTTTTCAAAGGCTTCTGACTTATGTTTCATCAGGTAAACATAGCCATACCTACTAAAATCATTAGTAAAGGTGATGAAGTATTGATTCCTACCTCTAGCAGTTGTTCTAAAAGGGCCACATACATCGATATGTATGAGTCCTAATAGATCATTCACCCTTTCATTGTTTCCAGTGAAGGGAGTCTTGGTCATATTGCCCCATAAACAAGACTCACATGTCTCTATTGATTCAAAAACAAAAGAGTCCAGATAACCATCTTTATGGAGTCTAGATATGTGATTTCCATTTATGTGCCCTTGAAAACAATGCCAAAGGTATGTTTTTTTTAGTTGTTGAGTTTTTGTCTTTTGGTATTTCACATTATATACACTTTGTCTCTAGATCTATCAAATATATACCATAAGTCATTGGGGAACTTCCATAAAAGATCCCATCTTTACTAATAGAACGTCTTCCATTCTGTATCAGAAATTCGAATATGTTCTTGTCCAAACAAGATACAAATATGATGTTCCTATCAGTTGCATGTATGTAATAGCAGTTCTCTAACTCTATTTAGCCCACTTGGTAGAGATAACTCATAGGTTCCAACTACCCTAGCCGCAACTATTACGCCATTTGCAACTCGTAGTTCTACCTGACCTTTCTCTAAATGTCTACTTCTTTTTAGATCCTTAACATTTGAGAAAATGTGTGATCCACATGCGGTATCTAGTACCCATGATAAGGAAGTATTAAAGTTAACCTCAATAAATTATATACCAGAAATACAGATCTCAATCCCTTATTTCCTCTTTCTAGGTTCCCTTATCCTTCTCCTTATTTTGAATGCAGAAGACTTGGACTTTAGCTTATAACATAAGGATTCTTGGCCTTGCTCTTGCCCTTGGACTCAACTATGTTGATCATCATCATGGATTTGACCATATTCATTTGTGCTTTGACACTTATCAAAATGTCAAGCAACTCTGAGAGCGGTTTAGCCATGTTACTTAAGTGATTACACTTGATAAATTGGCTATCTGATTTAGGCAGTGACTGCAAAATCATATATGTGGCCAACTCTTGGCCTAAAGGAAATCCTAGTTTCTCTAGATGCTCCACATGCCCAATCATATCGAGCACATGAGGCTCTACTAGATTTCCCTATGTCAGTTTGCACTCAAATAACGCCTTAGAGACATTATACCTTTCATGCTTATCATGTTGTTTATGCAACTCACAGTTCATACAACCCATCATAAGGTTCTTGATGTTTACAACATCATTGGCATGGTTCAAAGAAGCATCCATATCATTCATAGGCAAATATGGAGTGGATACTGGAACTGGTGTTTCAGGAACATGCATAACACTTCTCAAGGTCCTGAATTAGTTATGGAAATGATCTCATTTAATTTGTTCAATCGTAATGATTGAGTGTTTTCCATTTGATTCTATAAGAAAAACTTTGCATTTGTCAAAAACTATTGTTTATTTGATTTTATTTGAAAAGTCAATATTAATTAGGTATTTAATCAACTATCACTCCCACTATTTTATTCAAATTGATAGCCCTCACATATCAATTCAGAATATTGTAGCATACAATATTCATAATATTGTAGCATACAATATTCTAGTGGTCCAAGATCCAAAATAATTCAATTATTACCCAACCTACACCATCGTCCATAGTCAATTATCAAGGTAGGCAATCATGCCAATTACATCATATGCAACTCTTGGATAGATGATATGCAAAACACCTTACCATAATAATCTACATGCTTCTAGGCTTAGACTCCCTAAGAATCACCAGCTAAGCCTGACTCAAAAGCCGACACGATAATAATGCACCCCTCTTGGGCAGAAACTACATTATTATCATCACACTTCCACGAGTAGATGACACACCATGCTAGGGCGTAAACTATGCCTGTTTGATCAATCTTTTCATGTGTTCCACTTTTAGAAAACATCTAAGACTTAATATTTTAATTGAGGGAGTTTGTATGTATACATATACAATAATCGATCACCACATATATATAGTACATATCATATACACATGCTATAACCCACAATGAAAACATGCAATAAACAAAAGTGATGGATATGGCCCACCTAATGTAATTTCTTGGAGCCATAAGGAATCACCACAATCTAGGTCTACATCACATGCATAAACCTATTATTGAGGAAGATTTGTGCTTGCCAATATGGGTTGACTGGATCAACCTTTGAACTGGTCAGCTCACATCTTAGCCAGTGGTTGTTCACCTCCATCTGGTCGTCTGGCTCCTCCAAATGATCAGTTGGTCATCCTATAGTTGATCGTTTGGTTCCTCCAAATGGTCGTCTTGTCTGTGTTGGTTAGGTATCACCATAGAGCAAATCATGTGATGATTGACATGGCATATACCATAAAAGATTTGACTAACACTCATAAAGTCAAGCTTATAATTCATTATGTTTCACTCAATTATGAGATAATGAGGAAATATTATGAATGTCTAAAGAATGACAATACTCAATGACGTATGTCTTCAAGTACATGACTTGGAAGGATGGGATCATACGCATGTGAAGAGTATGTTCATTCTTATTGTGTCCCTAGTCGGTTGTTATTTTGGAAGGCAGATAGACACCAAAAACACATAAGACTAGAGTGTGGGTTGGTTGATGACGGAATATCATTAGTCATGATATGGTAATAACAAACCAAGGACACATATACATGTTAGAGAATAGTGTATCAGACAGATCCACCTCGAGAGTGGAACATGGAAACCATCATTGGTGGTCATAGTCATCTCTCATAGTAAAGGTGGTGATTGTGATTCTTAGACCTGAAATCACTGCACTCCTTACATGTTCTTGGATACACTTTGACATCATTAAATGCAATCTTGAAACATGGGTTGTTATAGCAGTGATGATTGGGTGACTTTGAAACATAAGGCTAGACTGTGAGTGATAGATATGAGATTTGTCCCTTCTCTCAGAGTATGATATCCTAGACACTTGATAAGTGAGACTGAGAAATACATGAGCATGCACATGTGAATCAATATATGATATTGAGGTCACATTATCTCAGACAGTCTGCTCTTAGTTCAAGAAATATGAGATGAACATTGAGAGGATGACAAGTCGATGCTTTGAATTCACTCCGGATATCAGTGAAAAAGGAATTATACAACACCTTACACAGGATTGTAGGTTGAAGTTGTTCTAAAACATTCCATTTAGTTGGGTAGCATTGATGTGCGACTAGGCACCACTCCTTGCTTGTGATGTCATAATCTAGTTATGGACATCCATTGCCAACGTGATATTGGATATATAGGGTCACACACAAAGGAACTCATCTAGAAGAGTAGTTCATCTTAAATGATGATTGGATTGATTACTAAAGTGTTTAGGTATTCAATTCATGAAACATATCAACTAATTAGTTGAATGGTCTGCCAAGCGACCATCTCAAGTGTTGACATGGCCATTTGGGCATCCGGATGGGCATCTTAAGTGTTGAGATGACCATTTGGGTGGCCATGCTAATCAGAGTTCAAATTGGCTGAGTTCTTCCCTTGAACTGACTGATTCAATATGTTTGAACTGACTGGCTCATCTCAAACTCACCAGATGACCATCTGGGTGAGAGATACGGACAACTTGCATGGGTGATATGGCTCGGTTGGGCTGAACAAAAGTTTTAATGTTTCCCGAACTAGTTTTGATTGCACATTACTTGGGGTGCAAGGAATTAATATGTGATATTAATTGGAATCAAAATTTCCAAATTCGTATGTGATTGGGAAATTGCAAAATGACCCGCACTAGACGATCATCTCATGGTTTGTAGGTTACAAAATTTCAAGATCTTTCGGTCCCTTCCACTCTCACACAATCCCGTATAGACTGAGAATCTTGACCCTAACCCTGCCTAAAAATAGAAGGGTACTGAGGGCTTCCCAAAACACAACGTAGACAACTGAGAATCAGTTCCTATGACAATTAGTATCCTCTCTGGTTGCGATAATCAAGAGAGCCCAAACAAGTCCTACCCGACTATGGAGGGATAGCTACGTGAGAGAACAACTAAAATTGTCACTGTGCACTAGTACAGAAACAACATTCAATGTCACTTTTCTGGGCGTCGGTTATTTAGGAAAAGCGATGCCTATAACGTTCAGCGTCGGTGATGTAGGTCATCCGACGTCTATAGCCAAAACACGGGTACCGCTTTGCATTCAGCGTCGGATGGATAACAAGATATTATGCAGGTCAATCATATGATAGCTCTTTATTTATACAAGATATTATTGAGCTATTTATGTATGATTGGCTGAATACATCAACGATAGAGACATGGATAAGGTGAGATGTTGTTTATACATCCATATACCTTGTGTAAGATCTGGTGATCTGGTTTCTTATATATTAATACATACGTAATACATGTTTTGCAGCTACTTAGTCGAAGATCAATGCAAACAATTTGCATTTGATCATGTGGGTTTTTTTATTCCATCATTGATTAGTATGGTAGCTAAAGACCCTAATAGTGTTCAACAATACTGTATAGATGCTTTTAGAATTTTCAGTCAGCAAACGAAGACGATAATAATAGCTCCATTCAATGTCAAGTAAGTTTACCTTTTTTTTTTGAAAATAGCTCAATATCATTAAAAGTAAGCCATACGACATCTACAAGATAGACATCTCACAACAAGTAACCAAGCATCAACTCCTATTGCGGAAAGACATAGCACAAGGCTCAGATTGGGATGTGATAGGTACGCTTCTGCGCCATCCACCTCTAATAGTGGCTGTCTCAAACAGCTATCTGGGATGGAATTCATCAATCTACCAGAACCTATGAGTACATCTTGAGAGGAGTATGCAAAGCCACTGAAAGAGATCACCATCCTGAAGACAACGAAATATTACCCGACAAAGAGCTTGACCCCAAAGCAATGACACAAAACTAACAACACAGACACCACGCCCCACCAAACAGGACGAGAAAACAACAACTAGCGACACACTAAGGTTGCCAACCAGCAGACCCGGGAAGGAGGCCAAACCCCAGTGGTGTAGATACAAAGGAAGGATGGCTCATGCAGATACCAAGGTGGGGAGTAGAGGGTTCCGGGAACTCCACCACCACTCCCGACCACCACTGCGAATAGGGGGTGGAAGATCCGCACGAAGCCCAAAACCCAGCTTCCTCCTCCTCTGCCTAGAGCACCAAGGGATGCCCGAGCTCACCGTCTGCCAAAGAAGGAACCCGCGACACGACACGACCAACAAAACGACACAAGCACTCACACTGGAGGAACAAAATCAAACTACACAACTAGGAAACACCTACAGACGGTGGCAAACAGGATAGAAGAAACCTGCCACAGATAGACAAACCTACACAGAAAAACCTAAGCAGAAAAAAACAAAACTAAAGCAACCATCCGCCGCCCAGCCCCACACCAGCCAAGAACCACCGTCTCCTCCTCATCGTCCCCATCCTGCGTCGCCCCCAGCACCGCCACAGTCGAAGAGGGTGCTTGATCGGGATCTCTGGCGGTCAGCAAGGACCCACCGCCCAAGAACCGGATCGCGTAGACAAAGGAAGGGAGGAAGGAGATGGTGCAGAAGCTCCTCCAGGCGCCGCGACCAGCACGCACGAGACACCCATGCCCTCACGTCACCGGAGAGAGCACGGGCTCCCAAGGGACCGCCAGCCGGAGAACAGGACCTCACGAGTCGTCGCCCACGCCCACACGCCTCCGGAGCGAGCCAGACCCCCGCCCAGCCCCCAAAACGCCGCTGCCGCTAGCCGAAACGCAGCGTCGCTTAGAAGGGCAGGCGAAGGAGGGGGAAAGTAGAGACCCCGGTCAAAGAACCACGCAGATGAAGATGAAGTCGAGGAAGGAGAGAAGCCCAGGGGGAGAAGTGGAAGCGTTGTGCTCGGACAGCCAACCTCCTTCCCCCCCCCCGAGCAGGGTCGGCGGCGAGCGAACCCTAAAACGTCCTGGCGATCGCGAGAGCAGAACCCGCAGCCGCGCTTTTTCAAGTAAGTTTACTTTATTTATAATTTGGACTTAAGAAAATTCCATTTTTATTGTGCATTTTGAGTTATTAATTTTTAACTTTTTTACCTTTAGTGGTATACATTGGGAGTTACTAGTTATTGTCCCCGAGATGTTCACTTTTTATTATCGAGATCCTGCGGGAAGTACATTGAACACTAAAATTGGACACATATTGAGAATGCCATTATTCTGGTGAGAAATATTTCATTTTTATATCCGTTAACATCTGTTATTACATTACTATTTAATTATGCAATTTACTGTGTTACATTAACATGTAGGGGTTTAGATGCATTCAAAAATGTTGGAGGAAATGTCCCAAGGAGAAAGAACTAGCCAATAATTTGGGAGAACGTAAAAGTAAGTTCCCGACTCCAATGTATATATTATTTATGTGAACTGTGCTTAGTTGTATTTTTTAATATTTTGTATGTTTTAATTTATAGAGCGCTACACAAGACAACGGCTGGGCATGCGCATACTATGTGATGTGATTTATGCAGATGATTATCCGACATGCCGCATTGGATATTAATACCATACATGAGGTATTATATATAGTCTCATTAGTTAGTATGAAATATATCAATCTTATTTTTATATTATTACTTATATATATACATCATTCTCTTTGCAGATGTTTAAAACTGACCATACTATAGGTAAACGCTTAAAAAATGTACATGATCCATATACAATGGAAGCATTAAATGAAATAAGAGAAGAATGGGCAAAAGCCATACAAGCAGTGGCGATTGTAAGATATAATTGGGATGCTGACAGCGATGCTGAATGATATTTTGTAAATGAATATTTCTGAATGTTTATACATGTCTGAATGTTTCTACATGTATTTGAATGTTTCTACATGTGTGAATGTGAGAATTGAATTGATGTCTGAATGTATCTACTTGTGTGAAAAAATATTGGTTGATTTTGCAGGTTTGTGGCATGTTTGTAGGCTGATATCAATGGATGTCGTAAACCTGCAGTTCAGAAAACTAAACTGTAGGTTCTCATCCTGCTGACCAGCCACAGCAGGCCTGCAAACTGATAAGAAAAAAAAAATTAAAGTATAGGCATCGGTTATTTATAAAACACCGTCATCAAAGGCCTACAACGTCAGTTAATAGATAAAAACCGACGCCTAATATGACAAACAACCTGACCGTGCAGGAAAGCACGGCCGTGGTGGAAAAGGCGTCGCTTATTCGTATAAAACCGACGCCTATAGTACTAAACACGGACGTGCAGCGAAGCACGACCGTGTCATCTGGGAGTATGGCGTCGGTTGTTCAGTTGTTAACCGACGCATAAAGTCTCCTAGGTGGTGCCCTTCTTTGTGGCGCGAACCCTATAGACGTCGGTCAACTAAATATAACCGACGCCTATAGATCATATAGGCATCGGTTAGAAAACCGACGCTGAAGAGTTCGACATTTTGCGGCGCCCACATAGGCGTCGCTTGAAAACTATCACCAAAGGGGGTTAAACAACTGACGCCAAAGGCGTATTCTATAGTAGTGGTGGAAGAGTAAGTTGGTGACTAGTACGCCAACAGGAGGGACAACTCCTTCCTGGCTGTTCTAGTGGAATGACAAGAGTTTTACTTGGTCCATGTTGACTAATCTAGAGGCATGAGTCCTTTGGCTATTGCTCATATATCAAATTGAACCTGCAGTCCATGGATAGACCAAAAGATCTTTGTAGAAGCTATTTGTGTTTGTTGTTCATGGTGACCACCATCTAGGGGCAACTAGTTCGTCGTTGCATTGAAGCAAATTTTATTGCAGGACTTGCTCCAGGACCAGGTATAACTCACTAAAACCATTCTTTGTATTTCATAGTAGTTGACATGATCTTGCTATTACGGGAATATGAATAGACCAAATTTTGTTTCCACTGCTATACTCTGTGCCCATATTTTCTAATAGCAATATTAGAGCGATGTCAATTTATTATGATTTAGGATAATTGATATGATCAGACTTTGTTTTAATCATTTATTTATTACATATGATGAAGATATTTAAAATGTCTCATATGCACATCATGATCAAAGACCACATAATCCCAAACTAATATATATATATATATATATATATATATATATATATATATATATATATATATATATAAGTCAGGCTAGAATACACTCAAGTGTATTCAGAGCAGAATACACTGGAGTAGTTTTTCATGATGCAATTTTTTTTTCAAAAATCCGATCCATTGACCTTCTTAAACATCTTGTAAATAGTTCATACGAAAAATTTGAGCACATTTGGACATTTATAGGTCATGTTATGAAGACCGCAAAAATTATGCATTTCAAATTAGTTTTGCGCGTCGATTTTGTTGCCCTTGGATGAGTGACTTACACTCATCCAAATGGGCTCAAAATTTGTACGTAGCCTAGTTATAGTATGACGGTGAAGATCAATGGTTTACATTTCGCAAAAAGTAGTCTTGATATGCAAACACACTTGAGTGTATTTGTGCGATCTGTACACTGGAGTGTATTCTAGCCTGACTCTCTCTCTCTCTCTCTCTCTCTCTATATATATATATATATATATATATATATATATATATGACATATATAAATTTACAAGTGTCTCCCTAAAAGCATTTTGAATGTGGATGTGTATCATGGTTATGGTATAAACCCTATATCTGTGTGTGGTTGGATGGTTTGGTTCCTGTTTATCTTAGTCTACGTACCAAGATTCTACCTCCCTCCTCCCAGTGTAAAGTTAATGCTTTCCTACCTTTGCTTCCCTCAAATGTAACTCGAGGTTTCTCTTATTCAATGTAATAAAGTAGCAATAGGATAGTTTACTTTCTTGCAATGATGTAGAGGATGATCCTCGCCGGATGAGACGACCAGTTCGTGAGACAAGCCGACCATCTGGAGGACCATGAAGCACAAATTGATGGAGAAAAATGACCGCCTGGTGGATCTAGCCAACCATTTGTAAGGAGTCCAAACATTAGTTGAACTGGTGGCTATACGACCGTCTATGATGACCAACTGACCAACCAAGAGATAAGATGACCGGTTCAAGGGTTGAACTGATCCGCCCAAATTGGCAAGCACATGTCTACACCAACATCGAGTTCATACATGTGATGTGGTGATTGACCTAGGTGGTAGTAATTCCTTGTGGCTCCAAGGATTATAAGTAGACATGGTCGTAACCGTCACCTTTTTTTTATATTTCATGTCTACTTTGTGGGATATAGCATGTATATGATATCTACTATATATGTGGTGATTGGATACAATATATGTATATATTGATATACATAAAACCCCTCAATAAAACATATTAAGTCTAGGATGCTTTCCATTAGAAATACACATGAAAAGATTGACCGACCAAACATAGATTCACACAAATCATGGTGCATCATCTATCTCGTGGAAGCATGATGGTAGATATGTAGATTTGCATAAAATATGATGCATATCTATCATATTGGTTATTGGGTTAGGATTAATTAGTGACTTGGAGAGCACAAGACCAAAAGCATGCAGATGATTATGGCAAGGAGTTGCACATATCATCTATCCAAAAATTGCATATGATGCCATAGGCAAGTTTGCCTACCTAAATAGTCAAGTTTTGGGTGATCAACCAAAGCTAACTCATGATTTGATGAAATATGGATCTTGGACCATTAGAAAACTATTTGTTGTAGTTTTCTGAATGGAAACTTGAGGGTTGTCAATTTTAAAAAAATAATGAGAACGATAATGAATTAAATACCTAATCATTATTTCCCAAATTTAATTTAATCAAATCAAACAAAAATGAGTTTCTAACAAAATTACAAATTTTTTTGTAGAATCAAATGGAAACAAACAACAATCACTTTTCTTTGTGATCAGTCCTTGAGAAGGATAAATTTAATGGGAACAACTTACATGACTGGTACAGGATGCTGAGAATTGTTCTCACACAAGAGAAAAATCTCTATGCCTTGGAAGCGCTAAAACCAGAGGAACCACCTCAGAATGCTCCAAGGGTTGAAAAGAATGCTTATTAGAAGCATACTGAAGACGTCATGGATGTCAAGTGTCTGATGCTATGCTCCATGAAATATGAGTTGTAGAGGCAGCATGAGAATATAGGTGTGATTGAGATGGTTACACATCTCAAGAACATGTACCAAGATCAGGGTAGACAAGAGTGATATGTTGTCTCCAAGTTGTTGTTCAAATGCAACATGGTAGAAGGAGATCCATTATGTCCTCATGTTCTCAAGATGATTGAGTATGTGGAGAACCTTAAAAGATTGGGATTCCCCTTGGGTCAAGAGTTGGCCATTGTGAGATTTTGTAGTCTCTTCCTGAGTCATATAGTTAGTTTGTCATGAATTACAACATGATTGACTTTGACAAGCTATTGACAGAGTTGTTGGGCACGTTGGGAACAACTGAGACACAAATGAAGAAAGACAAGCCCAAGTCTATGATGATGATCAACAAGACAAAGGGAAATTCTAAAGGCAAAGGCAAAGCTAAGAAGGGTTCTAAAGCTATCCAGAAGACCATGTCTTTAGATCTCAAAGAAATAGGTGGAGTAAAGAAAGTAAGAGGCGACTGGCACCATTGTCACCAACCTAGACACTAGAAAAGGAATTGGCCACTCTAGTTAGGGGAACTAAAGAAGAAGAAGGATGTTAGTGAGTCCTCCACTTTAGGTATAAACATTATAAGATAAATTTGACTACTTCGTCATTTTTATATCTGATACCAAACATAGATCTAACATACTGATTGTAGGATCTGACAAGAAGTAAAGACTTTCATGGAAGGATAATGATGGATAAGGTAGAGCAAGAGTTGTGGAAGCTTTGGTCTACATTTAAATTTATCTTAACCCAATTGGAATGTAATAGAGTTAGTAGAACTACTATTTTATTATTCCATTAGAAACATTTATTCTATGCATCTTGTATGGCAAGGATGTTAAATCAATAAAAGGTTGTTTATGTTTCAAACGATATGATCTTGCATATCAATGCCCAAATATCTAATGATCTTTATACGAAATACTTTGAGATGAATGTTTATAATGTTAATACCAAAATATTATAATTGATAAACTCAAGATTATAATTAAAAATAGTCACCTTGGATCTATACATAAGAAATGCATGTCTAGAATACATATCCATGTTAATCTAGACTCCTTTGGTTACTAAACCTAAGGAAATATGTGATTGTTTCTTGCACATGACATGATATGTCACCCTTCACTAGATATAGTGGGAGGATAAGTCTTCCACTAGACCTATCACATATGATGCATGAATATCTTATGGAATGAATGTTGTAGATGATTACTTATGCTTCATTTCTATTACATGTAATATGATGATATGTATTCATTAAAATAGAAACACAAATCTCTTGAAATGTTTAAGGAGATTATGAATGAAGTATGACTTTGATGAAAGTATTAAGAAAATTTGATGAGATCAAATGTTGAAATACTTTATCTTGAGTTCCTTCAAAGAAAGGATTGTGATAATATATCACAAATCAAATCCATCTGAACATGATGATCTATCACAATGAAGGAATTACATCATGATGAGTCATGATATAATTATCAATTAATCTAATCTTCTTATCCTCATAAATATAAAGCTATTAGTAAATAAAGTACCATCTGAATGGTTTATAAGACATCATATATGATATGATTTGGGAATATCCCAGTATGTCTTAAGGATAGAAACCAAAAATTGATAATGTAGTTTCTTGAAGATGGTTTATCCACAAACCGTAATTGTTGAAAGTTACTATTAATCCTAATCTAATAACAAAAGTGTTTTGCAGATAGGGATAATTGAGTTCCTAATGAATCAATGTGAGTAAAAGTAGAAATAAAAATGTTCAAGGTCAGTAAAGAGGTACAATGAGAACTAAGAGAATCACAAGGTGATTTGGAATCTTTAGTTCATCATATAACATAGAGAAAAATAGTTCTAGTAGAACATGTCTGAGATTGAAGGATTGTGAATCCAAAAACTCACATGGGTTGGTCATAACAAGATGAGCCAATTAATCAACTAGAAATTGTTAAATAGCATAATTTGAGTAGAGGCTTAAGGCCATTATGAGATCCATGTAAGTAGGACCTTGATATCACCACCTAAAGGGGTAATACCTAAAGGGTGCAATTGGGTCTTGTGGCATAGACCTATAAGGATAACATAGAAGGACAAATTGGTTGCATAAGTTTTTCAAATCAGTTCAAGTTGTTGAATATGATAGAAATTCTTTTGCCAATTGTCATGCTTGTTGTTGTAGTTAAAATAGACTATAAGATTCAGAATATGAAGATAAAATCAAATTCCTTAAAAGGAATACATCAAAGGATCTTTAAGTGACACAACCTAAAGGGTTTTATAACTTGAAGAATGCAAATAAAGTCTATAAAGTACAAAGTCCAATCTGGGATTGAAATAAGCAACTCAGAGGAGGATCTTTTGACTTGACAAGATAGTCAAAGATTCTGACTTGAATCAAGATAAAAGATGAAATTTGTGATTACAAAAAATTTAGTGGGAGAATATATTCCACATATGACAAGGAATAACATATCAATATTGTGAATATTGAGAACTGACATGAAAGTCCCTTTCAATAATGAAGGATTCAGTGACACAGCTTATGAGATAAGGATCAAGATCTATAGAGATAGTTCTTGAATTTTTCACAATGGAAGTTTGATTACACACAATAGTAGTGTGTTAAAAGAGTTCAACATAGGAAGGATTCAATGAGAAAGAATTTAGATTTGTCTCTCATGAACCTCATGGTCCAATTCTTTGAAGAATGGAAATATCATCAGATGCCATATGATGGATCTATCATGAATGCTATAAGTGTACTTATCCCATATAATCTTGTATGTATTGGACATGATAAGATGTAGTAAATTCCAATAAGGGTTATTGGAATGTCTTTAAGGATATCCATTAGTACTTAGGAAGTACTTAAGGATAATTGCTTGTCCATAAGGATAGCAATACAAGTAAGAGTTAGATGTAAAGGGTTACATTGATGCAAGCTTCTATAATGACAAAGTGATCACAATAAAATATGTTTTGATTTAAAAAGGAAAATGTTGTTAGTTGAAAGGGCTCCGAACTAATAGCCATTAATTCTATTCTACAATAGAAGCCGAGTATTCTTGTGTTGTGAAAACAGAGTGATACTATAGGGATCTACAAGTTTATATGATGAACTTATAGACGTTCCAACCATTGATGACTTAGTAATGATACTGTGACAAAAATGGAGCTAAATGTTAGGCAAGGAATATCAAATATCATATTATGATGTTTACATATCAGAGCAAAGAGATAAGCAACATGTGATATATAGACTTACAACAAAGTGTTTCCAACCCACTATGTGATGACCCGATTACAAATCAAGACATCACCAGTAATAATCATGGAATAGTGTTTCCAACCCTCTATGTGATGACCCGATTAGAAATCAAGCCATCACCAGTAATAATTGTGGAATAACCATAAGCAACAAAATTAACAAAAATCACTAAGAATTAAAACCATTTCGCACATAGATCCTTTTCCAGGAAAATTCTTATAGAGAGATTCAAAACTTTATATACATGTGGATCATATTGTACATATGTTTGTACCGTCTCATCTCAAGGATAAAAAGTACATGTTGACCTATGTTCGATGATAGTTGTTGATGTCGCAGAGCGCGGGAGTGAGTGCTAGGGTGGCACAATGTGTGTCAACGACCAGAACACGAAGCACGGGGTTGAATGCTAGGGAGACGCAAGGTGCGTCGGTGACTGGATCTCCCTCCTCCTCAGGCGTAGGTCAGGCCAGGGGAGTGGAAGGTAGAGATTCCCGTCCATCTTCAAGGGAGGGTCCTCGGTCAAGGTTCGATGTGGAAGGCAATTCGTGGAGGATTCTAAGACCGGCAAATAGCGTGAATTCATCGTTGGCTCCAAATGCGAGATCGTTGTCATCCACATATGTAGACGTCGTGAGGAATCAGGCCAGGGGAGGGATGAATGGCCCAGGTGCTAGACGCTTCCTTCCTATCTCAGTAACCAAGGAAAGCGCACCATGGATGGATGTTGTAGCCATGGGAAAAGGCGGTTTCCAATCAAACCTCGAGAAGAAAACCTATGATATCCGAGACGACAAACTTATCTACTCGAGTAGCATTGCACAAAGAAACAAGGAGCGGTGGAGCAGGGTGGCTACGAGATATGTTGCTGGCCTTAACCCGCATTGGAAGACGCTGGTGATACAACTCGCTAAGATATGGAATGTCAAGGGTTTGATTAAGGTCAGATCTCGGGGTAATGGCTTCTTCCTGATTCTATTCTCCAACGACGATGATCTAAGGACAACTCTGGAAGATGGACCCTAGTTTGTAGCAGGAAAACCTTTGATTATCAAGAAATGGCAGAGAGGAGATCCTATGGAAATTCTAAAATTGACGGAGATTCCTATCTGGATAAAGATCCATGGACTACCTCTTGAATTGTGGGATGAAAAAATGTTCTCATACATAGGTTCAGTTCTAGGAAAACCGAAGAGGACTGACAAAATCATGTTGTCTTTTGAAAGACTGGAATATGCTAGAATGCAAATACTAATCCTGATTGAGTTTACCTTTCCGAGGGAGTTGAAGATTATGAGCGAGGATGGTATTCCTTATACGATTTTCTTCGAATATGAATGGGAGCCAGAAACATGCTTGTATTGTGAAATTTTGGACATATGGCATCGGTTTGCAGGTCTTCCCCCATGGTACAAAAAGTTAGTGTTCCGAATATGACTTGGGTCCCAATACCACAATCTTAAAAAGAACCGATAACTGATCTTGCTATGGAGGAAATTACTACTCTCGCTGCCCAGAATGTTGAAACTGGTAGTGAGGTTGCAAATGCTGATGCGCCTTCCCAACCTCATTCCCATGGATTATCGACACTTGAAAAACTCAGTCAGAAATCAACTCTTGTTCTAACTATTTCACCCTCTGCTGAAGTTCAAATGCAGGAGACTGAGTTCCCATCACCTATCCAGGAGGAGCTCATCATTGAATGGAAAAGACCAAGGAGAACCCAAAGTCCTCCAAAATGCATGACTAAACCTGCTACTGCTTCATCCAAAGAGATTGATATTTCTTCTATTAACAGGTTTTCAATACTCGAAGGGGACCTGGAAGGAATGGAGGACTATGGGGGAAATGTCTGCGTCCTGCCTCCACATGGATAATTCTCTCACCATGGTTGCCTGGAATGTGAGGGGAATTAATAACAAGATCCCTCGTATTCAAATGGAGATGGACAAACTAAATTCTGACATTCTTATTCTTCTTGAAACTAGAGTCTCTAAATCTAATCTTAGTATGATTATTGAGACGGGTTGGCATGGTTTTCAATACCTAGATAATTCTGCCTACTATTCTTATACAAGAATTGTCATTCTTTGGAATAATCCTGGTATTAGCATTACCAAAATCAAGGACTCATCTCAACTTATTCACTGTGAGGTGGTCACCCCTAATCACTCTTTCCTGTTGTCAGTTGTATATGGTTCTAATAATGACCAGGAAAGGAAAAATCTCTGGGAGGATATTTGCTTGATTGCCAATTCTACTAAGAAGCAGTGGTGCATTGTGGGTGACTTTATTGCTGTTAGGCTCGCTAGTGAGAGAATGGGTAAAGAACAACTTACTGACATGAGTATGGAGGACTTCAATAATGCTATTGCTTATACTAGTTTGCTTGAAATTCCTAATAAAGTACCTTACTTTACTTGGGATAACAAAAGTAAAAAGGGCACTAGTACTTTCTCTAAAATTGATAGGGTCTTCAGAAACATCGAGTTTCTAGATTATTTTCCTAATGTTTGGGCTGATGTTGTCTCTAATATCACTAGTGATCACAAAATTATCAGAATAAATCTCATCAAAGGAAAAAAATGTATCACTCCTTTCAGATTCATTAATGCATGGATGAATTTGGAAGGATTCAAAGACATTTTAAACAAATCCTAGAGTACTGACTCTGCTGGTCCTCCCATGTATAGGTTGTATAGAAAACTTCATGCCACCAGGCTCTCTCTGATTGATTGGAATAAGAAGAAGGTTCAAAACTTTTCCTCTATTGCGGAACAATTGGAGGCACAAGTTTTTAAGCTACAGAAAGAAGCTGACAAAGATAAAGACAATATCGATCTTCATGCTCGTGTCAATAATCTTAGATTGGAGGCCATGAAAGCTTCTAGTAATGAAGAAAGTCTTTGGTAACAAAAATCTAGGGGCCAGTGGCTGAATCTTGGTGATAAGAACACTAGATTTTTCTATACCTCTCTTAAGACAAGAAGGATGAATAATTCTATTCATACAATTCAGATTGATAATAATGTTTGTTCTGACCCTGCTGTCATCTCGGCCCATATTACTGACTATTTTGATAATGTTTTTAATAAGAGAAACCATGTTTCCCTCAATTGGAATGATAAATGGAAGCCCCCTTCTCTTTCCACTGACCAAGTGAATAGCATGTGTATTAAAGTGACGAAAGGGGATATCGAATCTGTTATTAAAAATATGAAAAATGATTCGGCCCCTGGGCCAGATGGGTTCAACGTCCTGTTCTTTAAAGAAAACTGGGATGTTGTGGGTGAAGAAGTTTGCAAGGCTATCATGAATTTCTTTGACAACTCTAAGATTCTGCAGGAATGCAACAAATCCTTCATCGTGTTGATTCCTAAAATAAAGAATCCCCAAACCATCAAAGATTATAGGCCCATTTCTCTTTGCAACATTGTCTATAAAATCATCACTAAGCTTCTTGTTGACAGATTGAAACCCATTATGCCAGATATCATTAGTCCTAATCAATCTACCTTCATTAAAGGAAGGAATATCACTGATGCAATCCTCCTTGCTAATGAGATCTTATGTAATTTTAACAAGCCTGGTTCTAATTTGCTCTGCCTCAAAGCTGATCTTTCTAAGGCTTTTGATTCTGTTAATAGAAATTTCATTCTCTTTATTCTTTGGAAAATGGGTTTCCCCCATGCTGGTTACATTGGATTGAAGTGTTCTTCATCTCGTCCTCCACTCAAGTTTTCATTAATGGGGTTCCTTCTAGAGATTTTAAATCCATTATTGGTGTGAGACAGGGTGACCCATTGTCACCGTATCTTTTTGTTTTGGCTATGCAGGGCTTCACTTCCATTACTAACTCTTTTGTGGAGGATAACCTTCTTTCTCCTATTTCTCCAAAAAAAAAATCAAATCTCAACATTTCTCATATAATTTTCGTTGATGATCTTCTGGTTTTCTCGAAGGCTGATCAGAGAAACCTTGATATGATTGAAGATATTATGAACATCTTTGGGAACATTTCTGGTTTGAGAATGAATAACCTAAAGAGCAATATCTTCTTTAGCAAATGCCTGAATACTCTGTTGAGTGACATCCCTCGGGCATCCCTCCCAGTCAAGTATCTGGGTCTCCCTCTCTTTGCAGGAAGATTGACTAAAGAGATGTGCTCTCCCATTATAGACAAGATTAAGAGTAACTTGAGCTCTTGGAAATATAAACTTCTCTCAATGGCAGGCAGAGTGGATTTATCCGTTTCTACCCTGGATGCGTACCATATTTTCTGGAATGCATCTTTCCCTCTTCCCAAGGCAGTTATTGGTGATATTGATAAGTATATTAATCTCTTTGTCTGGGGAGATAAACCTGAGGCTAAAAAGGTCCACACTATTTCCTGGAGTGTTGTCTGCAAGCCTAAATCAGACGGTGGCCTGGGTCTAAGAAAGATTGATGAATGGTCTAAGGCTAGCTTGCTAAAAAACTTGTGGGATATTGCTAGAAGCAAACCTTCTCTTTGGGTCAAATGGATTCATGGGAAATACTTATATGAACATTCTATTTGGTCAGTTGGTCCTACTCCCAACTACTCATGGATGTGGAAGAAGTTACTAAGTAATATAGCCTTTCTTCTCGATCATGTTAGCTTCAAAAATGGCGATGGAAATTCTCTTCTTCTCTGGTTGGACCCATGGTGTCCTTGAAAAACCACTCTTCTCAGTAATGTCAATAACCAACTCCTCTACAGATTAGGTCGTGGCAAGTTCTATAAAGTTAGCTCTTGTATCGCTAATGGTACTTGGTTTTTTCCTAGCAATATTAGAGGTGGTCACACTGTTCTGAACTTTCTTAATTCAATCACCAAACCTACCTTGGGAGCTACAGATAGTATCACCTAAAATGGTAAATCTGTTCTGACCTGTAGAGACTTTTGGGACATCTGTAGGACCAAAAATTCTACTGTTGTGTGGTGTAGTTGGATTTGGGACTCCTCCTTTCCTAGGAGATGGTCTATTTTTTTCTGGAAACATTTTCATAATAGACTCTTCACTGATGACATTAGATAGAAATTTGGTTTCTCCTTTGCTTCTCGATGCTCTCTTTGTAGCTCCAAGCCTAAAACGAGGGATCATCTCTTTTTCTTCTACGACTTCACCAAGCTACTCGGGGAAAGGGTGTATTCCATCTATCCGAACTTTACCTATCATGCCTCTATGGAGCAACTGCTGGACATCAAAGGGATGGGCCTGAAGACTCTGATCTGCTGCATTCTTTATGAAGTCTGGATTGAGAGAAATAACTGTATTTTCATCAATTATAGGAGGAAAATACCTCTGATTTGGGATCACATTTCTTCTGATTCCAACTCAATCTGTAATTAGCTCCTTCGCTCTTCCTTTCCCCTATACAGATAGATAGGTCTTTCCTTTTTCTTTGCTTTTGTACAATTGCATTCTACAGTAGCAATAAAAAGGGCACGACACTGGGTTCACCAAAAGAGATAACAAGTACAAGTTGCTTTACTCAATATATAAAACAACATTATAAAACCTCTAGGTAATCAAACCAAAATCTCAAATTGTTCATAAAAACTACTAAGAACTATCTCCCAAGGACATGAGAGTACAGAGATGACACATAGGACTTCTATCTATACAACACGATAGATAGTATACTCGACTTGAGATACTACTACTGTCCTTGCTGATGTGGTCCTTCCTCTGTAGGCCGGTTTCTACCTCCTCGTCTGCGTCCACCTAATTTTTTTGGATCCCATAGGGTGAGACAATTGTCCCAACAAGAGATATAACTCTCTGCTAACAATATTATTATCACAAGAAATAGTATAAAATTGTGCAGAGGATACTTTATGCAATTAGTAGGTATATTTACAATGCAAAGCATAAAAATTGATAACAGAGTTACAAATCATCTATTTACTTTATGAGGAATATGAAGAATATGTATAACATCTATCTACTAAGATGTATAAAAGTAATGAAGCATCGACCAATGTTTTTCGTATTTGATCCTTAAGCAAATACGCTAAACAGCTGATTATAGGTTCACATTCACACTTATGCCAAGAGGAGATGAGGTATATCGCTCATGCTCCAACCGACCACTAGTAAGTCAAAATCTGTACAGTACAAGGTCAGTGGCAGAGCCGACTGTCAAGACCTCACCTGTCTCGATTAGTATGAGATAACTAGCAGGACATCTTGTATCAACTGCAATTAGCTAAGTTGGGGTATAGAGGCATCTTCGCTATAAAGTTACAGTCGTAGCATGTACTCTCTTCGAGAGAAGACCACTGAGCTTTCCCAGATTATTTGTCATCAATAAGACCACTGAGCGATCCTAGTTTAGTTTCATCAGGAAGTCCACTGAGCAACTTGGTGTAGTTGGGGAGTCCACTGAGAACCTGTGACAAAGTGGGTTTTTCTGGCATAACTCCGAGGACGAAATTTCTCTAAAGACGTATATGATGTGATGGAGTGAACTTTTCGAGTATTTTGAATACCTAATGAGATAGATGGATCTTTGTGCTTGAGTTATTTTGAGGAATTTAATTGATTGGTCAATCAGTGATAACTTGGTACCTCAAATGTAGAAGGAATGGTTCTGAAACCATGGTTGGAGTTTCATTGTGTTGGGATGATCGTAGAGAGAGAGATGGTGGAGTTTTGGATGATAACATAATGTATGCAATTGAAGGATTGGTAATTACAAGGTTGGCTTTTGGGTTTATGACGTAGAGCCATATCTTATGAAGTCACACTTCCAATGAATAATGACTAACCACCGCATCAGTAGCATGAATTAGTGTTGGCCATGCGATGTCCAGATCCGATGATATAGATATCACCATCAATCCCTATTCAGTGGGTACGTGGGTTGGTAGTTCGGCTCGTGTGAGAGATATCCACCTTGATCGTTAGTCATGGGGAGCAGTTCCTTAGCAAGTGATCGTGGCCCGGAGGTGGTTTCTATTTGAGGGAGCACTAGTTCCTCATCGTGGGCTGTCTGTAGACCCATATGGTGGTTCAGTTGGAGTAGACAAGAGTGAAATCCCCTCCCCATCATTGATGCTTCTCCACCGTCCACAGCAGGTGGTGCGAGGAGGAGGGATATGGGAGATACGAGGGTCATCTTTTGCAGATGCTGAGAGTACGACGGTGCCCTGCCTTTCCGCGGAAGGAGACGCGCTGTGGAGCAGCGAGGCTCATGCAGGAAGCGTCGAGCGCTGCACCTTGGGAGGCTAGACCGCTCATCGAAGGAGGACACCGCCACAGTGGAGGCCATCATCGGTGGCCATGGATAGGGCCCAGCCACGGCGGCCGATGTAAGACAGGGAGCCACACGATGCCACCATGGGGGGAGAAGTAGTTCGGAGATCTGGAAACAGGCTGTGGCGGCGGCTATTCCAGGAGACGACGTAGGCCGGGCGTCGAGAAGGAGAGGGAGGAGCATCAAGCTACCCGCCGAAGCAGATCCCTCAAGACGGCGGCAACAGCTGTCATCGCTGTAGGATACAGGAGGAAAGAGAAGACACCCCGCGGCGGTGCGTGACGCAGCTGCGACAGCAGCGTGGAGGCCGACAGCGTGGAAGAAACTGTTGGTTATAGTGTGGAAGGTGCTGGCTTTAAGGAGTCCAGCGGTGATGCTCACATAGGCGGCGACCCAGACCTAGACCAGAGCAGAGCCCTAGGCGGCGGCGGCGGTTGCACTGCGGAAGCAGAATCCCGCTGGGGACTTGGGCGTGAGTTAGTGTGGACCAAAGAAAGAAAGGACGGATCAGGTTCAAACATTCAAGCTGACCGGCTCAATGATGAACCAGACCAGCCGGCTCAAGCAAGGTGCAGCATCACCTTTGTGTCTACGGGGCCATCTCTGATTGGCCCTAAAAGGTAAAAATCCTAGAATTTGCTTAGTTCTTCGATAAATCACATTAATTAGCACACTTATCAGAAAAATACAAACAATATACCAAACTTCTCAGAAAAATTCATAGAATGCAGTGGAAGCATAATATCTGTTATATTATGCACTAATATCAGTTATATCATGAAAGATGTGTAATGCTTGTTTAGTGGATAATAAATAGCAAATGATGACATAAAATTATGGAAAAATGGCAGTAACTCCATAATAATGTTTATAATGCACCTGATGTCAAGGATGGTCATGATGATGTACTAAATCATGTAATTTAATTTATATGGTTAATTAGGGCTAATAACACTAAAGATAATGCAATAAATACATACATGCTTAATAAATGATGAAATTTACAGAACAATCTTATATCAGTAACTGGAAGCTAATATGGAACTTTGATATCTGTTAGATTCATAAAATTCATGTTAGACGAAGATGACCTATAATACATGTGATGAAACCCTAATTTGAGTAATACATGTAACTTAGGGTTAATATGTATCAATAATGATATGGAACATGATATTCAGAAGTTTAGATGATGAACTTTGATAATGAGACATGATCTGGAAAATGACATCAGTGAGATAATCATAAGATATGAATACAAGTAATGATACACATATCCCAATGAACTAAGTGAAACCCTAATATGAGCACGACTAGGGTTAAGATGAGATATAATAAGATGAGAACCTGATGATAGTATATGATCTTGTCTTGATCAGGTTTAACAAAGTTATAGTTGACATGAGGATATGATGATTAGGTTTGTCTCTATGATTAAGGTACGCCATTACCTCTTACTTGGCTTATTATACAATATGCTTGTGTTATATGTGTAGTAAAATACTTGGCATATAATATTGGATGAAATGATTGTTCTTGTATGATATATTGCATGATTTTCCATGATTACTGTTATGAACACATCAAACATAATATATCTATTCCATTATATGGAAGCACTAACTCTTTGGTAGTGTGCTTGGAAGTGACCTAACTCTTTGGTAGTGGTCACATTGTACATATGACCTAACTCTTTGGTAGTGGTCTCACCTAACTCTTTGGTAGTGGTCACCTTGTACAAATGATCTAACTCTTTGGTACTGATCACAAAGGCCTTGAGATATAATGGAAAATAAGCTTAAAATATGTGTTCTCTTTTGTTAATGAATATCTTTGTGCAAGTATACACTTTTCTTATATTCTTCTGTTACTGCCAAGTATTAGTTTTATCTTATTGCCAAGATATGATGAGAGGTATATAAAAGACACGTAGGCGTACTCAGTACAATATTCTTGAAATATTGTGCTGACGTGTACCGCATGTAATCTTTTGTTTAGGTTGTGGTTATGCTCTTGAAGATCCAGGATAGTTGAGAGTTGTGTGGCGAGCTGATGTACAGGTGGACCTGTTGTCTTAAGATCCTGTAGTTTAGAGTAGTACATGTATACATTTAAGTTTGCTGTTCAATATGTAATATCAAATGTTGTAACAATTCATGTTGTAATTATATGTTGAATGGTGAACATGTGTGTATGGTTTTATTATTGTTCATATGCATGTGCTACTGATCGTTTCCTTATGACTTCCTCTAATTTTCTACTTCTTAGCCTAGTGTGTGGTGTTTAAATTGGGATTCTCACTGAGGTGAGGGTTTCAATTTGGACGTCACACATCAGATTAAGTTTTAGAAAATCCGGGGACGTCACAGGTGGTATCAGAGCATGAACAATAGCAAAGCCTGACATTTGCTCATTATGCAACTCAAAACTAAAGAACCTTGAACTTAATAATCTTTTAGGGTTAGATTAGTTGTCTTTTAGAGACTAGATCTGACCTAGCCTCTAGGTTAGCACCTAGATGTCTGAGAACTAGGTCTAGACTGGTGCTTGTTGAGTAGCAAGTCCTTAGATGTCATTTTTTTCTTGTAGTGCAGCGGTATGGGACATTGCACTATTTGGAAATGACGTACATCAAGGGAAGAGAAACCCTAGACATATTGCGCACGTTGTCTAGAGTAGCTACACTAGTCTACCCCATGTTCTTACCCTTTTCATTAGTTTTCATGACACTTGACTCTCTACTATGTGTGGGACACTCGTTTTCAGGATTTGGTTTTTTATTCCAATCGAATCGAACCTTGGTAGTTTTCTCTGACGCTTGTTTTATCGGAGAAAAACTATATAATATTTTAATATGTGTATGTATTACAAAAATGTGTCCCCACACAAGTACGAGTAGGAGGTGTTCATGTAACCTAAGTGAAAGTGAATGACATCAGTCTAGAAGAGAGAGTAGTTCTAGATTAGATGTCTAGAGCCTTGTTTGGAATATGTGATAGATCGAATAAGTTTGATGATATGATCTAAGTCATATACAGATGATATAAGATAGTTGTGATGATCTGTGTTTGTCTTTCAGGATGTAAGTTCAGTTTTGAGGATTTGAGATAAGTTTTGAGGATGCATGTAAATATGCTTTTATGAGATAAGATATGTTAAGATGAGACAAGTTGTGAGTCAGCATGAGCCTCAAGCTCTTTTACAAAGGAGGACCTCTAGTGTTAGGACCAATTTTAGGGTTAACTCCAGAGAGAGTGAGACCCATTGGGAGAAGGTCAGAGAACCTAAACTCCAAGATACGAGATGATGAGAAATATGTGATATGATATGTCCTAAACTAGAATACTCCTGAGTGATTGAGTTGAGTCACTTTATGCATGATTCCTATAGATTTTGTTGAACCCTAGATGTGCTTGGGATGACCAAACCCTAGAGATAGAGAGAGGCTAGTTTTATGTGCATGTGTATATGAATATGAGTGCCTTCGATCCGGGTGAGGGAGAGAGACTCCAAGACCCTGGAGGAGGTATCTATGTCAGTTTCTGTGAAGCCACATGCTCGGGTTGGTGGTTTCCCACATAGGAATCTAGTGGTGTATATCGAGAGAGTTTGAGTAATCATGTCTCATGGGCAAATACCTATGAAGAAGATGTTGTAGCATGTTTTGGTTTGTGCTTATGTGGCTAGATCTTGTGAAGCTATCTACTGGTGCCAATGAGGTAATCTGAGAACCCTGGACTAAAGGAGGGAAGATAAAGTTTTTGTTATGAGATACTCATTGAGTTGAGTTAGCTCAAAAAGTTTGAGCATGACAGTACCCTCATGATACGGGTTAGGAGAACCTCAACTGGACTAGATGAAGTTTGATATATGTTTAATAAGCCACTTGTATAAGTTTGTTTTAGCACAACCATTAGAAAATATAGGTAAGCATGTGATCTAATCTCAAGATGTGAAATATAGACATGATATGATGGAAATCTTGAAATGGTTTAATAGATATGAATGCATAAATGGTTAACCATATGCTTTAATAATGATGATAGTGTGATAGTATTGGTTAATCTTGTGATAAAATCACTAGTAAATGTTGTAATTTGTTATGAGCAATGAAATAAGATCATATGAATGAAACATGTGACATGAGGTGTTAATATGAACACTTAATAAAGATGAAAAATATAGTTCGACAGTTTAGCACCACATAATGATTATAACACCTTGAGGTTCTCTAGATGAATAAAGTGGGTTAACTTTAGTTAACTCCCTCCAAAAAGGCATATGTTAATGTTGAACATGTTCTATCAAATTATCTCAATAAAATGTTGATGACAACTTGATATATGGGTTAACCTTAGTTAACTCCTTTAGAACATGGTAATATGAAGTTGAATAATAATGCATGGGTGACGATAAGGAAGCAACCCTAATATATGAGATATGTCATGACGAAATCTGAGTTTCTAAACGTTGAGTTCAACCTTGAATGAAGTGTTTGTGCACCAAGATGGTTGTAAACCCCCCCCCCCAATA
Source organism: Alisma plantago-aquatica (assembly GCA_963693085.1). NCBI lineage: Eukaryota > Viridiplantae > Streptophyta > Magnoliopsida > Alismatales > Alismataceae > Alisma > Alisma plantago-aquatica. The sequence goes on along the minus strand of OY856411.1, from coordinate 1,404,638,438 downwards.
CTTCTTTGGATACATGGTTCTAGGTAACCTTTGCGGATATGTTACACCTACAATAGTTCATACATGTGGATGAAGACATGGTAGTTTTCTATGGAGTACGAGTTTGGTTGACTTTCGAGGACGAAAGTTCTTTTAAGATGTATATGATGTGACAAAGTGGGTTTTTCTGGCTTAATTCCGAGGATGAAATTTCTTTTAAGATGTATATGATGTGATGGAGTGAACTTTTTTAGTATTTTGAATACCTAATGAGATAGATGGATCTTTGTGCTTGAGTTATTTTGAGGAATTTAATTGAATGGTCAATTAGTGATAACTTGGTACCTCAAATGTAGAAGTAATGGTTCTGAAACCATGGCTGGAGTTTCATCTTGTTGGGATGATCGTAGAGAGAGATATGGTGGAGTTTTGGATGATAACATAATGTATGCAATTGAAGGATTGGTAATTACAAGCTTGGCTTTTGGGTTTATGACTTAGAGCCATATCTTATGAAGTCACACTTCCAATGAATAATGACTAACCACCGTATCACTAGCATGAATTAGTGCTGGCCATGCGATGTCCAGATCTGATGATATAGATATCACCATCCATCCCTATTCAGTGGGTACGTGGGTTGGCAGTTCGACTCATGTGAGAGATATCCACCTTGATCGTTAGTCATGGGGAGCAGTTCCTTAGAAAGCGATCGTGGCCCGGAGGTGGTTTCTATTTGAGGGAGCACTCGTTCCTCATCGTGGGCTGTCTGTAGACCCATCTGGTGAGTCAGTTGGAGTAGACAAGAGTGAAATCCCCCTCCCCATCATTGCTGCTTCTCCACCGTCTACAGCAGGTGGTGCGAGGAGGAGGGATATGGGAGAGACGAGGGCCATCTTTTGCAGAACCTGAGAGTACGACGGTGCCCTGCCTTTCCGCAGAAGGAGACGCGCTGCGGAGCAGTGAGGCTCATGCAGGCAGCATCGAGTGCTGCACCTTGGGAGGCTAGACCGCTCATCGAAGGAGGACACTGCCACAGTGGAGGCCATCATCGGCGGCCATGGATAGGGCCCAGCCACGGCGGCGGATGCAAGGCAGGGAGCCACACGATGCCACCATGGGGGGAGAAGTAGTTCGGAGATCTGGAAATAGGCTGTGGTGGCGGCTATTCCAGGAGACGACGCAGGCCGAGCTTCGAGAAGGAGAGGGAGGAGCTTCAAGCTACCCACCGGAGAAGATCCCTCAAGACGGCGGCAGCAGCTGTCATCGCTGTAGGATACAGGAGGAAAGAGAAGACACCCCGTGGCGGTGCGTGACGCAGCTGCGACAGCAGCGTGGAGGCCGACAGCGTGGAAGAAACTGTTGGTTACAGTGTGGAAGGTGTTGGCTTTAAGGAGTCCAGCGGTGATGCTCACATAGGCGGCGACCCAGACCTAGAGCGGAGCAGAGCCCCAGGCGGCGGCGGCGGTTGCACTGCAAAAGCAGAATCCCACTGGGGACTTGGGCGTGAGTTAGCATGGACCAAAGAAAGAAAGGACGGATCAGGTTCAAACACTCAAGCTGACCGGCTCAATGATGAACCAGCCCAGCTGGCTCAAGCAAGGTGCAGCATCACCTTTGTGTCTACGTGGCCATCTCTAATTGGCCCTAAAAGGTAAAAATCCCAGAATTTGCTTAGTTCTTCGATAAATCACATTAATTAGCACACTTATCAAAAAAATACAAACAATATACCAAAATTATCAAAAAAATTCGTAGAATGCAGTGGAAGCATAATATCTGTTATTTTATGCACTAATATCAGTTATATCATGAAAGATGTGTAATGCTTGTTTAGTGGATAATAAATAGCAAATGATGACATAAAATTATGGAAAAATGTCAGTAACTCCATAATAATGTTTATTCACCTGATGTCAAGGATGGTCATGATGATGTACTAAATCATGTAATTTAATTTATATGGTTAATTAGGGCTAATAACACTAAAGATAATGCAATAAATACATACATGCTTAATAAATGATGAAATTTATAGAACAATCTTATATCAGTAACTGGAAGCTAATATGGAACTTTGATATCTGTTAGATTCATAAAATTCATGTTAGACGAAGATGACCTATAATACATGTGATGAAACCCTAATTTGAGTAATACATGTAACTTAGGGTTAATATGTATCAATAATGATATGGAACATGATATTCAAATGTTCAGATGATGAACTTTGATAATGAGACATGATCTGGAAAATGACATCAGTGAGATAATCATAAGATATGAATACAAGTAATGATACACATATCCCAATGAACTAAGTGAAACCCTAATATGAGCACGACTAGGGTTAAGATGAGATATAATAAGATGAGAACCTGATGATAGTATATGATCTTGTCTTGATCAGGTTTAAAAAAGTTATAGTTGACATGAGGATATGATGATTAGGTTTGTCTCTATGATCAAGGTATGCCATTACCTCTTACTTGGCTTATTATACAATATGCTTGTGTTATATGTGTAGTAAAATACTTGGCATATAATATTGGATGAAATGATTGTTCTTGTATGATATATTGCATGATTTTCCATGATTACTGTTATGAACACATCAAACATAATATATCTGTTCCAATATATGAAAGCACTAACTCTTTGGTAGTGTGCTTGGAAGTGACCTAACTCTTTGGTAGTGGTCACATTGTACATATGACCTAACTCTTTGGTAGTGGTTTGACCTAACTCTTTGGTAGTGGTTACCTTGTACAAATGATCTAACTCCTTGGTACTGATCACTAAGGCCTTGAGATATAATGGAAAATAAGCTTAAAATATGTGTTCTCTTTTGTTAATGAATATCTTTGTGCAAGTATACGCTTTTCTTATATTCTTCTGTTATTGCCAAGTATTAGTTTTATCTTATTGCCAAGATATGATGAGAGGTATATAAAAGACACGTAGGCGTACTCAGTACAATATTCTTGAAATATTGTGCTGACGTGTACCACATGTAATCTTTTGTTTAGGTTGTGGTTATGCTCTTGAAGATCCAGGATAGTTGAGAGTTGTGTGGCGAGCTGATGTACAGGTGGACCTGTTGTCTTAAGATCTTGTAGTTTAGAGTAGTACATGTATACATTTAAGTTTGTTGTTCAATATGTAATATCAAATGTTGTAACAATTCTTGTTGTAATTATATGTTGAATGGTGAACATGTGTGTATGGTTTTATTATTGTTCATATGCATGTGATACTGATCGTTTCCTTATGACTTCCTCTGATTTTCTGCTTCTTAGCCTAGTGTGTGGTGTTTAAATTGGGATTCTCGCTGAGGTGAGGGTTTCAATTTGGACATCACACATCAGATTAAGTTTTAGAAAATCCGGGGACATCACAGAACCCCTATTTAGTTTGGGGAGTCCACTAAGCACCCCAGTATAATGATTACATATTCAAAAATTATGTATACTGAGTTAAACTCATTTCACCATTCAGCAAATCCTGACACCGAATGGATCTATGGTCTGGGCAACTACATGATAATGTTTAACTTGCTTAATTAAGTATGTTATAGTATCTTTTGGCATCAATCAAGTTGCAAACAAGAATTATATCAGATGCTACAAAGAAAGGTATAAATATGTTTTTCAAATACTTTCATACTCTTTGGAACACATATAACACTTAGGATCTAAATTTCTTATCATCATCATGCTTGGGTATTCAAAACCCTTAGTTCATCACTGAGTACTGTCACCACTTAGCAGGTAACCATTACCTCTAGATCATAAAACCAAGGTATTAATTCACATAGTTCACAAAGCTCATTGACACCATATCATATAAAAATTATAGCTCTTACTTAGCTATGCTCATCACCTCATGATTCCTGCATGGTTAGTATATCATGCTAACAATAATATCAAATACACGCCATAACCCTGTAATGCAAAAGAAACACATTCTTCCCATTAATTAGGGATAGAGTTTCCCTTCATCAACCAATTAGGGTTTCAAACCATCTCATCACCCATTCTTAGGGTTATTATTTACCTTTATTAATCAATTAGGGTTTCAAGATCATATCACAAAGAATTAATCCCTAATTCATACTCCATTCATCTTAGGGGTATCAACATACACTTATTATATTGTTGTTATAGGTTTCTCTCTCATCCTTACTTAGGATATTGAGTGCACCATTATCAAATTGCATTAATATCATTGCATCTTAATGTTGCATTCAACAACACACTACATATATCACTTAGTTAAATACATTGGATTGAAGCATACCTACCATATCAGGCATCATGGTGTATATATACTATCATATTGTGTTTAAGATACAACCTTCACATCCTATCGTGTATCCATGTCGGTCATGTGATGAAACCAAATCATCCTATCATGCTTAGGGTGTGTCCCCTAACACCTTATCGTATAACCATCTCGGGTTAGCTATCACTTAGTTCAAATTATCCTCATATCGTGTATGAGCTAGATGCTTGACTTTATATCGGGTATAATGATATTATTGATACCATATCGTGCACTTGATGTGCACCATATCGGGCATAGAGTGTATGCCTCATCATGTATCACTTAAGTGGTAATACCATGTCGGTTTTCCCATATTGGATTGTCATATCGTGTTACTATATTGACTATCATATCGGGTTACCAAGTTGGTTAGACCAATAAACTCATAACCCTTTATGCATTCAAGGATCATATGTATTATATAATTGAATAATTAATCTAGGTATCTGATTTCTCTTCAATCCATCACAAAGTAATAGGGGTATGTCGGGTTTCAAAGGCATATCGAATTTCAAAGCCATATCAGTTTTCCACTTCTTCATCTAGGGTTTTTCATCTTCATATCGGTTAGGGGTACCATATCGTGTAAAAGATAAAATGTTAACCTTGTATCGTGTATAAGGTATAAGTAGGTACCTCCCATATTGTTCATAAGACATGCCTCATATCATTCATGAGGTATCTCCCACTTCTATATCGGGTTAACCACCATCTTGGGTTCTATCTCGGATTTTAAGGTACTTCAACCCCATATCAGGTTGTACCATGATGATGTCATCATAATCAACCTCAAGAACTTTTTCTTTCTATTCTAAATCATGGAAAATAGTCCTAACAACTTATTGGAACTTAAAGGAACATCAATTGATCAAAGGACTTCGAAATTGAAAGTAAATCAACATGTTCAACATTATTGAAAATGGATAATAACATAGATGGGTTCAAGTTATATAACCCGCCTCTAAAGTAACTTCCAAGATTCAAGCTCCAACTCTTCACATTCCCAAGGTTGAAGATAAGCTTCCCTAAGATCCAAGATTTAAGCTCCTTAGCACTTGCACGATATCTTGCCTCCTTCAGGCCGATATCACCTTGCTAGGTTGATATCCCCTACTTGGCCGATGTCCTTTGTTCTTTGGCCGATACCAAGATCTACAACTCAACTATCCTTCACTATGCATGATACTAGAGTGATATGCACGATATCTAAGAGAAGGATGATAAAACGATATGAAAATTCTAGTAATAGGTGAAGGGAAGGGTATTTATACTTGTGTTTTATGAAAAAGAGTGTAAGAGGTGTCATTAGCTTAAGCTACTAAGTGCCACATCGCCATGCATGGATTGACACATGTATTTTTTTGCATCCCATATTTATCTTGTCATGCAAAAATTAAATCTGAAGGATAATGCAAGGGATAAGGGTCGTCCCTTTGGTTATCTTCTGGGGCAAGTTACTTCTACTCATCTTATTATTATATTCAATACAACCATTTCCAAAGAAAAGTTGCAAGTCGATACATATGACTTCCTTGATGTGCTTAGCTCATCATGGGAAAATCGAAGAGTCAACAAACTGATAGGAGACTCCCTCTATGGCTCCTTGGCCGATAGGGACTCCCACTTCAAGTCTAATACAGATCATATAAAGCTTTCAACTATACAACTTCCTTAGTCTTTTCATCAGTAAGAGTGCTACCACTCTAGGATGATTCAAACATAGTGTCTCCTTCTTTCTATATCCTCTAGATGATACTAGGAAGGAGTAAGGACACTTTAGAAGTGGTAATTTACACATCAACCCTACATTTTAAATAATTTACAATTTGTACCACAATTGATGCACAAAGCACTTAGCATTATTCAAGCAAGTTCTCACTTAGAATTTAGGCTTTCCACAAGCCACCACTTAGCATCATTTTCTCTCTCATTATGCTAGAATACTTAAGGTACATTCAACATGTGACATTTTGCAATATAACCCCTCATCTTGGGTAAATTGCACTTCACACTCAAACTATCATATAAAGAACACATAGTTTGCAATTAAGCTCAAACTTGAAAATAAACTTCACAAAGAGTCTTAATTACTTTTCAAAAGATTAGAGCAAGTTTGTAAATAACTTAAACAAAACATCTAGGGTTAATCCATAACCCAGGTCAGGGATGTTACAATAATGTACCCCTAAAAAGGATTTCATCCCCAAAATCTCAAGAGAGAAGGGTACTTCCACCTCATTTCTCCCTCTAGTTCCCATGTAGTTTCTTCAACGCCACAGTGAGGCCGGAGAACTTTCACAAGAACTATGTCTTTCTTATTCAACTTCTTGGCTTTTCTATCAAGAATCATCACTGGACCTTCCACATAGGATATATCTTCATTCAATTCAACCTCTATAGGTTGCAACACCATCTCTGTATCGGGATGACACTTTCTCAACATGGACACATGAAACACTGGGTGTAGTCTATGTAGCTTAGGTGGTAATTCCAACCTATAAGCTACCTTTCCAATCCATGCTATCACTATGTAAGGTCCCATAAATCTAGGATATAACTTACCCTTCATCCCAAAACTGAGAACACCTTTCCAAGGAGAGACCTTGAGATACACTCTGTCTCCAACTTGGAACTCTAAAGGTCTACGATGTTTTATTGGCATATTATTTCTATCTATCTTATATAGGCTTCTGTAAGGGGGTGTGAAATCACCCCTTTACTAAAATATGATAATCAAAACTCATTGGAAAGTAGCGGAATAAAAAAAATAATTGATTATATTCAATTTCATAAAGGTTTACAAAAATACATCAAATTCTCCCATTTAGGGTTACATCAACATACAAAATAGGATCTAGATAGAGGGAAGTCCAAACTACTTCAAATATTGTCTCCAAAGCTAAATCTCCAAGAGCTAGGTCCTAGCTAAAAGCTATATACTCCTTGATCTAACCTGGGGTTGGAAGCATACCCCAGCAAGAAGAGAAAATAGATGACATCAGCAAAGGTTGGTATGTGCGTACTAAATAGGAAATTGAGCAATATATGGAATAAAGGACATCAAATATAAAAGGCTTCCCATAGAAAAGATAAGGACCACCCAAATAAGTATCAAGAGAAAAGTAATTGAAATAGTATGATAACAAAAGAATACTTGCCATTATTAAATAAAAGAGTGGTGCCACATAAGCACATATCATAACCATCATCCTGCATGCATGTGAGATAAGCATAACACTAGAATATTATAAAGACAAAGGCGGCCAAGTATCACAATCTTCAAACCTGATAGAGAAAGGAATACTTCCAATCTCCCAAATATATAAAGTTGAGTATGGATTACTGCCACACTCGATTACAGAGGAATGGTATACTACCACCCTCCAAATAAACAATAGGGGAATACTGCCCCAAAACCAATGCAATTACACTACTCTAGTGCTAATGAATCACATAGCATGTTAAATATAAAGGAAAGTAGAAAGTATAGTCAGAATATATAAACTAGTCACCACATAAGTGACCAAAAAAACTGATTTATAAGGCAAGTATAGCAAACGATTCAAGAGTATATGAAATCTAGGTTTAATAAAGCCTCATTATAGAAAAATAGGTTAAGGCACAATTATTCCCAACTTGAGGTGTAAATGCACATACATAAAGAGGGATTGCACATACATAGCACATACATCTTACTTAGAGTCCTATTAACCTCTTTTCCAAACCTTTAGTTGAAATTAGGGTCCAGTTATCCTATTTCCAATTTCATATTCATGTATTAGAATAACATATATACCTTAAAGAGTTGAACCCTAATATATGAAATTTTTACACAAAACCTCGATTCAGAACTCAAAAATATCACCATTGACTTATTTAGGTTTTTCTGATTAATAAAACATATAACTTTGCATATATTGGAGTTATGAAGGTTAAAGTGTATTTTTGGTGATTTTTAGGTATTTAATTCATTTTCTAAGAACTCTTTTTGACAAAACTGAAAACCAGTACTTGGAAATATTTTTATTAAAAATAACATGTTTTTCTGAGTTCAGAACATATCTTACTTTAATTTTTGGACAAACGAATCAAAAGTTATTAATTGTTGAAAATCGACCAATTAGAAATCGACACATCGTCAATTTTTTAACATAAGATCATGAGTTTTAAGCATGTCATAAGGAAATATATGGGAAGGGGGTTATGAAGATCACACCTAGGGAAGATAATAAGGTCCAAACAGAAATAATCCCGAGCTTATAAGGTCTGGTTGTTCCATGCCTAGCTCCGTTCTTGAACAAAGATCACCTTCTCAACTTAGAGGTGATAAACCCTAGCAAAAGAGCATAGAGATGAGGTGGTTTAGGGGTCTAGGTGGGGTTTCACCATATATGGTCATGGTTCCGACCTAGAAGAAGGTGTAAGGAAGATTATCAGTATGAAAATAGGGAATTAAGGGAGGAAACTTACTAGTTTTGGTCGAATTTACCAAGGAGGAGCTTTAGAAACCCTAATAGAGCAATTTGGAAGCCCTAGGAGCCTTCTTCACCAAGGTAGGCTCCCTCTATTACCTTGGGGCAGCAACTTCGTGGCCAAATATAGAAGGAACTATCATCTAATCTAGAGGAAATAAAAGGAGAGAAAGAGTTTTCGAATTATGAGTTGGGAAGGGTATACATGGCTATATATAGAAAGAGGTGAAGAATGAGGAGTCTTAAGGGACTTTCCATGTGTCTTTAGCCTAGGGATTGATGGCTATGCAAGAGGATAGCTCATGGAGGCTTCATGCATATCCAAAGTCGGTCCTAAGGACCATAGATTATTTTAGGCCATCCCCACCGTTTTGCAAGAAAGAAATAACCTCATTGGTTGATAGCTTTTAAGGATAAGCATCTTTATAAAGAGGGTAATCCCTATAATGCCCTTGGAAAGAAATACCATCAAACCAAGGTGAAACTAGGTTTCCAATGGTTTCAAATCTCGTTAATGGTAAGGGAATATCTAAGTATTAAAATTCAGGATATAATTTGCAAAGAAAACCTCCCAATTGGGTAAATTGCATAAAAGTCCAGAATGTGCATATAATTGTATAACCTGCACAAACAACATCCAAATTGGACCAAACTTTATCCACAAATTATCTTTGATGTGTAGAATATGAATTTTCCATTATTTCCATATTTTGAATTTATTAAATCACATTATTAATTACTTATGCCTTTTATTGATTTTCTCTCTCCTAAACTTATCCTAATATTTCAAGGTTGTCCAAATTAGGTGAAATTTGACATGTAGGCTAATTTTGATATGTAGATTTCGAATTTGAAGTTTGTTTCTTCTTTTGAGACTTCTTTTTATGAGATATGTCATATGGCCCATTAACGACCCATTATCTAAATTGTTCATCCAATTAAGTTTCTTATCTTCATATTTCCACTAAAATGCGTTATGTGGTATATTTTATGTTTTCCAATCACATCAAAAAGTTAGATTAAGGTTTAGGGCACTTAATTATGGGTAATTAAGCTTTCATTGAGGTATTTGTGCATAAACCCTTGTATTGGTACAATTAGTAAATAAATGTTCACTAAACCACTATAAATTCCATTAATTAAATAGAAAGGCCAATCAGGATAGAATTGAAAGGAAAAGATGGGAAAGAGGGTCAAAAGACAAAATTTCAGAATTCAGTATGTTACAACACTCCACCCCTTAAAGAGGATTTCGTCCCCGAAATCACAAGTAAGAAGGGAAGGGTGACTATGTAACATCTCATCACAAAACTTTAGGTTATTTCTCCAACCTTAACTTCCACCAAGCAATTCATCAACATATACTCCACAAGCATATCGACATAGGTTAGGTTATCAAGGTTCACCTAGGTTCCATTATTTAGATATTCTTTTTAGGAGATTTAACATTATTTACATTTTTGTCTCATTAACATTATATTCATTATGATATCACATTATCACCATTATTTTAATTATGTCATGTCATAATCACTTTATTACCAAGGAATTTATATTTCATTATCATCCATGAAACATCATATATATACATATATATTTCTCATTTATCATACTAAGAATTTTAGCAAAATTATGGGTTACTCAATTCCCTCAATATACTTGATCATTATCCTTAATATTTTGAACTTCGACATCATTATCCTTATACTATCACCAAATTAAGTTATAACAAATTATTTTGCATGAAATATTCAATTTGTCATTAATTCTTCATTCAATCCGAATCATATCACATCAATTACATATATTTATATTAAATGTTATCTCATTACCACATTATCTTTATTGCTCACATTTATTTCATCATTAATCATTTTATCATATTTATTTATATTATTGATTTGCACATTTATGTGAATTGAATCACTTCATATTCATATTGAAGTCATTCCATGTATTTTAATGATCAAAGTGAGGCATATTACAAATTGATTCACATTAAGTGACTAATTGTGTGTGTATTAGATAACAAGGTAACATACCATGCATTTCATATTGATGACCTGATTAATATCTGATTAGATGATTATATATATCATTTATATGTATCAAAGTATGTTAATTGATTATGACACCTAAAGTAATTAATGTATCATGAAAGGCATTAAGGATGTATATGTTAAGGTTTGATGATTACAACATAGGGTTTAGGTTAATATGATCACTATATTTGACTTAGCATGTATTAAGTCCAAGATTAGGTTATAATTATCTTACTTGTCATTTAATTAGAGTTTATTGGTTTATGAAATGGGAAACACCATGCATATACATTAGGATTAATATATGAGTTACTCATATTATGTGCATTAGGTATTCATTAGGGTTTGAACATATAAATTATTCCTCATATGATCATTATATGTTCATTAATATATAAAGAAGCATGTTAGGCTATAACTATAACTTGTTTTGGACCCCACTAAGGTGTCAAACACAACAACCTCCTAAGTACGGGGTTAGAGTTTTGAAAGATAGTGTACATAGATTTCAAGATGTCATAGGGATCCATCCCCCTAAAGAGGATTTTATCCTTGAAATCTAACCATCCAACATCATAAAACTAACTATACTCCACCCCTTAAAGAGTTCGACCTATCAAGACAAACTACACTAGGGTTAAAGGATGAGTCTAACTAAACCAAGTACAATATACATCACGCTTCCACCGTGCACTCTGATAGCCGACTTAACCCCAAACTTCAAAGTCTAGGTTCTAGGGATAACTATTCAAACATGTGGTCCTATGGGTCATAAGGAAACTAGTCTTAGTATCCATCCTCAAACAAGTCACCATAAACCTAAAACTTAGAGTTCCCAAAGATATACAACATAGATGTATAAGGTCACTATTGCCTAAAAGCAAACTATTTCAGACAATCCATTTTAGCTTAGGCCAGGCCGGTATCATATGGATCTGGGAGTCCTCGTAAACCAAACAAGTGGCGTGGAGGAAAATATTGCCAGCCCCCAGAACCTGATCCTTTCTAGACACCTTTGCTTCAACTTCATGCCCTAATAGTTGCCTAAAGCCAAACCTAAACAACATTAAGTTATGCATATTTTCGTTATGAGTATTTTATGGTTTCATTCATCATGATACTAATGTGGAACTATAGGGTCCTAAATCAACCTTTCATCATTCATAGATCAACTGTAGGGCAACCATGTCACCTAAAGGAACTATGTAAGGCAGGGATTCTAATTAGGGAGACAAAACTGAAATAGTCAGATTCCGACTACCATGGGCTCTGATACCATGTTGTAAGGGGGTGTGAAATCACCCCTTTACTAAAATATGATAATCAAAACTCATTGGAAAGTAGCGGAATAAAAAAAATAACTGACTATATTCAATTTCATAAAGGTTTACAAAAATACATCAAATTCTCCCATTTAGGGTTACATCAACATACAAAATAGGATCTAGATAGAGGGAAGTCCAAACTACTTCAAATCTTGTCTCCAAAGAAAAATCTCCAAGAGCTAGGTCCAAGACAAAAGTTATATACTCCTTGATCTAACCTGGGGTTGGAAGCATACCCCAACAAGAAGAGAAAATAGATGACATCAGCAAAGGCTGGTATGTGCGTACTAAATAGGAAATTGAGAAATATATGGAATAAAGGACATCAAATATAAAAGGCTTCCCATAGAAAATATTAGGACCACCAAAATAGGTATCAAGAGAAAAGGAATTGAAATAGTATGATAACAAAAGAATACTTACCATTATTAAATAAAAGAGTGGTGCCACATAAGCACATATCATAACCATCATCCTGCATGCATGTGAGATAAGCATAACACTAGAATATTATAAAGACAAAGGCGGCCAAGTTTCACAAACTTGAAACCTAATAGAGAAAGGAATACTTCCAATCTCCCAAATATATAAAGTTGAGTATCGATTACTGCCACACTCGATTACAGAGGAATGGTATACTGCCACCCTCCAAATAAACAATAGGGGAATACTGCCCCAAAACCAATGCAATTACACTACTCTAGTGATACTGAATCACATAGCATTTTAAATGTAAAGGCAAGTAGAAAGTATCGTCAGAATATATAAATTAGTCACCACATAAGTGACCAACAAAACTGATTTATGAGGCAAGTATAGCAAAAGATTCAAGAGTATATGAAATCTAGGTTTAATAAAGCCTCATTATAGAAAAATAGGTCAAGGCACAATTATTCCCAACTTGAGGTGTAAATTCACATACATAAAGAGGGATTCCACATACATAGCACATACATCTTACTTAGAGTCCTATTAACCTCTTTTCCAAACCTTTAGTTGAAATCAGGGTCCAGTTATCCTATTTCCAATTTCATATTCATGTATTAGAATAACATATATACCTTAAAGAGTTGAATCCTAATATATGAAATTTTTACACAAAACCTCGATTCAGACCTCAAAAATATCACCACTGACTTAGTTAGGTTTTTCTGATTAATAAAACATATAACTTTGCATATATTGGAGTTATGAAGGTTAAAGTGTATTTTTGGTGATTTTTAGGTATTTAATTCATTTTCTAAAAACTCATTTTGACAAAACTGAAAACCAGTACTTGGAAATATTTTTATTAAAAATAACATGTTTTTTTGAGTTCAGAACATATCTTACTTTAATTTTTGGACAAACAAATCAAAAGTTATGAATTGTTGAAAATCGACCAATTAGAAATCGACACATCGTCAATTTTTTAACATAAGATCATGAGTTTTAAGCATGTAATAAGGAAATATATGGGAAGGGGGTTATGAATATCACACCTAGGGAAGATAATAAGGTCCAAAAAGTAATAATCCCGAGCTTATAAGGTCTGGTTGTTCCATGCCTAGCTCCGTTCTTGAACAAAGATCACCTTCTCAACTTAGAGGTGATAAACCCTAGCAAAAGAGCATAGAGATGAGGTGTTTTAGGGTTCTAGGTGGGGTTTCACCATATATGGTCATGGTTCCGACCTAGAAGAAGGTGTAAGGAATATTATCAGTATGAAAATAGGGAATTAAAGGAGGAAACTTACTAGTTTTGGTCGAATTTACCAAGGAGGAGCTTTAGAAACCCTAATAGAGCAATTTGGAAGCCCTAGGAGCCTTCTTCACCAAGGTAGGCTCCCTCTATTACCTTGGGGCAGAAACTTCGTGGCCAAATATAGAAGGAAATATCATATAATCTAGAGGAAAGAAAAGGAGAGAAAGAGTTTTCGAATTATGAGTTAAGAAGGGTATACATGGCTATATATAGAAAGAGGTGAAGAATGAGGAATCTTAAGGGACTTTCCATGTGTCTTTAGCCTAGGATTGATGGCCATGCAAGAGGATAGCTCATGGAGGCTTAATGCATATCCAAAGTCGGTCCTAAGGGACCATATATTATTTTAGGCCATCCCCACCGTTTTGCAAGAAAGAAATAACCTCATTGGCTGATAGCTTTTAAGGATAAACATCTTTATAAAGAGGGTAATCCCTATAATGCCCTTGGAAAGCAATACCATCAAACCAAGGTGAAACTAGGTTCTCCAATGGTTTCAAATCTCGTTAATGGTAAGGGAATATCTAAGGATTAAAATTCAGGAGATAATTTGCAAAGAAAACCTCCCAATTGGGTAAATTGCATAAAAGTCCAGAATGTGCATATAATTGTATAACCTGCACAAACAACATCCAAATTGGACCAAACTTTATCCACAAGTTATATTTGATGTGTAGAATATGAATTTTCCATTATTTACATATTTTGAATTTATTAAATCACATTATTAATTACTTATGCCTTTTATTGATTTTCTCTCTCCTAAACTTATCCTAATATTTCAAGGTTGTCCAAATTAGGTGAAATTTGACATGTAGGCTAATTTTGATATGTATATTTCGAATTTGAAGTTTTTTTCCTCTTTTGAGACTTCTTTTTATGAGATATGTCATATGGCCCATTAACGGCCCATTATCTAAATTGTTCATCCAATTAAGTTTCAAATCTTCATATTACCACTAAAATGAGTTATGTGGTATATTTTATGTTTTCCAATCACATCAAAAAGTTAGATTAAGGTTTAGAGCACTTAATTATGGTAATTAAGCTTTCATTGAGGTATTTGTGCATAAACCCCTTGTATTGGTACAATTAGTAAGTAAATGTTCACTAAACCACTATAAATTCCATTAATTAAATAGAAAGGCCAATAAGGATAGAATTGAAAGGAAAAGATGGGAAAGAGGGTCAAAAGACAAAATTTCAGAATTCGGTATGTTACAACACTCCACCCCTTAAAGAGGATTTCGTCCCCGAAATCACAAGTAAGAAGGGAAGGGTGACTGTGTAACATCTCATCACAAAACTTTAGGTTATTTCTCCAACCTTAACTTCCACCAAGCAATTCATCAACATATACTCCACAAGCATATCGACATAGGTTAGGTTTTCAAGATTCACCTAGGTTCCATTATTTAGATATTGTTTTTAGGAGATTCAACATTATTTACATTTTTGGCTCATTAACATTATATTCATTATGATATCACATTATCACCATTATTTTAATTATGTCATGTCATAATCACTTTATTACCATGGAAGTTATATTTCATTATCATCCATGAAACATCATATATATACATATATATTTCTCATTTATCATACTAAGAATTTTAGCAAAATTATAAGTTACTCAATTCCCTCAATATACTTGGTCATTATCCTTAATATTTTGAACTTCGACATCATTATCCTTATACTATCACCACATTAAGTTATAACAAATTATTTTGCATGAAATATTCAATTTGTCATTAATTCTTCATTCAATCTGAATTATATCACATCAATTACATATATTTATATTAAATGTTATCTCATTACCACATTATCTTTATTGCTCACATTTATTTCATCATTAATCATTTTATCATATTTATTTATATTATTGATTTGCACATTTATGTGAATCGAATCACTTCATATTCATATTGAAGTCATTCCATGTATTGTAATGATCTAGGTGAGACATATTACAAATTGATTCACATTAAGTGACTAATTGTGTGTGTATTAGATAACAAGGTAACATACCATGCATTTCATATTGATGACCTGATTAATATGTGATTAGATGATTATATATATCATTTATACGTATCAAAGTATGATAATTGATTATGACACCTAAAGTAATTAATGTATCATGAAAGGCATTAAGGATGTATATGTTAAGGTTAGATGATTACAACATAGGGTTTAGGTTAATATGATCACTATATTTTACTTAGCATGTATTAAGTCCAAGATTAGGTTACAATTATCTTACTTGTCATTTAATTAGAGTTTATTGGTTTATGAAATGGGAAACACCATGCATATACATTAGGATTAATATATGAGTTACTCATATTATGTGCATTAGGTATTCATTAGGGTTTGAACATATAAATTATTCCTCATATGATCATTATATGTTCATTAATATATAAAGAAGCATGTTAGGCTATAACTATAACTTTTTTTGGACCCCACTAAGGTGTCAAGCACAACAACCTCCTAAGTATGGGGTTAGAGTTTTGAAAGATAGTGTAGATAGATTTCAAGATGTCATAGGGCTCCATCCCCCTAAAGAGGATTCTGTCCTTGAAATCTAACCATCCAACATCATCAAACTAACTATACTCC
Source organism: Alisma plantago-aquatica (assembly GCA_963693085.1). Classification (NCBI taxonomy): domain Eukaryota; kingdom Viridiplantae; phylum Streptophyta; class Magnoliopsida; order Alismatales; family Alismataceae; genus Alisma; species Alisma plantago-aquatica. The sequence goes on along the minus strand of OY856411.1, from coordinate 1,404,621,920 downwards.
ACCCCTTAAAGAGTTCGACCTATCAAGACAAACTACACTAGGGTTAAAGGATGAGTCTAACTAAACCAAGTACAAGATCCATCACACTTCCACCGTGCACTCTGATAGCCGACTTAACCCCAAACTTAAAAGTCTAGGTTCTAGGGATAACTATTCAAACATGTGGTCCTATGGGTCATAAGGAAACTAGTCTTAGTATCCATCCTCAAACAAGTCACCATAAACCTAAAACTTAGGGTTCCCAAAGATATACAACATAGATGTATAAGGTCACTATTGCCTAAAAGCAAACTATTTCAGACAATCCATTTTAGCTTAGGTCAGGCCGGTATCATATGGATCTGGGAGTCCTCGTAAACCAAACAAGTGGCGCGGAGGAAAATATTGCCAGCCCCCAAAACCTGATCCTTTCTGGACACCTTTGCTTCAACTTCATGCCCTAATAGTTGCCTAAAGCCAAACCTAAACAACATTAAGTTATGCATACTTTAGTTATGAGTATTTTATGGTTTCATTCATCATGATACTAATGTGGAACTATAGGGTCCTCAATCAACCTTTCATCATTCATAGATCAACTATAGGGCAACCATGTCACCTAAAGGAACTATGTAAGGCAGGGATTCTAATTAGGGAGACAAAACTGAAATAGTCAGATTCCGACTACCATGGGCTCTGATACCATGCTTTAAGGGGGTGTGAAATCACCCCTTTACTAAAATATGATAATCAAAACTCATTGGAAAGCAGTGGAATAAAAAAAATAATTGACTATATTCAATTTCATAAAGGTTTACAAAAATACATCAAATTCTCCCATTTAGGGTTACATCAACATACAAAATAGGATCTAGATAGAGGGAAGTCCAAACTACTTCAAATCTTGTCTCCAAAGCAAAATCTCCAAGGGCTAGGTCCAAGCCAAAAGTTATATACTCCTTGATCTAACCTGGGGTTGGAAGCATACCCCAGCAAGAAGAGAAAATAGATGACATCAGCAAAGGCTGGTATGTGCGTACTAAATAGGAAATTGAGCAATATATGGAATAAATGACATCAAATATAAAAGGCTTCCCATAGAAAAGATAAGGACCACCCAAATAGGTATCAAGAGAAAAGGAATTGAAATAGTATGATAACAAAAGAATACTTGCCATTATTAAATAAAAGAGTGGTGCCACATAAGCACATATCATAACCATCATCCTGCATGCATGTGAGATAAGCATAACACTAGAATATTATACAGACAAAGGCGGCCAAGTCTCACAAACTTGAAACCTGATAGAGAAAGGAATACTTCCAATCTCCCAAATATACAAAGTTGAGTATGGATTACTGCCACACTTGATTACAGAGGAATGGTATACTGCCACCCTCCAAATAAACAATAGGGGAATACTGCCCCAAAACCAATGCAATTACACTACTCTAGTGCTACTGAATCACATAGCATGTTAAATGTAAAGGCAAGTAGAAAGTATAGTCAGAATATATAAACTAGTCACCACATAAGTGACCAACAAAACTGATTTATGAGGCAAGTATAGGAAAAGATTCAAGAGTATATGAAATCTAGGTTTAATAAAGCCTCATTATAGAAAAATAGGTTAAGGCACAATTATTCCCAACTTGAGGTGTAAATGCACATACATAAAGAGGGATTGCACATACATAGCACATACATCTTACTTAGAGTCCTATTAACCTCTTTTCCAAACCTTTAGTTGAAATCAGGGTCCAGTTATCCTATTTCCAATTTCATATTCATGTATTAGAATAACATATATACCTTAAAGAGTTGAACCCTAATATATGAAATTTTTACACAAAACCTCAATTCAGACCTCAAAAATATCACCACTGACTTAGTTAGGTTTTTCTGATTAATAAAACATATAACTTTGCATATATTGGAGTTATGAAGGTTAAAGTGTATTTTTGGTGATTTTTAGGTATTTAATTCATTTTCTAAAAACTCTTTTTGACAAAACTGAAAACCAGTACTTGGAAATATTTTTATTAAAAATAACATGTTTTTTTGAGTTCAGAACATATCTTACTTTAATTTTTGGACAAACGAATCAAAAGTTATGAATTGTTGAAAATCGACCAATTAGAAATCGACACATCGTCAATTTTGTAACATAAGATCATGAGTTTTAAGCATGTAATAAGGAAATATATGGGAAGGGGGTTATGAAGATCACACCTAGGGAAGATAATAAGGTCCAAAAAGAAATAATCCCGAGCTTATAAGGTCTGGTTGTTCCATGCCTAGCTCCGTTCTTGAACAATGATCACCTTCTCAACTTAGAGGTGATAAACCCTAGCAAAAGAGCATAGAGATGAGGTGTTTTAGGGTCTAGGTGGGGTTTCACCATATATGGTCATTGTTCCGACCTAGAAGAAGGTGTAAGGAAGATTATCAGTATGAAAATAGGGAATTAAGGGAGGAAACTTACTAGTTTTGGTCGAATTTACCAAGGAGGAGCTTTAGAAACCCAAATAGAGCAATTTGGAATCCCTAGGAGCCTTCTTCACCAAGGTAGGCTCCCTCTATTACCTTGGGGCAGAAACTTCGTGGCCAAATATAGAAGGAACTATCATCTAATCTAGAGGAAAGAAAAGGAGAGAAAGAGTTTTCGAATTATGAGTTGGGAAGGGTATACATGGCTATATATAGAAAGAGGTGAAGAATGAGGAGTCTTAAGGGACTTTCCATGTGTCTTTAGCCTAGGGATTGATGGCCATGCAAGAGGATAGCTCATGGAGGCTTCATGCATATCCAAAGTCGGTCCTAAGGGCCCATATATTATTTTAGGCCATCCCCACCGTTTTGCAAGAAAGAAATAACCTCATTGGTTGATAGCTTTTAAGGATAAGCATCTTTATAAAGAGGGTAATCCCTATAATGCCCTTAGAAAGCAATACCATCAAACCAAGGTGAAAATAGGTTCTCCAATGGTTTCAAATCTCGTTAATGGTAAGGGAATATCTAAGGATTAAAATTCAGGAGATAATTTGCAAAGAAAACCTCCCAATTGGGTAAATTGCATAAAAGTCCAGAATGTGCATATAATTGTATAACCTGCACAAACAACATCCAAATTGGACCAAAATTTATCCACAAGTTATCTTTGATGTGTAGAATATGAATTTTCCATTATTTCCATATTTTGAATTTATTAAATCACATTATTAATTACTTATGCCTTTTATTGATTTTCTCTCTCCTAAACTTATCCTAATATTTCAAGGTTGTCCAAATTAGGTGAAATTTGACATGTAGGCTAATTTTGATATGTAGATTTCGAATTTGAAGTTTGTTTCCTCTTTTGAGACTTCTTTTTATGAGATATGTCATATGACCCATTAACGGCCCATTATCTAAATTGTTCATCCAATTAAGTTTCTTATCTTCATATTACCACTAAAATGAGTTATGTGGTATATTTTATGTTTTCCAATCACATCAAAAAGTTAGATTAAGGTTTAGAGCACTTAATTATGGTAATTAAGCTTTCATTGAGGTATTTGTGCATTAACCCTTGTATTGGTACAATTTGTAAATAAATGTTCACTAAACCACTATAAATTCCATTAATTAAATAGAAAGGCCAATAAGGATAGAATTGAAAGGAAAAGATGGGAAAGAGGGTCAAAAGACAAAATTTCAGAATTCGGTATGTTACATCTTCAACTATCGTTGTATCACTTTAATCTTTTCAGTTGTTTGTTGCACTAATTCAAGACCCATAAGTTAGTATTCTCATGTCTTAAACCAGCATAATGGATATCTACAATGTCTACCATTTAATGCTTCATATGGTCCCATATCAGTACTAGTCTGATAACTATTATTGTAAGAAAACTCTATTAAGCTCAAGTGTAAGTCCCAACTTCCTATAAACTGAAGAAAATATGCTCCAAGAAAGTCCTCCAAAGTCTATATAGTCCTTTAAGACTATCCATCTGTCTAAGGGTGAAAAGTTGTACTAAACTTCAACTGCGTGCCCAGGGCTTTATGTAGTTGTTCCCAAAAATGGCTTGTAAACTGAGGACCTCTATCAGACACAATCGTAGCTAGAACTCCGTACACCTACACTATCTCATATATGTAGATCTGTGCAAGTATCTCAGTAGTATAGGTTGTTTTGACATGAAGTAAATGTGTTGTCTTAGTCAACCTATCAACTATTACCCAAATGGAATGATGACTTTTGGCCCGTCCTAGGTAGACCAACCACAAAGTCCATCATCACATGATCCAATTTCCATTGAGGTATAGGTAGGGGTTGTAACGTTCTTGCAAGATTCTAGTGTTCTGGTTTAACTTGTTGACACACCAGACACTGCATAACGAACTCAACTACATCTTTCTTCAAACTAGGACACCAACACATATCTTTTAACTATGATATATTTTAGTGCTCCCTGGATGCATTGCATACATGGATGAGTGAGCTTCTTCTGTAACTAACTTTCTTAAGTCACTAACATCAAGAACTACCATGCTACCATGGTAACAAACTATACTGTCTTCTGACTCATGGAAACCATCCCGTTTCTCATTTCCCAACACTGATCTAATCTGCTGAATCACAATATTAGCATGTTGTGCCTCTTTGATCTGTTCTGTCAGAGTAGGTTTCACATGCATCTCAGCTAACAGTCCATCTAGCAAAGATACTTCTAACTGCACATTCGTTTGTCTCAAAGAGACAAGCATATCTCGCTAACAACACACTAAAGAATTCAATTGTGCTTTATCAGAGGGTGGAGACAAAAATTTCCTACTGAGTGCATCTGCCACTACGTTGGCTTTCCCTGGATGATAATTAATTGTACAATCATAGACTTTGATTAATTCCATCGAGCGACATTGTCTCATATTCAACTCGTGTTGTGAGAAAATGTATTTTAAGTTTTTATGATTTGTGAAAATATTACACGTTTCTCCATAGAGATAATGCCTCCAGATTTTCAATGCGTGAACCACTACAGCTAATTCTAGATCATGTGTCGGATAATTATCCTCATGTTTCTTAAGCTGTCGGGAAGCAAAAGAAACTACATGATCACTCTACATCAACACACAACCTAGAACATTCTTAGAAGCATCACAAAATATAACATATCCCTTTCCCTGCTCAGGTAAAACCAACATAGGTGTACTAGTCAACCTTTCTTTCAACAACTGGAAAGAATGCTGACATTTGTCATTCCAAACAAAAGGAACTTCCTTCATTGTTAACCTGGTTAGGGGTAATACTATAGAACTAAAGTCTCTGATTAACCTTCTATAGTAACCTGCCAAACCAAGGAAACTGCAAATGTCAGTTGGTGTCTTGGGCTGTTCCCATTCAACAACAGACTCCACTTTCTTAGGATCAACACGAATACTTGAAGCAGATATAACATGTCCAAGAAAAGATAATTCTGACAATTAGAATTTTCACTTACTAAACTTAGCATATAACTTGTGTTGTCTCAACAAAGTCAAGGCTTGACAAAGATGTTGTTCATGTTGTTGACCATCTCTGTTGTATATCAAGATGTCATCTTTGAAAACCACTACAAACATATCAAGAAATGTCCGGAAGATTCTATTCATCAAATCCATGAATGCAGTTGGTGCATTAGTAAGTCCAAACGACATAACTACAAACTCATAATGACCATACCTCGTCCTAAAGGCTGACTTAGGTATGTTACTCTCCTTGATACGTAACTGATGGTATCCTGATCTTAGATCTATCTTAGAGAATATTGTTGCACCACACAACTGGTCAAACAGGTCATCAATCCTTGGTAGAGGATATTTGATCTTAATAGTCACCTTTTTAAGTTGTCTATAGTCTATGCATAGTCTCATAGACCTATCTTTATTTTTAACAAAAAGAACTGGAGCACCCCATGGCGAAGTACTCGGTCGAATAAAACCTTTCTCAAGCAACTCCTGTAACTGTTTCATGAGTTCTTCCATCTCAGTTGGCACCATCCTATAAGGTGTTAGGGCTGTGGGTTGCGTACCTATAATTAAATTAATCTCAAAATCTATCTCTCGGGGTGGAGGAACATCTGGAAATTCCTTGGGAAACACATCCTCAAATTCCCTAACAAGAGGAACTTTAGAAAGACTAGGACTTTCTACTCTAGTGTCTATCACATGTGCCAAGAATGCAAAGAATTCTTGTCGTATTAGTCTCTAAGCTACCATTATTAATACTAGGCAGGTTGGAAGAATCTTTTTTTCCCCCTGAAAGACCCATGTCTTATCACTGTATGTAAACATAGCTTGCTTGGAACCATAATCCAAGACAACCTTATACTTCTCTAGGGTATCCATCCCAAGAATTACATCAAACCCATGCATCTCAAGTGGTATAAGTTCCACCTGAATGTTGTGTTCTAAAAAAGAAAGAACACAGGGAGAGCATACCTCCCACAACACTACATATCCGACTAACGGAGTTTGTAATAATAGATTATCCATTCTACGATTGATAATTATATTGCAATCATGAATCACTTCTTGAGTGATAAAGGAATGCATAGCACCCGAATCAATCAAAATATATATGAAACCAGATGAAGACATATCAGAATGATACAACTCCATCTGACCTATCACAACTCATGGATTAACCACTACCTCCGGCTGATTCATAGCATAGAATCCCGCTGTTGCATGTTGCCGACCTCATGCTTTGTTGGCTGGTGCAGATGATCCTGCTTGGGATGCTTGTCCGCATCCTCGAGTGCCACTACTTAACTATTGTCTTTGTGAGATTTTTTGACTCTGCCTCGGTGGTTGGGTTACTTCCATGTCTCTAACTAGACTCCCACTTTAAGTCTACAACTTGATACAGTTCATATAAAGCTTTCAACTATACAACTTCCTTAGTATTTTCATCACCAAGAGTGCTACCACTCTAGGATGATTCAAACATAGTGTCTCCTTCTTGCACTCTCCTATAGATGATACTAGGAAGGAGTAAGGACACTTTAGAAGTGGTAATTTACACATCAACCCTACATTTTAGATAATTTACAATTTGTATTACAATTGATGCACAAAACACTTAGCATTATTCAAGCATATTCTCACATAGAATTTAGGCTTTCCACAAGCCACCACTTAGCATAATTTTCTCTCTCATGATGTTAGAATACTTAGGATACATTCAACATGTGACATTTTTGCAATATAACCCCTCATATTGGGTAAATTGCACTTCACACTCAAACTATCATATAAAGCACACATAGTTTGCAATTAAGCTCAAACTTGAAAATAAACTTCACAAAGAGTTTTAATTACTTTTTAAAAGATTAGAACAAGTTTGTAAATAACTTACTTAAGCAAAACTTCTAGGGTTAAGCCATAACCCAGGTCAGGGATGTTACAATTATCAACCCCTAAAAAGGATTTCGCCCTCAAAATTTCAAGAGAAAAGTGAAGGGTACTTCCTCCTCATTTCTTCCTCTAGTTCCCATGTGGCTTTTTCAATGACACAGTGATTCCATAGAACTTTCACAAGAACTATGACTTTCTTCTTCAACTTCTTGACTATTCTTTCAAGAATCATCATTGGACCTTCCACATAGGATATATCTTCATTTAATTCAACCTCTATAGGTTGCAACATTATCTCTGTATCGGGATGACACTTTCTCAACATGGACACATGAAACATTGGGTGTAGTCTATGACACTTTCCAACCGATAAGATACCTTTCCATTCCATGTTGTCACTGGGTAAGGTCCTATAAATCTAGGAGCTAACTTAAACTTCTTCCCAAAGCTGAGAACACCTTTCCAAGGAGAGACCTTGATATACACTCTATCTCCAACTTGGAACTCTAAAGGTTTACAACATTTATCGACGTAAGATTTCTATCTACCTTGTGTAGCCTTCAACTGTTGTTGTATCACTTTAATCTTTTTAGTTGTTTGTTGAACTAATTCAGGACCCAAAAGTTGGTATTCTCCTATCTCAAACCAGCATAAAAGAGATCTACAATGTCTACCATATAATGCTTCATATGGTGCCATATCAGTACTAGTTTGATAACAATTGTTGTAGGCAAACTCTACCAACTTCCTACAAAATGAAGAACACATGCTCTGAGCAAGTCCTCCAAAGTCTGTATAGTTCTTTCAGACTGTCCATCCATCTGAGGGTGAAAAGTTGTACTAAACTTCAACTGCGTACCCAGGGCTTTATGTAGTCATTCCCAAAAATGACTTGTAAACTAAGGACCTCTATCAGACACAATCATAGATGGAACTCCCTGCAACTGCACTATCTCATCTATATAGATCTGTGCAGGATTCTCAGTAGTATAGGTTGTTTTAACAGGAAGAAAATGTGTTGTCTTAGTCAACCTATCAACTATTACCCATATGGAATCATGACTTTTGGCTGTCCTAGGTAGACCAACCACAAAGTCCATCATCACATGATCCCATTTCCATTAAGGTATAGGTAGGGGTTGTAACATTCCTACAATGTTCTGGTGTTCTACTTTAACTTGTTGACACACTAGACACTGCATAATAAACTCAACTATATCTTTCTTCAAACCGGGCCACCAATACATATCTTTTAAGTATGATACATTTTAGTGCTCCCTGGAGGCATTGCATACATGGACGAGTGAGATTCTTCCATAACTAACTTTCTTAAGTTACTAATATAAGGAACTACCATCCAACCATGGTAATAGACTATCCCATCTTCTGACTCATGGAAACCGTCCCATTTCTCACTGCCCAACTCTAATCTAATTTGTTGAATCACAGTATCAGCCTGTTGCACCTCTTTGATCTGTTCTTTCAGAGTAGGTTTTAGATGCATCTCAGCTAACAGTCTGGCTAGAAAAGATACTTCTAATTGCACATTCATTTGTCTCAAAGAAACAATCATATCCCGCTTATAGCACACTAAACAATTCAATTGTGCTTTCTCAGAGGGTGGAGACAAAAATTTCCTACTGAGTGCATCTGCCACTACGTTGGCTTTCCATGGATGATAATTAATTGTACAATCATAGTATTTGATTAATTCCATCCAACAACATTGTCTCATATTCAGCGTGTGTTGTGAGCAAATGTATTTTAAGTTTTTATGATATGTGAAAATCTGAAACGTTTCTCCATAGAGATAATGCCTCCAGATTTTCAATGTGTGAACCACTACAGCTAATTCTAGATCATGTGTCAGATAATTCTCCTCATGTTTCTTAAGATGTTGGGAAGCAAAAGAAACTACATGATCACTTTGCATCAACACACAACCAAGACCATTCTTAGAAGCATCATAGAAAATAACAGATCCCTTTCCCTGCTCAGGTAAAACCAACACAGGTGCACTAGTCAACCTTACTTTCTATAACTAGAAAGAATGCTGACATTTGTCATTCTAGACAAATGGAATTTCCTTCCTGGTTAACCTGGTTAGGGGTAATGATACAGAACTGAAGTCTCTGACAAATCTTCTATAGTAACATGCCAAACCTAGGAAACTACAAATCTCAGTCGGTGTCTTGGGCTGTTCCCATTCCACAATAGACTCCACTTTCTTATGATCAACACAAATACATGAAGAAGATATAACATGTCCAAGAAAAGATACTTCTAACAACTAGAATTTGCACTTGCTAAACTCAACATATACCTTGTGTTGTGTCAACAAAGTCAAGGATTGACGAAGATGTTGTTCATATTGTTGACCATCTATACTGTATATCAGGATGTCGTCTATGAAAACCACTACAAACTGATCAAGAGATGGCTGGAAGATTCTATTCATCAACTCCATAAATGCAGCAGGTGCATTAGTTAGTCCAAACGATATAACTACAAACTCATAATGACCATACCTAATCCTAAAGGATGACTTAGGTATGTCACTCTCCTTGATACATAATTGTTGGTATCCTGATCTTAGATCTGTCTTAGAGAATACTGTTGCACCATGCAACTGGTCAAACATATCATCAATCCTTCGTAGAGGATATTTGTTCTTAATAGTCACCTTATTAAGTTGTGTATAGTCTATGCATAGTCTCATAGACCCATCTTTCTTTTTAACAAAAAGAACTAGAGCACCCCATGGTGAAGTACTCGGTCAAATAAAACCTTTCTCAAGAAACTCCTATAACTATTTCTCGAGTTCTACCATCTCGGTTGGGACCATCATATAAGGTGTTAGGGCTATGGGTTGCACACTCGAAATTAAATTAATCTCAAAATCAATCTCTCAGGGTGGTGGAACATCTAGAAATTCCTCGGGAAACACATCTGATAACACAAAGTTTTGTGATGTTTTAGACTATTTTTCTATTATCAAAACTACCCTTTTAAACTATTTTCCTATCTTTTATATGTACTTTCGCAATAATTGGCCAAACAATGCTCTTAATTCAATATTTCCATCTTCTGCAGTATTTTCCTCCTATTTTGACCCATTTATCGTCAATAAGGCCGTCCCGGCCCACAAAGAAGTTCAGCCTGCATCGGCCTTCCTGACGACCGATACGATCACTGCCCGATAGGGTAGCACGACACAATGACGCGTGACATGGGGATGCCGCGCAAGAAGAAACTGACGGACGAAACATCTTTTACCCGACAGGGAGCCCAAGTTTGCCCGACAGCTAAGGCTTGTCGCTCAACACGGGCTTCCCACCGACAGGCGCCACCCGTCACGTGAATGACAGCCGACACCCTATGCCGGGTGATACCGGTATCAGCCGTCCACCGACCCCGCAAATAAGGAGGACACGTGGCGCTTCGAGAACCATAACTTCCCCCAACCGCTGCCTAAAAATAGTAGCTACAGTAGGCCGAAAAGACAGGTCAGAACAGTCGGAACATGTTGGAGCCCTGAGCACATCTTTGGAGGAAGCTGCGAGAGTAGAAGTATCGCGCCTCAGTGTTCGTGTCGGACAACTCTAGGTGAGCTCTCCCCCATCCCGAGAGGGAGGGGATGGTTCACTTAGGACCGTCCCGGGCGACACTGCAGGTCGATATCGGCCAACGTGGATGAGCGACACAAGTGCCCGAAATTAGACGCGTCACTCCTAGCCCGACATGATATCGAACCCGATACGCTTCCCCCGTCATGGCGTGCCGCCCGAGAGGGTGCCGCCCGACTTGAGCATATCGGCCTGGGGCTTCGCACGATACAAGCCGCCCATCACAGCGCACCGCCTGAGAGGGTGTGCCGCCTGACACGGTTGTATCGGGCTAGGCTCCTGACCGGTATCAGGTTGGATGGTCCACTGTAGTATGTCGTCATTCTATATCAAGAAGGCGACCTCTATCTTTATTTCTGTTATTTAATTCTTTACTTATGCAATGTAATTAAGACTCTTAATGTTTATGGAAATGGAAAAGCATAATTACTTGCTGGTTTATGTTTGGTGCAATTTTTGGATGACTACTATGTTTAATATCTGAACTCTAGCTTGCATGTTTGGATGGCATTTCTCTTAGCTACCGAATCGTGTTTTCCCGTCACAACAACTTCGAGAGATGTGTTGTGGCTCTAGTGTTTGGGCTGATTCTGGAGTATGAGAGTGCCCGAAAACGGAGCTGCTTAGTAACATTTCACTCTAATTTAAAGTCCAGCAACCTCGAGAGGGGTGTTGATGCTTGGTTAGAGGTATCCGCTCTGAGAGGAGGGGTACATGATGTTCCTTTCACTGCTTGTTTTACCAAAGTTTATCCTTCGCACCATGCTTTAAGCTCTAGTTTTATCTTCCTATTTCTATTGCATGAAAACCCCTAAAAGCTGCTAAATGCCTAAAACCTTAAATCCTTCTCGTAATTCCTGTTGGAGATAGTTTTCTTTGTTTTGTTTGTGACATCTTGTTGTTCCCTTTTGGGAATTTTATCATCTTTTATCCTTGCCGGAGTGTAGCGTGTCGATTCTGAATTCTCAACACTACCACCCTTGTCCCTATGTTTGACCCCATAAGCAAAGTTGCGGGGGCCTAGAAGGATTCAGGTTATAAATGTAAAAGCTCGATTACCTCAAATCCGCCTCCAACTTAAGGACGCACGATTTAGGCCGGTCAACTTTCTGGCGCCGTTGTCGGGGACAAGGCAAAATGACACTATTGACAAATCTGAATCCACTAACTACACTCCAGTGCCTCAAGCTTAGAAATGAGCTTGACAGTATTCTTTTCTTTCTTTTATTATTTTACTATCAATACTCTTGCACAAAATAATAATTCTATTTGCTGACTTGATTTCTCGTGCCATTTCAGGAACTCTGAAGAACGGTGATCTGATCCATCGAGCTTTGACACCATGACTCGCTGTGAGAAATCTCTATCTGAGGGTGAACGTCAAGGCCGAGATGGGATTTCGCACCAACCCAGTTTGGTTGGTCAGTTGTTTGCTTACATAAAGAGACAAGACACTATCATCAACCAGCTGGCACAAGGAGCGCTCCCAGTCCTGGAGCTCTGAATTCCATGCAACACCAGATGGCGAGTCTACAGATGCGCCAGCGCGAGGTCGATCAACGATTGGCCCAGATGGCTGCTCTGAGAAAGGACCCTACAGGAAAAACACTCTCCTACCCTAAAATTGCCACAATGGCAGTACAAAGGTTTAGAAAGACGGGGAGCACTCCGCAGCATGTTCTGCTCGCCTGCCGTCGTCGGCAAAAGACTATTTAGGGTCCTTGAAAACGTGATAATAGAGAATATCGATAGCAGGACAGGTCGGAAGAGAATATACAGTGCCACCCCGACCATGGCAAGAAGGTTGATGTGGGGAGAACAAGACTCCACTGCGGTGGTCAACATGCTATAGCACATTGACGAGCATAACCCTAACCTCGTGTTGGCACCGTACAAACACCGCAACATATGGTTCCTCTGCGTGGTAGACCTAAGGAACTGCGACGTCCGGCTGATGAACTGCAGCCACAACGAGGTGCCGCACTCCGGGAATGCTTTCAGCCGCCCAGAGGACAAAAATCTGAGGCTTCTACCGCTGCATCTTCTACAGGCTATCAAGTAAGGAGCCAAACGCCATGGCGGCATTTGGAACTTCTACTCTATTCGCGACTTCTCTATCTAGGATGAAGAGGGAAGCAGAAATAACACCTTAGTCGTCTTAAGTGCCATTGAGGTGCTCAATACAATTGGAAACTTGGGGGCCCTTAGGGGCACATGTTTCTATCGCCGCAGGGGCACATACGCCATGCTGCTGATTAAAGACATACGCTATTTCTGAGACACAGGGGTACCTAATAGGCTGCTGGACAGTGACCAAGAACACAAATCTTCACGATCCAGCAGCTCTCTAGAGAAAGAAGTAGAAATAGAAACTGACACCTACGGGGCAGGCAAGCAGTTGGAGACCCTATGGAAAGTGCATGGGATGGAAGACCCTACTTCTCCTGAAACTACCGAAGGGCTGATAAAAAATTTCGACCGCTTCTCGTGCACTACGCTCACACAGGAGTAGGTAAATGAAATCCTCCTGAAGTTACCAGACTCTACCCCGGCAGATATCATTTACAAGGCAGGCGATATCATAGTCCCAGTCGATGAATTAAGGGACATCGTAAAAGAAGGAGGATGCTTGGCTGTATCTGTGGTGGCTGCTTACATCCAAATATTACAGCCAAGGTTCAAACACGCATACATAGCTCATCCTATGCTGTTCAATGATGTTTGCCTAGCCGATGAAACAGGAGCAAAGATGCTTTTTCTGGCAGAGTTGGAGAGCGGGGTCCCTAGCCAAATTTTTCTGCCCATTCTGCATTATAACCATTGGACGCTCCTGACAATGTACACTCAGCAACGAGCAGGAATCTTTTACAACAGCTCAGACAGCAACAAAAACCATCCAGTGTCGTGTACATCAGAACCATTGTCATCCGTCGAACGCTTATCTCGAAAATACTACGACGAGGTGGCAAAGATGATACAACCATTCCTGGACACGCAAGCAAGCAAATGGCATGAACTCCAGTTCTGCCACCACAGCCCACAACAGCTTCCCCTATCTAACGACTATGACATCTTTGTCCTGGAATGGATAGCAAATGAAGCAACGTCTAACCAGCTCCACCACATCGATTATCACAGCAAAAGAGGAGAATATGTGTGGGAGCTTCTATCTAACGCAGGAGCGCTCATTGGCTAACCCTCACTGGATCAACATTACCCTACCTTATCTGCTTCACAACTCTGGGACAGGGTGTGGAGTAAGTTTGGGGGGGTACCATGTACTAGTGAGGGAGGTACAAAATTTTTGAAAATTCTCTGATTTTTGTTCTTTCGTATATCATGTGTACTTATATGTTTGCTCATACAACTTTTACCATAAAAATTTTGAAAATTTTGCTTATTTTGTTTCCTTACATATGTACAAAGTCGCTATATTAGTAAAAACCTGATGTGCCTTCTTGCCAAGTCTACTTTCTATGTTCTCAATGAAATCCAAGTTTTGTTATATCTTTCTGATTATGCTTCTTCAAAAGAACAAAAGATTACATTTTTCTGTGCCACAAATTTTGAAAAAAAAATGAATAATCTCGCAAACAGCTAAGAGACGAGTATGGAGATGGAAAAAGCTACCCAAACAGCAGAAATCTCTTTTGTTTTCCTTTACCCAACAAAAATCCCAAAAAGAGAAAGAAGCCTTATGAGGGTGAATAAAAGCATGAGAGTTGTGCCCAATAAAAGAAAAAGAAAAAAATATATACACACACTTGTTTTCCAAAGGTACCCATCTTTAGGCATAGTAGATCCGGGGCAGTGGTACGTAGGATGTGAAATCACTGCTCTAAAGCCAACTGTCTTGGACTGCAGGGACCACTCGCCCGCTAATGGACCCTTACCTGGATGGACTGATGGGAAACAAGATGAAAAACCCAAAAAGCCTTAGCCTACTCAACACACAACTTTCTGCCCCAAAAATAATGCTGTTTGGTGTGGAACCTAACTTCGAAATCATGCACCAAAGTCTCACTGAAGCTGTAGAGAAAAATTTTACCGAAATAATAAGGTAGGAAATGTAAGTCTTTTGTTCGTAGAGAAGCAACATTATCTCTAAAGGCATTGCGATACTTGTTTTTACCTCTTGACCTGAAAGCTACACCAAGTAAGAAGAAACATCACTAAATAAAGTTTAAATATTGATTGAGGACAATCAAAATGCTATGTTTGGGGGAGTTGATAACACCAAATTTTGTGATGTTTTAGACTATTTTTCTGTTATCAAAACTGCCCTATAAAACTATTTTCCTCTCTTTTATATGTACTTTCACAATAATTGGCCAAACAACGTTCTTAATTCAATATTTCCATCTTTTGCAGTATTTTCCTCCTATTTTGACCCATTTATCGTCAATAAGGCCGTCCCGACCCACAAATAAGTTCAGCATGCATCATCCTTCCTGACGACCGATACGATCACTGCCCGAGAGGGTAGCGCGACACAATGACGCGTGACATGGGGATGCCGCACAAGAAGAAACTGACGGACGATACATCTTTTACCTGACAGGGAGACCAAGTTCGCCCGACAGCTAAGGCTTGTCGCCCAACACAGGCTTCCCACCGGCAGGCGCCACACGTCACGTGACGGACAGCTGACACCCTGTGCCGGGCGATACCGGTATCAGCCGTCCACCGACCCCGCAAATAAGGAGGACACGTGGCGCTTCGAGCACCATAACATCCCCCAACCGCTGCCTATAAATAGCAGCTACAGGAGGCTGAAAAGACAGGTCAGAACAAGTTGGATCCCTGAGCATATCTTTGGAGGAAGCTGCGAGAGCAGAAGTATCGCGCCTCAGTGTTCATGCCAGGCAACTCTAGGTGAGCTCTCCCCCATCCCGAGAGGGAGGGGATGGTTCAATTAGGACCGTCCCGGGCAACACTACAGGACAATATCGGCCAACGTGGATGAGAGACACAAGTGCCCGACATTAGACGTGTCACTCCTAGCCCGCCACGATATCGAACCCGATACACTTCGCCTGTCATGGCGTGCCGCCCTAGAGGGTGCCGCCCGACTTGAGCGTATCGGCCAGGGGATTCACACGATGCAAGCCGCCTGTCACAGCGCGCCGCCTGAGAGGGTGTGCTGCCCGACACGGTTGTATCGGGCTAGGCTCCTGACCGGTATCGGGCTGGATGGTCCACTGTAGTTTGTCGTCATTCTATATCAAGAAGGCGACCTCTATCTTTATTTCTATTATTTAATTCTTTACTTATGCAATGTAATTAAGACCATTAATGTTTATGGAAATGGAAAAGTGTAATTACTTGCTTCTTTATGTTTGGTGCAATTGTTGGATGACTGCTATGTTTAATATCTGAACTCTAGCTTGCATGTTTGGATCGCGTTTCGTTTAGCTACCGAATCGTGTTTGCTCATCGTAACAACTTCGAGAGATGTGTTGTGGCTCTAGTGTTTGGGCTGATTCTGGAGTATGAGAGTGCCCGGAAACGGAGCTGCTTCAGTAACATTTCACTCTAATTTAAAGTCCAGCAACCTCGAGAGGGGTGTTGATGCTTGGTTAGAGGTATCCACTCTGAGAGGAGGGGTACAGGATGTTCCTACCGCTGCTTGTTTTACCAAAGTTTATCCTTCACACCTTGCTTTAAGCTCTAGTTTTATCTTCCTGTTTTTGTTGTATGAAAACCCCTAAAAACTGCTAAATGCCTAAAACCTTAAATCCTTCTCGTAACTCCAGTTGGAGATAGTTTTCTTTGTTTTGTTTGTGACATCTTGTTGTTCCCTTTTGGGAATTTTATCATCTTTTATCCTTGCCGGAGTGTAGCGTGTCGATTCTGAATTCTCAACACTACCACCCTTGTCCCTGTGTTCGACCCCATATATCTACTTCGACCCCGTAAGCAAAGTTGTGGGGGCCTAGAAGGATTCGGGTTATAAATGTAAAAGCTCGACTACCTCAAATACGCCTCCAACTTTAGGACGCGCGATTTAGGCCGATAAACATCCGTGAATTCCCTAACATCATGAACTTCAGAAAGACTAGGACTTTCTACTCTGGTGTCTACCACATGTGCCAATAATGCAAATCATTCTTGTCGTATCAGTCTCTCAGCTACCATTACTGATACTAGATAGGTTGTACGAATCTTTTTGTCCCCTGAAAGACCCATGTATTATCACCGTATGTAAACAAAGCTTGCTTGGAACCACAATCTAAGACAACCTTATACTTCTCTAGGGTATACATCCTAAGAATTACATCAAATCCATGCATCTCAAGTGGTATAAGTTCCACATGAATGCTATGTTCTAAAAAAGAAAGAACAGAGGGAGAGAATCCCTCCCGCAACATTACAGATCCGACTAACAGAGTTTCTAATAACAAAATATCCATTCTATGATTGACAATTATATTGCAACCATGAGTTACTTCTTGAGTGATAAAGGAATGCGTAGCACCCGGATCAATCAAAATAGATACAAAACAAGAGGAAGACATATCGGAATGAAACAACTCCATCTGACCTATCACAACTCATGCATTAACCACTGCCTCTGCCTGATTCATAGCATAGAATCCCGTCGTTGCCTGTTGTCGACCTCGTGCTCTGTTGGCTGGTGCAGATGATCCTACTTGGGATGCTTGTCCACATCCTTGAGTGCCACTACTAAACTGTTGTCTTCTTCAGCCTTGTTAACTCTGCCTCGGTGGTTGGGTTACTTCCATGTCTCTAACTAGACAATCCTTTATCACATGTCCTATCTTTCTACACCTCGTAGCAGACTCTGTCCTCCCATTGCAACCTAGTTGGTCCTGTCACTGACATTGATGTTGAGCTATGGGCTCCACTTGGTGGAAAACTACAACCTCTACCTCTACTGGACATCCACTGCATCTGAGAACTAAACCTATGTGGTTCTACTGGTGCAGTAAACCTTAGTTTCTTAAAATTGCCAGACCTCTGTCCTTGAAACTGTGCCGGTACTTCGCTACTATTTTCCTGTCATTTCTCAGTCACAGACCTCTCTACTGGCTTACTGACTCCACAAATATGGCAAACATCTCTCTATTCTCTAGAGTAGATACAAGTGTGGTTAATTCAGCATTCAGACCGTTCTCAAGACACTAAATTCTCTCCTCGTCTGTTATAGCCATGTACGGACAAAACCACAAAATCTCCATAAACTTAGCTTCATACTCGCTAACCTTCATCGGTCCTTGTCTAATCCACTCAAACTGCGAGATCTTCTCATCTAGATAAGTCTTGGGTAAGTATCTACTGACAAATTTTCATTGAAATTCTTACCATTCGACCTCAACACCATGTCTTTTCTCTTCTTCAATGGCCCACTAGTGGCCAGTGCTTCCTTTCACAAGGTATACATCATGCTTAACTTTATCAACCTCTGGAATATCAGGGATCCTAAAGGATTTCTCTATCTCAGTATGCCATGAATCTACATATGATGGGTCAGTTGTGCCAGCATATTCAGTGGCTCCTACCTGACGCAACCGCTCAAAGGTCTTACCAGATCCATGTCCCTCACTAGGAACTGGTACCCTAGGGGCTGCTGCTGGTATCCAGTCAGCCATATGTGTCATCGTATTCATGATCTGCCCAAAAAGAGCATGAAAGGCTGGGTTCTCTAACAAAGTTTGGTCAAGCTGGGGATTCTTAGGCACATGTTCTTCTCTAACCTGATTCCTTACACCACCTCCTGGTGCAGCAACACTGCTCTCAGCATCATGTTCTCCATGTGCTCCAGCCATCTTTCAATTTTACTTCTTCCCCTATATGAGGAGAAGTCACTATAAGATTAACTGGAGGACAATCGAATAGACTCAACAAACTTAATCCTATGTATCTGTAGACTCGACGAACCTAAGGCTATGATACTAATACTTTGTGATGACCCAATTACAAATAAAGCCATCACCAGTAATAATCATAGAATAACCATAAGCAACATAATTAACAAAAATCACTAAGAATTAAAACCATTTTGCACATAGATCCTTTTCCAGGAAAATTCTTATAGAGAGATTCAAAACTTTATATACACATGGTTCATATTGTACATACGTTTGTACCATCTCATCTCAAGGATAACAAGTACCAGTTGCTTTACTCAATCTATACAATAGCATTATAAAACCTCAAGTTAATCAAACCAAAATCTCAAGTCGTTCATAAAAACCACAAAGAACTATCTCTCAAGGACCTGAGAGTACAAAGACGACACATAGGACTTCTATGTATACAACACGACAGACAGTATACTCGACCTGAGCTACTACTGTTATCCCTACTGATGTGGTCCTTCCTCTACAAGTCGGTTTCTACCTCCTCATCTGCATCCACCTAAAAATTGTGCATCCCACATGGTGAGACTATTGTCCCAATGAGAGATATAACTCTCTGCCAACAATATTATTATCACACGAAATAGTATAAAACTGAGCAGATGATACTTTATGCAATTAGTAGGTATATTTGCAATAAAAATCATAAAATTTGATAACAGAGTTAAAAATCATCTATTTGCTTTATGAGGAATATGAAGAACATGTATAACATCTATCTACTATCATGTATAAAAGTAATGAAGCATCAACCAATGTTTTTCGTATTCGATCCTTAAGCAAATATGCTACACGACTGATTACATGTTCACATTCACACTTGTGCCCAGAGGAGATGAGGTATACCAATCATGCTCCAACTGACCACTAGTAAGTCAAAATCAGTACCATAGAAGGTCATTGGCAGAGCCAGCTATAAAGACCTCACCTATCTGAGTTAGTACGAGATAAATGGTAGGACATCTTGTGTCAACTGCAATTCGCTATGCCAGGGTATAGTGACATCTTCGCTATAGGGTTACGGTCGTAGCATGTACTCTCTTCGAGAGAAGACCACTGAGCTTTCCCAAATTATTTGTCACCAGGAAGACCACTGAGCGATTATAGTTTAGTTTCATCAGGAAGTCCAGTGAGCAACCTGGTGTAGTTGGGGAGTCCACTGAGAACCCCTATTTAGTTTGGGGAGTCCACTGAGCATCCCGGTATAATGATTACATATTCAAAAAATATGTATACCGAGTTAAATCATTTCACCATTCAGCAAATCATGACACCTAATGGATCTATGGTCTGGGCAATTACATGATAACGTTAACTTGCTTAATTAAGTGCGTTACAATATCTTTTACAATCAATCAATTTGCAAACAATAATAATATTAGATGCTACAAAGAAAGGTATAAACATGTTTATCAAATACTTTCATACTGTTTGGAACACATAGAACACTTAGGATATCAATTTCTTATCATCATCATGCTTGGGTATTCAAAACCTTTAGTTCATTACTGGGTACTGTCACCACTTAGCAGGTAACCATTACCTCTAGGTCATCAGACCAAGGTATTGATTCACATAGTTCACAAAGCTCATTGACACTATATCATATAAACATTATAGCTCTTACTTAGCTATTCTAATCACCTCATGATTCCAGCATGGTAAGTATATCAAGCTAACAATAATATCAAATAAATGTCATAACCCTGTAATGCAAAAGAAACACATTCTTCTCATTAATCAAGGTTAGAGTTTCCCTTCATCAACTGATTAGGGTTTCAAACCATCTCATCACCCATTCTTAGGGTTATGATTTACCTTTATTAATCAATTAGGGTTTCCATATTATATCACAAAGGATTAAGCCCTAATTCATACTCCATTCATCTTAGGGGTATAAACCTACACTTATTATATTATTATTATAGGTTTCTCTCTCATCCTTACTTAGGATGTTGAGTGCAACATTATCAAATTGCATTAATCTCATTATATCCTAATGTTGCATTTAACAACACACAACATATATCACTTAGTTAAATACATTGGATTGAAGCATACCTACCATATCGGGAATCATGGTGTATATATACTATCATATTGTGTTTGAGATACAACCTTCACATCCTATCATGTATCCATGTCGATAATGTGATGAAACCACATCATCCTATCATTTTTAGGGTGTGTCCCCTAACACCATACCGTATAGCCATCTCATATTAGCTATCACTTAGTTAAAATTATCCTCATATTGTGTATGAGCTAGATGCTTGACATTATAATGGGTATAATGGTATTCTTAATACCATATCATGCACTAGATGTGCACCATATCGGGCATGGAGTGTATGCCTCATCATGTATCATTTAAGTGGTAATACCATGTCGATTTTCCAATATTGGATTGTCATATCATGTTACTATATTGACTATCATATTAGGTTACCAAGTTGTTTAGACCAATAAACTCGTAACCCTTTATGACTTCAAGGATTAGTTGTATTATATAATTGAATAATAAATCTAGGTATCTAGTTTCTCTTCAACCCATCACAAAGTAATAGGGGTATGTCGGGTTTCAAAGGCATATCAGACTTTAAAGGCATATCAGTTTTCCACTTCTTCATCTAGGGTTTTTAATCTTCATATCGGTTAGGGGTACCATATCATTTAAAAAATAAAATAATAACCTTGTATCATGTATAAGGTGTAAGTAGGTACCTCCAATATTGTTCATAAGACATGCCTCATATCTTTCATGAGGTATCTCCCACTTCTATATTGGGTTAACCACCATCTTCAGTTCTATCTCGGATTTTAAGGTACTTCAACCCCATATCGGGTTGTACCATGATGATATCATTATCATCAACATCAAGACCTTTGTCTTGCTATTAAAAATAATGGACAACAGTCCTAACAACTTATTGGAACTCAAAGGAACATCAATTGATCAAAGGACTTCGAAATTGAAAGTAAATCAACAAGTTCAACAATATTGAAAATGGATAATAACATAGATGGGTCAAGTTATATAACCCACCTCTAAAGAAACTTCCAAGCTTCAAGCTCCAAATCTTCACATTCCCAAGGTTAAAGATGAGATTCTCGAAGATCCAAGACTTGAGCTCCTTAAAACTTGCACGATATCTTCCCTCCTTGTGGCCGATATCACCTTGCTAGGTTGTTATCCCCTACTTGGCCGATATCCTTTGTTCTTTGGCTGATACCAAGCTCTACCACTCAACTCTCATTCACTATGTATGATACTAGAGTGATATTCACAACATCTAAGAGAAGGATGATAACAAGATCTGAAAATTCTACTAATAGGTGAAGGGAAGGGTATTTATGCTTGTGTTTTATGAAAAAGAGTGTAAGAGGTGTCATTAGCTTCAGCTACTAAGTGCCACATCGCCATGCATGGATTGACACATGTATTTGTTTGCATCCCATAATTATCTTGTCATGCAAAAATAAAAGCTCAAGGATAATTCAAAGGATAAGGGTCGTCCCTTTGGTTATCTTCTAGGGCAAGTTACTTCTACTCATCTTATTATTATATTCAATACAACCTTTTCCAAAGAAAAGTTGCAAGTTGATACATATGAATTCCTTGAGGTTCTTAGCCCATAATGGGCAAAGACAAGACACAAAAAACTGATAGGAGACTCCCTCTATGGCTCCTTGGCTGATAGGGACTCCCACTTTAAGTCTACAACTTGATACAGTTCATATAAAGCTTTCAACTTTACAACTTCCTTAGTCTTTTCATCACCAAGAGTGCTACCACTCTAGGATGATTCAAACATAGTGTCTCCTTCTTGATCTCTCCTCCATATGATACTAGGAAGGAATAAGGACACTTTAGAAGTTGTAATTTACACATCAACCCTAAATTTTAGATAATTTACAATTTGTACCACAATTGATGCACAAAGCACTTAGCATTATTCAAGCAAGTTCTCACTTAGAATTTAGGCTTTCCACAAGCCACCACTTAGCATAATTTTCTCTATCATGATGTTAGAATACTTAGGGTACATTCAACATGTGACATTTTGCAATATAACCCCTCATCTTGGGTAAATTGCACTTCACACTCAAACTATCATATAAAGCACACATAGTTTGCAATTAAGCTCAAACTTGAAAATAAACTTCACAAAGAGTCTTAATTACTTTTTAAAAGATTAGAACAAGTTTGTAAATAACTTACTTAAGCATAACTTCTTGGGTTAAGCCATAACCCAGGTCAGGGATGTTACAATTATCACTCCCTAAAAAGTATTTCGTCCACAAAATCTCAAGAGAAAAGTGAAGGGTACTTCCTCCTCATTTCTTCCTCTAGTTCCCATGTGGCTTCAATGTCGTCGTGATTCCATAGAACTTTCATAAGAACTATGTCTTTCTTCTTTAACTTCTTGACTCTTCTGTCAAGAATCATCATTGAACCTTCCACATAGGATATATCTTCATTTAATTCAACCTCTATAGGTTGCAACACCATCTCTGTATCGGGATGACACTTTCTCAACATGGACACATGAAACACTGGGTGTAGTCTATGTCTCTCAGGTGGCAATTCCAACCTATAAGATACTTTCCAATCCATACTGTCACTAGGTAAGGTCCCATAAATCTAGGAGCTAACTTACCCTTCTTCCCAAATCTGAGAACACCTTTCCAAGGAGAGACCTTGAGATACACTCTGTCTCCAACTTGGAACTCTAAATGTCTATGACGTTTATCGACATAAGATTTTTGTCTATCTTGTGTAGCCTTCAACTGTTGTTGTATCACTTTAATCTTTTCAGTTGTTTGTTGCACTAATTTAGGACCCAAAAGTTGGTATTCTCCTGCCTCCAACCAGAATAATAGAGATCTACAATGTCTACCATATAAATCTTCATATGGTGCCATATCAGTACTAGTATGATAACTATTGTTGTAGGCAAAGTATATTAAGCTCAAGTACAAGTCTCAACTTCCTACAAACTGAAGAACACATGCTCTGAGCAAGTCCTCCAAAGTCAATATAGTCCTTTTGGAATGTCCATCCGTTTGAGGGTGAAAAGTTGTACTAAACTTCAACTGTGTAGCCAGGGCTTTATGTAGTCGTTCCCAAAAATGGCTTGTAAACTGAGGACCTCTATTAGACACAATCTTAGTTGGAACTTCGTGCAATCACACTATCTCATCTATATAGATCTTTGCAAATTTCTCAGCAGTATAGGTAGTTTTAACAGGAAGAAAATGTGTTGTCTTGGTCAACCTATCAACTATTACCCAAATGGAATCATGACTTTTGGCTATCCTAGGTAGGCCAACCACAAAGTCCATCATCATGTGATCCCATTTCCATTGAGGTATAGGTAGGGGTTGTAACATTCCTGCATGCTTTTGGACTTCTTCTTTAACTTGTTGACACACCGGACACTGCATAACGAACTCAACTACATCTTTCTTCAAACTGGGCCACCAATACATATCTTTTAAGTATGATACATTTTAGTGCTCCCTGGATGCATTACATAAATGGATTAGTGAGCTTCTTCCATAACTAACTTTCTTAAGTTACTAACATAAGGAACTACCATCATACCATGGTAACAAACTATCCCTTCTTATGACTCATGGAAACCGTCCCATTTCTCACTACCCAACTCGGATCTAATCTACTGAATCACAGTCTCAGCCGGTTGTGCCTCTTTGATATGTTCTTTTAGAGTAGGTTTCACATGCATCTCAGCTAACAGTCTGGCTAGCAAAGATACTTCTAACTGCACATTAATTGGTCTCAAACAGACAAGCATATCCTGCTTACAACACACTAAAGAATTCAATTATGCTTTATCAAAGGGTGGAGACAAAAATTTCCTACTGAGTGCATCTGCCACTACATTGGCTTTCCCTTGATGATAATTATTTGTACAATCATAGTATTTGATTAATTACATCTAGCGACATTGTCTTATATTCAGCTCGTGCTATGAGAAAATGTATTTTAAGTTTTTATGATCTGTGAAAATCTGACACATTTCTCCATAGAGATAATGCCTCCAGATTTTCAATGTGTGAACCACTGTAGCTAATTCTAGATCATGTGTCAGATAATTCTCCTCATGTTTCTTAAGCTGTTGGGA
Source organism: Alisma plantago-aquatica (assembly GCA_963693085.1). Lineage (NCBI taxonomy): Eukaryota > Viridiplantae > Streptophyta > Magnoliopsida > Alismatales > Alismataceae > Alisma > Alisma plantago-aquatica. The sequence goes on along the minus strand of OY856411.1, from coordinate 1,404,596,899 downwards.
AGCAAAAGAAACTACATGATCACTCTGCATCAACACACAACCTAGACTATTCTTAGAAGCATCATAGAAAATAACATATCCCTTTCCCTGCTCAGGTAAAACAAACACAGGTGAACTAGTCAACCTTACTTTGAATAACTAGAAAGAATATATGCTGACATTTGTCATTCCAGACAAATGGAACTTCCTTCCTGGTAATCGGGTTAGGGGTAATGCTATATTTTTGAAGTCTCTGATAAACCTTCTATAGTAACCTATCAAACCTAGGAAACTACAAATCTTAGTTGGTGTCTTGGGCTGTTCGCATTCCACAACAGACTCCACTTTATTAGGATCAATAGAAATACCTGAAGTAGATATAACATGTCCAAGAAAAGATAAATCTGACAACCAAAATTAGCACTTGCTAAACTTAGCATATAACTTGTGCTGTCTCAACAAAGTCAAGGCTTGACGAAGATGTTGTTCATGTTGTTGACCATCTCTACTATATATCAGGATGTCGTCTATGAAAATCACTACAAATTGATCAAGTAATGGCTGAAAGTTTCTATTCATCAACTCCATAATTGCAGTTGGTGCATTAGTTAGACCAAACGATATAGCTACAAACTCATAATGACCATACCTCATCCTAAAGGCTGACTTAGGTATGTCACTCTCCTTGATACGTAACTGATGGTATCCTAATCTGAGATCTATCTTAGAGAAGATTGTTGCACCACACAACTGGTCAAATAGATCATCAATCCTTGGCAGAGAATATTTGTTCTTAATATTCACCTTGTTAAGTTGTCTATAGTCTATGCATAGTCTCATAGACCCATTTTTCTTTTTAACAAAAAGAACTGGATTACCCCATGGAAAAGTACTCGGTCGAATAAAACCTTTCTCAAGAAACTCCTCTAACTATTTCTTGAGTTCTTCCATCTCAGTTGGCACCATCCTATAAGGTGTTAGGGCTATTGGTTGTGTAATAGGAATTAAATTAATCTCAAAATCAATCTATCGGGTGGAGGAACATCTCGAAATTCCTCGGGAAACACATCCTCAATTTCCCTAACAATAGGAACTTCAGAAAGACTAGGACTTTCTACTCTGGTATCTACCACATGTGCCAAGAATGCAAAGCATTCTTGTTGTATTAGTCTCTTAGCTACCATTACTGACACTAGATAGGTTGTAAGAATCTTTTTTCCCCCCTGAAAGACCCATGTCTTATCACCGTATGTAAACATAGCTTGCTTGGAACCACAATCCAAGACAACCGTATACTTATCTAGGGTATCCATCTCGAGAATTACATCAATCCCATGCATCTCAAGTTGTGACAAAGTGGGTTTTCTGGCTTAATTTCGAGGACGAAATATCTTTTAAGGTGTGTAGGATGTGATGGAGTGGACTTTTAGAATCCTAAATGTCCAATGATTTAAGTGAAAGCATAAAGTTTAGATAGATTGAGGGTTCCAAGCTCATGACAAAGTAGGTTTGTTGATTGATGTTAGTATCATGATTAAGATCCTTAACTTTATGCCTTTTGAGGAATTTAATTGAATGATCTAACGATTGAGTTTTGGCACCAAATTCGTGTACAAGGTACCTTGAGTAGTGAGGAATCTATGGTTAAAATTTGGTGGCAATTGGATGTTTCTAGAGGGAGTTATTTAAGTTTGAATACCATGAAATAATGTGAATTTTGGTTTATGTGTTTACCAAAGTTTTGATTATGTAGCTTAGATCTCGTTTTGCTGTAGTGTCATGCGGCCTTACTCCTTGCTGCGGATTGGTGAAGTAGATAGACCCTAGCCCCGAATCCAAGCTGGTGGGGGCTCCATCTCAGTCGCGCATGAGGTGCTAATGGACATGTTTGTGCCATGTTCACGTACAGTTACCAGTTTGACTAATGTCGAAACAAAACGCATGGTCGTGGCTTTGAGAACGTGGGATGAGAAACGGGATGCGGGAGGAACTCCCACCTCCCCATCTGTACTAGTTATCCACTGCATTTCACAATTGGGGAGCATCGTGATCGGAAGCGGCATCGTGATCGGAAGCAGTTAGAGTAGAATACACGAAGCGAGGAGGAGGTGGAGTTGTTTAATTACTCATCAGGATCAGCAACTACGGCAGTAGTCGACGTCGCCTAGTTGTCATACAACGTGAAGACGAGCAGTAGCAGGCGGCATCTGAGTCCTTGCCGATGGAGATTCATGGACATGGAGGCGGCATCAGAAGCAATCTGCGAGGAGGAGCAGCGATGGAGCGAGGAACCAGACCGGTGACGTGCCAGGGAGGCTCAAACAAAGGCGTTGGGTAACGATCTCCTTCCGTGGATCTTCCCCATTGAGACGGTGAGTTCCTGGAGCCCGTGGTGGCACTTGAGAGCAGGCGACAGTGAGCCTACGTAGGCGGCGCCCGGAGGTGTGGTCGATCATCCAAGCAACCGCAAGAGGCAGGATGAAGCCAACGAGTTCCGTGGGCGCAGACCGGTGGAACCCATGCTGGAGAACTGCCACGCGCAGCATCGACAGGAGACCAACCGCACAGTGGTGGCAGGACTCGCGAGTGAAGAGGAGCTCTGCTGAGCCTAGACTCGACGATCTCCGCTACTCGTTGTGGAGCCACGACGGTTCTCATCTCAGGCGGAAGCTCAGTTTATGGACCTACGTGGACAGAACGCGTCACATCCTTCCGGTGAGAAGGGACGAACAGAGAGCTTCGGCGCCGAGATCCCTGGAGTCCCAGCCGGCAGCGGCGTTGCGGAAGGAGAGCCCCGCTGGGGAATCGGTCTTGAGAGAGAGAGTGAGGGATCACGTGGGATAGAAGGAAGGAGTCGTTGCCCTATTGCCATGTGGCAGTCTGTGATTCGCCAGAAAAGGTATTTACATCAGAATTGTTCAGTTCTTAGATAAATCACAGTAATTAGCTCGGTTATCAAAAAAATACAAACAAGGTATCATTATTCTCAGAAAAAAATAGTAGAACAATATCCAACTATGATATCAAGCTTTTGATGCACTAATTTCAATAATTTTAAGTAAGATGCATATTACTTATATCATGTGTCATAAATAACAAATGATGGTCTAAAACTATGATAATATGTTACTGAATCCATAATAATGTTCATAATGTATCTAAAATCAGATATTATAATGTTGATGCATGAAAGCATATAATTTGATTCATATGGCTAATTATGGCTAATAACACTAAAGATAATGCAATAAATACACACATGCTCAATAAATGTTGAAATTCACATAAACCTCTTATATCAGTAACATGAAAATAATATGTAAACCTGAGATCAATTTTATGCACGAAATTCATGTTATATGAAGAGCACCCTTAATACATGTGACATAACCTTAATATGGTTAATGAAAGTGACATAATGTTAAATATGTTCATATAATAATATGACACATGAGTATATCCAGTTGATGAACTATAATCTGGAATATGACATCAGTAAGATAAATATAAGACAAGAATATAAGTAATCATGAGAATATCCTAATGAGCTAAGTGAATCATAAAATGAACACGAATTGGGTTAAGACGAGATGTAAGATGATGAGAACCTGATGATAGTTATGGTCTTGTCTTGATCAGGTTTGACTAAGCTTATAGATGACATGAAGAATATGTGATTAGGTTTTTCTTGATCAAGGTACGCTATTACCTCTTACTTGGCTTATTATACAATATGCTTGTGTTATATGAGTAGTAAAATACTTGGCATATGGTATTGATTGAAATGATTGTTCTTGTATGCTATGTTGTTTGATTCTCCATACTTATTGCTATGAACACATGAAACATAATATATTTGTTTCATTATATCTAAGGACTTCAACTCTTTGGTAGTAAAGTGCTGAAAATAAGTACTTCAACTCTTTGGTAGTAAAGTAATTGGAAGTGATCCAACTCTTTGGTAGTAGATCACATTGTGAAATGATCCAACTCTTTGGTAGTAGATCATTAAGGCCTTAATGCATTCAACTCTCAGGTAGTAAATGCATGGATGATATAATGGAAAATGTGCTTAAAATATGTGTTCTCTTTTGTTAATGAATATCTTTGTGCAAGTATACGCTTTTCTTATATTCTTCTGTTACTGCCAAGTATTAGTTTTATCTTATTGCCAAGATATGATGAGAGGTAAATAAAAGGCATGTAGGCGTACTCAGTACAATATTCATGAAATATTGTGCTGACGTGTACCGCATGTAATCTTTTGTTTAGGTTGTGGTTATGCTCTTGAAGATCCAGGATAGTGAGAGTTGTGTGGCGAGCTGATGTACATGTGGACCTATTGTCTTAAGATCCTGTTGTTTAGATGTAGTACATGTATATGTATAAGTTTGCTGTTCAATATGTAATATCAAATGTTGTAACAATTCATGTTGTAATTATATGTTGAATGGTGAACATGTGTGTATGGTTTTATTATTGTTCATGTACATGTGCTACTGATTGTTTCCTTCTGACTCCCTCTAATTTTCTTCTTCTTAGCCTTATGTGGGATCTTTAAATTGGGATTCCCGCCGAGGTGAGGGTTTCAATTTGTACGTCACACAACAGATTAAGTCTTAGAAAATCCGGGGACGTCACAAGTGGTATCAGGGCATGAACAATAGCAAAGCCTGACATTTGTTCATTATGCAACTCAAAACTAAAGTACCTTGAACTTAATAATCTTTTAGGGTTAGAATAGTCGTCTTTTAGAGACTAGATCTGACCTAGCTTCTAGGTTAGCACCTAGATGTCCGAGAACTAGGCCTAGACTGGTGCTTGTTGTATAGCAAGTCCTTAGATGTCGTTCTTTTCTTGTAGTGCAACGGTATGGGACGTTGCACTATTTGGAAATGACGTGCATCAAGGGAAGAGAAACCCTAGACATATGACGCTCGTTGTCTAGAGTAGCTACACTAGTCTACCCCTTGTTATCACCCTTTTCACTAGTTTTCATGACACTGTACTCTCTACTATGTGTGGGACACTCATTTTCAGGATTTGGTTTTTGATTCCAAACAGATCGAACCTTGATAGTTTTCTCTGACGCTTGTTTTATTGGAGAAAAACTATATAATATTTTATTATGTATATGTATTACAAAAATGTGTCCCCACACATGTACGAGTAGGAGGTGATGATGCAACCTAAGTGAGAAATGAATGACATCAGTCTAGAAGAGAGTGTAGTTCTAGATTAGATGTCTAGAGCCTTGTTGGAATATATATTAGAGGGAATAGATGAAATAAGCTTTGATGTAAGTCTTACATAGATGATATAAGATGGTTATGATGATATATGTTTGTCCTTGAGGACTTAAGTTTGGTTTTGAGGATTTAGATAAGTTTTATGATACAAGTAACTAGGATTTTATGAGATAAGATATGTTAAGCTATGACTAAGTTGTGAGTCAGCATGAGCCTCAAGCTCTTTTACAAAGGAGGACCTCTAGTGTTAGGACTAGTTTTGGGGTTAGCTCAAGAGAGAGCGAGACCCACAGGGAGAAGGTCAGAGAACCTAGACTCCAAGATATGAGAATTCTGAGATATGTGATATGATATGTCCTAAACTAGACTACTCCTGAGTGAATGAGTTGTGTTGCTTAATGCATGATTCCTATAGCTTTGTTGAACCCTAGATGTCCTTGGGAGAACCAAACCCTAGAGACAGAGAGAGGCTGGATATATGTGCATATGTGAACATGAATATGAGTTCCTGCCATCTGGGTGAGGGAGAGAGCCCAAGACCCTGGAGGAGGTAGCTATGTTAGTTTCTGTGAAGCCTCATGCTCGGGTTGGTGGTTTCCCACGTAGGACGCTAGTGGTGTATATGTAAGAGAGTTTTGGGTAAGCGTGTTTCATAGGTAGAGATCTATGATGAGAATATCATAGCATGTTTTGGTTTGTGCTTACGTGGCTAGAGCTATGAGGCTATTAGTTAGTGCCAATGAGGTATACCTGAGAACCCTAGACCGAGAGGGAAGATATAGTTTGTGCATATGAGATACTCATAAAGTTGAGTTAGCTCAGAGAGATTGAGCATGACATTACCCTCATGGTATGGGTTAGAGGAACCTCATTTGGACTACATAAAGTTTTGATACATGTTTCACGAGCCACTTGTATAAGTTTGTTAGCACAACCATGATATAATATATGTAAGCATGTGATCTAATCTCGAGATGTGATATATAAACATGATATGATGTAAACCTAGAGATGGTTAAATACATATCGATGCATAAATGGTTAACCATATACATAAATAATGATGATAATGTGATATAGTTGGTTAATCTTGTGATAAAAACTTCATAAATGGGACAATTTATAATGAGCAATGAGATAAGATCATAGGAGAGATATATGTTACACAAGGTGTTAATCTTAGTGCTTAATAAAGAAAAAAAATGTAATTTGAAGGTTAGCACAACATAACATATATGACACCTTGATATGATCTAGATGGATAATGTGGGTTAATTATAGTTAACCCCCTCCTAAAAAAAGACATATGTTAATGTTGAACATGTTCTAATAATTAGCTCAGTAAAATGTTGATGACACCTTGATACAATGGGTTAACTTTGGTTAACTCCTTTGGATACATGGTTCTAGATAACCTTTGCAGATATGTTACACATAATAGTGCCCCACATGTGGATGAAGACATGATAGTTTTCCTTGGAGTACGAGTATGGTTGACTTTCGAGGACGAAAGTTCTTTTAAGATGTATATGATGTGACAAAGTGGGTTTTCTGGCTTAATTTCGAGGACGAAATATCTTTTAAGGTGTGTAGGATGTGATGGAGTGGACTTTTAGAATCCTAAATGTCCAATGAGTTAAGTGAAAGCATAAAGTTTAGATAGATTGAGGGTTCCAAGCTCATGACAAAGTAGGTTTGTTGATTGATGTTATTATCATGATTAAGATCCTTAACTTTATGCCTTTTGAGGAATTTATTTGAATGATCTAACGATTGAGTTTTGGCACCAAATTCGTGTACAATGTACCTTGAGTAGTGAGGAATCTATGGTTAAAATTTGGTGGCAATTGGATGTTTCTAGAGGGAGTTATTTAAGTTTGAATACCATGAAATAATGTGAATTTTGGTTTATGTGTTTACCAAAGTTTTGATTATGTAGCTTAGATCTTGTTTTGCTGTAGTGTCATGCGGCCTTACTCCTTGCTGCGGATTGGTGAAGTAGATAGACCCTAGCCCCGAATCCAAGCTGGTGGGGGCTCCATCTCAGTCGTGCATGAGGTGCTAATGGACATGTTTGTGCCATGTTCACGTACAGTTACCAGTTTGACTAATGTGGAAACTAAACGCATGGTCGTGGCTTTGAGAACGTGGGATGAGAAACAGGACGAGGGAGGAACTCCCACCTCCCCATCTGTACTAGTTATCCACTGCATTTCACAATTGGGGAGCATCGTGATCGGAAGCGGCATCGTGATCGGAAGCAGTTAGAGTAGAATACACGAAGCGAGGAGGAGGTGGAGTTGTTTAATTACTCATCAAGAGCAGCAACTACGGCAGTAGTCGACGTCGCCTAGTTGTCATACAACGTGAAGACTAGCAGTAACAGGCGGCATCTGAGTCCTTGCCGACGGAGATTCATGGACATGGAGGAGGCATCAGAAGCAGTCTGCGAGGAGGAGCAACGATGGAGCGAGGAACCAGACCGATGACGTGCCGGGGAGGCTCAAACAAAGGCGTTGGGTAATGATCTCCTTCCGTGGATCTTCCCCATTGAGGCGGCGAGTTCCTGGAGCCCGTGGTGGCACTTGAGAGCAGGCGACAATGAACCTACGCAGGCGGCGCCCAGAGGTGTGGTCGATCTTCCAAGCAACCGCAAGAGGCAGGATGAAGCCAGCGAGTTCCGTGGGCACAGACCGGTGGAACCCATGCTGGAGAACTGCCACGCGCAGCATCGACAGGAGACCAACCGCACGGTGGTGGCAGGACTCGCGAGTGAAGAGGAGCTCTGTTGAGCCTAGACTCGACGATCTCCGCTACTCGTTGTGGAGCCACGACGGTTCTCATCTCAGGCGGAAGCTCAGTTTATGGACCTACGTGGACAGAACGCGTCACATCCTTCCGGTGAGAAGGGACGAACAGAGAGCTTCGGCGCCGAGATCCCTGGAGTCCCAGGCGGCAGCGGCGTTGCGGAAGGAGAGCCCTGCTGGGGAATCGGTCTTGAGAGAGAGTGCGAGGGATCACGTGGGAAAGAAGGAAGGAGTCGTTGCCCTATTGCCATGTGGCAGTCTGTGATTCGCCAGAAAAGATATTTACATCAGAATTGTTCAGTTCTTAGATAAATCACAGTAATTAGCTCGGTTATCAGAAAAATACAAACATGGTATCATTATTCTCAGAAAAAAAATAGTAGAACAATTTCCAACTATGATATCAGGCTTTTGATGCACTAATTTCAATAATTTTAAGTAAGATGCATATTACTTATATCATGTGTTATAAATAACAAATGATGGCCTAAAATTATGAGAATATGTTACTGAATCCATAATCATGTTCATAATGTATCTAAATTCAGATATTAAAATGTTGATGCATGAAAGCATATAATTTGATTAATATGGCTAATTATGGCTAATAACACTAAAGATAATGCAATAAATACATGCATGCTCAATAAATGTTGAAATTCACATAAAACTCTTATATCAGTAACATGAAAATAATATGTAAACTTGAGATCAATTTTATGCACGAAATTTATTTTATATGAAGAGCACCCTTAATACATGTGATGTAACCTTAATATGGTTAATGAAAGTGACATAATGTTAAATATGTTCATATAATAATATGACACATGAGTATATCCAGTTGATGAACTATAATCTGGAATATGACATCAGTAAGATAAATATAAGACAAGAATATAAGTAATCATGAGAATATCCTAATGAGCTAAGTGAATCATAAAATGAACACGAATAGGGTTAAGACGAGATGTAAGATGATGAGAACCTGATGATAGTTATGGTCTTGTCTTGATCAGGTTTGACTAAGCTTATAGATGACATGAAGAATATGTGATTAGGTTTTTCTTGATCAAGGTACGCTATTACCTCTTACTTGGCTTATTATACAATATGCTTGTGTTATATGAGTAGTAAAATACTTGGCATATGGTATTGATTGAAATGATTGTTCTTGTATGCTATGTTGTTTGATTCTCCATACTTATTGCTTTGAACACATGAAACATAATATATTTGTTCCATTATATCTAAGCACTTCAACTCTTTGGTAGTAAAGTGCTGAAAATAAGTACTTCAACTCTTTGGTAGTAAAGTACTTGGAAGTGATCCAACTCTTTGGTAGTAGATCACATTGTGAAATGATCCAACTCTTTGGTAGTAGATCATAAAGGCCTTAATGCATTCAACTCTCAGGTAGTAAATGCATGGATGTTATAATGGAAAATGTGCTTAAAATATGTGTTCTCTTTTGTTAATGAATATCTTTGTGCAAGTATACACTTTTCTTATATTCTTCTATTACTGCCAAGTATTAGTTTTATCTTATTGCCAAGATATGATGAGAGGTAAATAAAAGACACGTAGGCGTACTCAGTACAATATTCATGAAATATTGTGCTGACGTGTACCGCATGTAATCTTTTGTTTAGGTTGTGGTTATGCTCTTGAAGATCCAGGATAGTGAGAGTTGTGTGGCGAGCTGATGTACAGGTGGACCTGTTGTCTTAAGATCCTGTTGTTTAGATGTAGTACATGTATATCTATAAGTTTGCTGTTCAATATGTAATATCAAATGTTGTAACAATTCATGTTGTAATTATATGTTGAATGGTGAACATGTGTGTATGGTTTTATTATTGTTCATGTACATGTGCTACTGATTGTTTCCTTCTGACTCCCTCTAATTTTCTTCTTCTTAGCCTTATGTGGGATGTTTAAATTGGGATTCTCGCTGAGGTGAGGGTTTCAATTTGGACGTCACACATCAGATTAAGTCTTAGAAAATCCGGGGACGTCACACAAGTGGTATAAGTTCCACCTAAATGTTGTGTTCTAAAAAAGAATGAACACAGGGAGAGCATACCTCCCGCAACACTATAGATCCAACTAACAAAGTTTCTAATAACAGATTATGCATTCTATGATTGACAAGCATATTGCAATCATGAATCACTTCTTGAGTGATAAAGGAATGCATAGCACCCAGATCAATCAAAATAGATAAAAAAAACAAGATGAAGACATATCAGAACGAAACAACTCCATCTGACCTATCACAACTCATGGATTAACCACTGCCTCCAGCTAATTCATAGCATAGAATCCCGCCAAGGCCTGTTGCCGACCTCGTGCTCTGTTGGCTGGTGTAGATGATCCTACTTGGGATGCTTGTCTGCATCCTCGAGTGCCACTACTGAAATGTTATCTTTGTGAGCCTTGTTGACTCTGCCTCAGTGGTTGGGTTACTTCCATGTCTCTAAGTAGACAATCCATTATCACATGTCATGTCTGTCTACACCTGTAGTAGACTCTGTCCTCCCATTGTGAACTAGTTGGTCCTATCACTGACATTGATGTCGAGCTATGGGCTCCACTTGGTGGAAAACTACACCCTCTACCTTTGCTGGACATCCACTGCATCTGAGCACTAAACCTCTGTGGTTCTACTGGTGCAGTAAACCTTAGTTTCTTAAAATTTCCAGACCTCTATCCATGAAACTGTGTCGATACTTCCGTATTATTTTCCTCTCATTTCTCAGTCACATACCTCTCTATTTGCCTAACTATATAACTCCACAAAGGTGGAAAACCTCTCTCTATTCTCTAGAGAAGATACAGGTGTGGTTAATTCATCCTTCAGACCCTTCTCAAAATGCCAAATTCTCTCCTCGTCTGTTGTAGCCATGTGCAGACAAAACCACAATAGCTCCATAAACTTAACTTCATATTCACTAACCTTCATCAGTCCCTATCTAATCTTCTCAAACTACGAGATCTTCTCATCTAGATAAGTCTTGGGAAAGTATCTACTGAAAAATTCTCGTTGAAATTCTTGCCATCTGGCCTCAACACCTGGTCTTTTCTCTTCTTCAATGGCCCACTAGTGGCTAGTGCTTCCTTTCAGAAGGCATACATCATGCTTAACTTTCTCAACCTCTGGAATATCAAGGATCCTAAAGGCTTTCTCTATCTCAGTAAGCCATGAATCTGCATATGCTGGGTCAGTTGTGCCAACATATTCAGTGGCTCCTACCCGACGCAACCGCTCAAAGGTCTTACCAGATCCATGTCCCTCACTGGGAACTGGTACCCTAGAGGCTGGTGCTGGTATTCGGTCAGCCTTATGTGTCATCATATTCATTATCTGCCCAAGAAGAGCATGAAAGGATGGGTTTTCTAACAGAGTTTGGTCAAGCTGGGGATTCTTAGGCACATGTTCTTCTCTAGCCTGATCCCTTGCACCCCCTCTTGGTGCAACAACAATGCTCTTAGAAGCATGTTCTCCATGTGCTCTAGCCATCTTTCAATTTTACTTCTTCCCCTGTATGAGGAGAAGTCACTATAAGATTCACAAGAGGACACTAGAATAGACTCAACAAACTTAATCCTATGTCTTTGTAGACTCAACGAACCTTAGGCTCTAATACTAATACTTTGTGACGATCCAATTACAAATGAAGCCATCACTAGTAATAGTTGAAGAATAACCATAAGAAGCATAATTAACAAAAATCACTAAGAATTAAAACCATTTTGCACATAGATCCTTTTCCAAGAAAATTCTTATAGAGAGATTCAAAACTTTATATACATGTGGTTCATATTGTACATATGTTTGTACCGTCTCATCTCGAGGATAACAAGTACCAGTTGGTTTACTCAATATATATAATAGAATTATAAAACCTCGAGGTAATCAAACTAAAATCTCAAGTCGTTCATAAAAACCACAAAGAACTATCTCCTGAGGACCTGAGAGTACAGAGACGACACATAGGACTTCTATCTTCATAACACGACAGACAATATACTCGACCTAAGCTACTATTGTTGTCCCTATTGATGTGGTCCTTCCTCTACAGGTCAGTTTCTACCTCCTCGTTCGTATCCACCTAAAAATTGTGGATCCCACAGTGTGAGACTATTGTCCCAATGAGAGATATTACACTTTGCCAACAATATTATTATCACAGGAAATAGTATAAAACTGAGCAGAGGATACTTTATGCAAATAGTAGGTATATTTGCAATACAAAGCATAAAAAATGATAACAAAGTTAAAAATCATCTATTTGCTTTATGAGGAATATGAAGAACATGTATAACATCTATCTACTAAGATGTATAAATGTAATGAAGAATCAACCAATTTTTCCATATTCGATCCTTAAGCAAATATGCTACACGGCTAATTACAGGTTCACATTCACACTTGTGCCCAGAGCAGATGATGTATACTTCTCATGCTCCAACCGACCACTAGTACGTCAAAATCAATACCATACAAGGTCAATGGCAGAGTCGGCTATAAAGACCTCACCTGTCTCAGTCACTACGAGATAACTGGTAGGACATCTTGTGGCAACTGTAATTAGCTATTCCAGGGTATAGGGACATCTTTGCTATAGGGTTACATTCGTAGCATGTACTCTCTTCGGGAGAAGACCACTGAGCTTTCCCAAATTATTTGTCACCAGGAAGACCACTGAGCGATCCTGGTTTAGTTTCATCAGGAAGTCCACTGAGCAACCTAGTGTAGTTGGGGAGTCCACTGAGCACCCCTATTTAGTTTGGGGAGTCCACTGAGCACCTCGGTATATTGATTACATATTCAAAAAATATGTATACTGAGTGAAACTCATTTCACCATTCAGCAAATCCTGACACCGAATGGATCTATGGACTGGGAAACTACATGCTAATGTTTAACTTGCTTAATTAAGTGCATTACAATATCTTTTACAATCAATAAAGTTGCAAACAAGAATTATATCAGATTCTACAAAGAAAGGTATAAATATGTTTATCCAATACTTTCATACTCTTTGGAACACATATAACACTTAGGGTCTCAATTTCTTATCATCATCATGCTTGGGTATTCAAAACCCTTAGTTCATCACTGAGTACTGTCACCACTTAGCAGGTAACCATTACCTCTAGGTCATCAGACCAAGGTATTGATTCACATAGTTCACGAAGCTCATTGACATTGTATCATATAAACATTATAGCTCTTACTTAGCTATTCTCATCACCTCATGATTCCTGAATGGTTAGTATATCATGCTAACAATAATATCAAATACATGTAATAACCCTGTAATGTAAAAGAAACACATTCTTATCATTAATTAGGGTTAGAGTTTCCCTTCATCAACTGATTAGGGTTTCAAACCATCTCATCACCCATTCTTAGGGTTATGATTTACCTTTATTAATCAATTAGGGTTTCAAGATTATATCACAAAGGATTAAGCCCTAATTCATACTCCATTCATCTTAGGGGTATCAACCTACACTTATTATATTATTATTTTAGGTTTCTCTCTCATCCTTACTTAGGATGTTGAGTGCAATATTAGCAAATTGCATTAATATCATTGCATAATAATGTTTCATTTAACCACACACAACATATATCACTTAGTTAAATACATTGGATTGAAGCATACCTACCATATCGAGCATCATGGTGTTTATATACTATCATATTGTGTTTGAGATACAACCTTCACATCCTATCATGTATCCATGTCGGTCATGTGATGAAACCACATCATCCTATCATTTTTAGGGTGTATCCCCTAACACCATACCGTATAGCCATCTCGGATTAACTATCACTTAGTTAAAATTATCCTCATATCATGTATGAGCTAGATGCTTGACTTTATATCGGGTATAATGGTATTCTTGATACCATATCATGCACTTGATGTGCACTATATCAGGCATAGACTGTATGCCTCATCATGTATTGCTTAAGTGGTAATACCATGTCAGTTTTCCCATATTGGATTGTCATATCGCGTTACTATATTGATTATCATATCATATTACCAAGTTGGTTAGACCAATAAACTCATAACCCTTTATCCATTCAAGGATCATATGTATTATATAATTGAATAATCAATCTAGGTATCTAATTTCTCTTCAACCCATCACAAATTAATAGGGTTATGTCGGGTTTCAAAGGCATATCGAATTTCAAAGGCATATCGATTTTCCACTTCTTCATCTAGGGTTTTTAATCTTCATATTGGTTAGGGGTACCATATCGTGTAAAAGATAAAATATTAACCTTGTATCGTGCATAAGGTGTAAGTAGGTACCTCCCATATTGTTCATAAGACATGCCTCATATCGTTCATGAGGTATCTCCCACTTCTATATTGGGTTAACCACCATCTTGGGTTCTATCTCAGATTTTAAGGTAGTTCAACCCCATATTGGGGTGTACCATGATGATGTCATCATCATAAACATCAAGACATTTCTCTTGCTATTCCAAATCATGGACAACAGTCCTAACAACTTACTGGAACTCAAAGGAACATCAATTGATCAATGGATTTTGAAATTGAAAGTTAATCAACAAGTTCAACAATATTGAAAATGGATAATAACATAGATGGGTTCAAGTTATATAACCCACCTCTAAAGAAACTTCCAAGCTTCAAGCTCCAACTCTTCACATTCCCAAGGTTAAATATGAGCTTCTCCAAGATCCAATACTTGAGATCCTTAGCACTTGCATGATATCTTCCCTCGTAGTGGCAGATATCACCTTGCTAGGTTGATATCCCCTACTTGGCCGATATCCTTTGTTCTTTGGCTGATACCAAGCTCTACAACTCTACTCTCATTCACGATGCATGATACTAGAGTGATATTCATGACATATAAGATAAGGATGATAACAAGATCTGAAAATTCTACTAATAGGTGAAGCAAAGGGTATTTATACTTGTATTTTATGAAAAAGAGTGTAAGAGGTGTCATTAGCTTAAGCTACTAAGTTTCACATTGCCATGCATGTATTGACACATGTATTTGTTTGCATCACATCATTATCTTGTCATGCAAAAATAAAAGCTAAAAGATAATTCAAGGGATAAGGGTTGTCCCTTTGGTTATCTTCTAGGGCAAGTTACTTCTACTCATCTTATTATTATATTCAATACAACCTTTTCCAAAGAAAAGTTGCAAGTCAATAAATATGACTTACTTGAGGTGCTTAGCCCATCATGGGAAAATCCAAGAGTCAAAAAAATAATAGGAGACTCCATCTATGGCTCCTGGGCTGATAGGGACTCCCACTTCAAGTCTACAACTTGATATAGTTCATATAAAGCTTTCAACTATACAACTTCCTTAGTCTTTTCATGACCAAGAGTGCTACCACTCTAGGATGATTCAAACATAGTGTCTCCTTCTTGCTCTCTCCTCTAGATGATACTATGAAGGAGTAAGGACACTTTAGAAGTGGTAATTTACACATCAACCCAACTTTTTAGATAATTTACAATTTGCACCACAATTGATGCATAAAGCACATATCATTATTCAACCAAATGTTCTCACTTAGAATTTAGGCTTTCCACAAGCCACAACTTAGCATCATTTTCTTTCTCATGATGTTAGAATACTTAGGTTACATTCAACATGTAACATTTTGCAATATAACCCCTCATCTTGGGTAAATTGCACTTCACACTCAAACTATCATATAAAGCACACATAGTTTGCAATTCAGCTCAAACTTGAAAATAAACTTCACAAAGAGTCTTAATTACTTTTTAAAAGATTAGAACAAGTTTTAAATAACTTACTTAATAAAAACTTCTAGGGTTAAGCCATAACCCAGGTCAGGTATGTTACAATTATCAACCCCTAAAAAGGATTTCGTCCCCAAAATCTCAAGAGAAAAGTGAAGGGTACTTCCTCCTCATTTCTTCCTCTAGTTCCCATGTGGCTTTTTCAATGACACAGTGATTCCATAGAACTTTCACAAGAACTATGACTTTCTTCTTCAACTTCTTGACTATTCTGTCAAGAATCATCATTGGACCTTCCACATAGGATATATCTTCATTTAATTCAACCTCTATAGGTTGCAACACCATCTCTGTATTGGGATGACACTTTCTCAATATGGACACATGAAACACTGGGTGTCGTCTATGTAGCTCAGGTGGCAATTCCAACCTATAAGATACATTTCTAATCCATGTTGTCACTGGGTAAGGTCTGAAAACTACTAGAGGGGGGGGGTGAATAGAGTTTTATAAAGATTTTAATAATTAATTAACTCAAACAACCACAATGAAAATATTGGACAAGGAGACACAGGGTTTAGAGTGGTTCCAACCTTAGCAAATACTAAGGAAGTCAGTCCACTACCCGGTTGCTTACCCAACCGGGATTTGAAAAGAAATTTATTTTATTACCTCGCAAGGACTTTACATAAAATACAATTTCTTTTCCCAAACCCTTCAAGCAGCCTTCACCTAGAAGTAATCGCCCAACCTTGAAGCAGCCTTCCCTTGAAGTAGGTGCACCAACTCCCGTTGCACCAGCCTTCTGAAGTAGCTTCCCGTGCGATAGCCTTCTTGAAGTAGCTTGAAGTCCCCTTCTCCACCTGAGAAGTCAACCCTCTCCGATCCGCAGCCTCCAACCCGAGGAGTAGCAAGGAGAGTACAAAGGATAAAAAGGAACAAGAAGGAAAATAGAAATTACAATACCGTTGTAAGCACAAGGCTTGATTTGCCTATATCAAGCGTATAGATCTCCTAACCAATGTGTATGACAATGTGATTGTAGTGGATAGGAGATACTAGCCTATAGGACACGAAATGGGAGCAATAGGAATGAATGGCAAGTGTAGGAATTGCTCTATTGCTCTAAAACAGATTGCAAGTGAGTATTCAAGCTCAAGTATAGCACAAGTATATCTTAGGTGTATTTTGGTGTCCTAAGGCATGTCCTATTTATAGGAGTGGCCTATGAATACTTAAGGACGTTCTAGACAACTTCTAGGGGCTTCTAAGTGCTTAACTAGCCGTTAGATATAAGTTAGGTGCATTAGTAACGGCTAGTTACTTTATTCTGCAGTTGCTGTCAGAGACCATCTCGGTCGACAATTTGTCGACCGAGATACCTACTCGGTCGAAGTTTTGTCGACCGACAGGCTCTCTGGATCAATGTTCATTTGCAACTGCCAACTACTTTGTCAGTTGTGTCTAACGGCTACTTGGGTCATTCTCGGTCGAGAAGTTTGTCGACCGAGAGTGTCTCGGTCGAGGAGTGTGGTCGACCGAGATTGACCCTGTTTTCAATCTTTTAATTAAACCACTAAGTATGAGTGTGCATATGTGATCCTATTTGAAGGAGATGACTTATCTAAGTGTGGTGTTTATCTAGGGAGATCTAACGCTTGATTTACATGAAGTCTAAGTACTTGTACATTATATATTTGTACAAGTTTACAGCAATTTTACAGCAGTCTGTAAATCTCAAATAGATAGCAATTTTGATTAATTTCAGCAATTTTACAGCAGTCTGTAAATTAGTGACATGCTCGGTCGACAATTGTTCGACCGAATGTTCACTCGGTCGACAAATGCTCGACCGACCAAGTTTCTGAAAAGTGTTCAGAAATTGATTTCAAGCAAAAAGAAATTATACAAATTAGAGCTCAATTGTGTTGAGATAAGACATTATGATATCAAGAATCAGTTTAGGTCAAATCTCAAATAGTTAATTTTAAGCTACTAGGTTTTAGGAATCCAAGCTAACTCATCATTCCTTTTCTTATATGGGCATGAAAATGAATAGTGTCCAAGACGCATGCAATAATGACAACTAATAGCATCAACTTCATTTCTCTTTCTAGGAATTGAGTTCCTTGGTACAAATATAATCTTGGATGCTTTAGCTCTTTTGGGTTTATTTCTACTTGGATCGTATCCTAATCCTCTTTTTCCATTATAGCTAGAGGAAATTTTCAGAATGTTTTCAAGCATGTCATTTCCTCTTAACTCATTTACATTTCTTTGTAACTTAGCAATATCTTTCTTTGCCTGATCTAAATTGGATACTAGAAAGTTTCTTTCTTTGACAACCTCATCATAATCTAAATGTGAACATAGAATAGGTTGTTTCTGAAGATCATTCACTTGAGTTTGCAAATTTGATTTTTCTAAGGAAAGAAGATTGCAATTAGCTTCTACCGATTTTAACTTAAGAGCATAATCTTCATTTTCCTTTTTGAGATTTTCATTTTCGGATACAAGAGCAAGAAGTTTAGCATTTAAATCTTTATTTGCTTTCTTAAGTTTCTTCTTGCACTCAATATATTTCTGATGAGTATCTTGAAGACTAGCAATTATATCTTCTTTTGATAGATCATAAAGACTTACCTCTTCTTCGTCTTCATTTGTTGTAGCAATGAGGCATTCTACTTCTTCATCATCGCTATCATCACTTGAATCATCCCATGCAGCTCGATATGCTTTTTCTTTCTTTTTGTGAGATGATTTCTTCCCTTTCTTGAGTGTTGGACAATCACTTTTCATATGTCCTTTTTTACCACATTCGAAGCACCTGGAAGAAGAAACACTAGAAGTTTTATTAGTTTTAAAACTTTTATATTGCTTACCATTTACAACGAGAGTTTCTTCTTCACTATCATCTTCACTTGTGTCATGATTGTCTTTAGTTGAAGCTTTGAATGCAATGTCCTTCTTTTCCCATGTTGACGTTCATGTTCTCTTCTTTCTTCCTCTTCTAGATCTGCCTCATGAGCTTCTAAATTGCCAATGAGTTGCTCCATTTTGAGTCGAGTGAGGTCATTTGCTTCTGCAATGGCTGTCACCTTTAGCTTGTATTTCGGAGGAAGTGATCGAAGAATTTTTGATACCTGATCTTCCTCAGGAACAGGTTTTCCTAGGGCACTTAAACCATTAACAATAGTAGAGAATTTTGAAAACATTTCACTAATAGACTCATTAGGATCCATACGAAAATGTTCAAATTTCGTTTTAAGCATGCTAACTTTGGAATTTCTGACTTGGGCTGTACCCTCATAAGTTATAGATAGTTTATGCCAAATATCATAAGCTGTATCACAATTAGATATTCTATTAAATTCTCCTACTGAAATAGAACAATATAAAATGCTTACAGCTTTTGCATTCATTTGGGCCAGCTTTACCGTGTTTGCATCCCATTCCACAAAATCATTTTGAGGAAGCACATATGGAGTAGATACTATCCTCCATAGATCCCAGTTGATGCCTTGGAAGTAGAACTGCATCCTTCTCTTCCAATATTGGTAGTTTGTTCCATCGAACACTGGAGGCCTAGCAACAAGTGTCCCTTCAATGTTGAGGTTGTTGAGCATTCCATCACCCATTTCTTCAAGACCTTGTTAGGGTTCCTTGAAGCCTCGCTCTGATACCAATTGAAAACTACTAGAGGGGGGGGGTGAATAGAGTTTTATAAAGATTTTAATAATTAATTTACTCAAACAACCACAATGAAAATATTGGACAAGGAGACACAGGGTTTAGAGTGGTTCCAACCTTAGCAAATACTAAGGAAGTCAGTCCACTACCCGATTTCTTACCCAACCGGGATTTGAAAAGAAATTTATTTTATTACCTCGCAAGGACTTTACATAAAATACAATTTCTTTTCCCAAACCCTTCAAGCAGCCTTCACCTAGAAGTAATCGCCCAACCTTGAAGCAGCCTTCCCTTGAAGTAGGTGCACCAACTCCCGTTGCACCAGCCTTCTGAAGTAGCTTCCCGTGCGATAGCCTTCTTGAAGTAGCTTGAAGTCCCCTTCTCCACCTGAGAAGTCAACCCTCTCCGATCTGCAGCCTCCAACCCTAGGAGTAGCAAGGAGAGTACAAAGGATAAAAAGGAACAAGAAGGAAAATAGAAATTACAATACCGTTGTAAGCACAAGGCTTGATTTGCCTATATCAAGCGTATAGATCTCCTAACCAATGTGTATGACAATGTGATTGTAGGGGATAGGAGATACTAGCCTATAGGACACGAAATGGGAGCAATAGGAATGAATGGCAAGTGTAGGAATTGCTCTATTGCTCTAAAACAGATTGCAAGTGAGTATTCAAGCTCAAGTATAGCACAAGTATATCTTAGGTGTATTTTGGTGTCCTAAGGCATGTCCTATTTATAGGAGTGGCCTATGAATACTTAAGGACGTTCTAGACAACTTCTAGGGGCTTCTAAGTGCTTAACTAGCCGTTAGATATAAGTTAGGTGCATTAGTAACGGCTAGTTACTTTATTCTGCAGTTGCTGTCAGAGACCATCTCGGTCGACAATTTGTCGACCGAGATACCTACTCGGTCGAAGTTTTGTCGACCGACAGGCTCTCTGGATCAATGTTCATTTGCAACTGCCAACTACTTTGTCAGCTGTGTCTAACGGCTACTTGGGTCATTCTCGGTCGAGAAGTTTGTCGACCGAGAGTGTCTCGGTCGAGGAGTGTGGTCGACCGAGATTGACCCTGTTTTCAATCTTTTAATTAAACCACTAAGTATGAGTGTGCATATGTGATCCTATTTGAAGGAGATGACTTATCTAAGTGTGGTGTTTAGCTAGGGAGATCTAACGCTTGATTTACATGAAGTCTAAGTACTTGTACATTATATATTTGTACAAGTTTACAATTGATTTACATTGCATGACATTTACAAGCATTCAAGCGTATGGATTCCCTATAACTTTGTCATCACCTTGTTCCTGCACACTTAAGTAGATCGTTAGATCAACAAGAATGAAATGTTGGTCATCATCGAAACAAAGGGATTTATCATAATGTCCAATTTATCCAACAATCTCCCCCTTTTTGAAGATGACAAACATTTCCTAAAATATGAAATAAGGAAATATAAAGCATGTGAGTTTCATACCTGAAGATCACCTTTTGTATCCATTCTTGTTTTACAAGTGAGTGCTGGCCATCAAGATGAAACTCATTTATATTTATATTTTTGATTTTATATTCTTTCTCCCCCTTTGTCATTTCAAAAAGATATCCAAGTTGAATATTTTAATTTTCTTCTCCCCCTTAATTTTATAATATGCTCCCCCTTAAATAGATATCTATTAGGAACATGGATTTTTTGTCTAATTTTTCCACAATTTGTTTCTCAATCATTTGCAAAGGATGTTAAGCCTTGAAATGATATGAGATTCCCATAAGCTTATGATGAATGTATATTTATTTCTCATTTATCAAGGGATGTTAAGCCCTAAATTAAATGAGAGTCATGTAATCCTAGAGTACATAAAAAAATGTCTCCAACCAAATACAAGGGATGTTAAGCCCTGATTTGTTTAGAGAGTTCCTTTAAGAGCAAGATATATCATTTTGATGAAATTCTTTTTCATACAAATTACTTTTAAGAATCCAAAGATCATAACAAACTCCAAATGATGTTAACAATGTTTTTATAAGCTTCATAATCAAATAATCAAATTTGTTTTTATAAGCTCCCCCTTAATCTTACAATTTAAGCAATTTGAGGCTTTTAAGGTCACAAATGATTTTAAATTTTGATTTTGACTTTTATCAAAAGTATACTAAGATTAAGTTCAATAAATTGATGTCCAAATAAGCATTTTGTCAAAGCTTATTTTAGGTCGCCCTTGACTACGACCATAGTGCCCCTTGGCTAAATTTTGTTTTTAACCAAGAGGCAGAAATTGCAGATTTCCAATTAAGCATTCATATCAATTTTGATGCATGTTTAAATGATAAGAACATAAAAAGCACGATAAATATTTCAAATCCTTTAAAGATGCCAATAAAAAGTTTGTTACATGGTGCTCTATGTAGGCATTTCTAAGAGATATATAACCAATGAATCATTTTGCTTGCCTATGATAGATCAATAAGAGCATATAATGATAAAAGTAGAAATTTCCTTTAAAACTAAGCATAATTTTAATTTTTGACTTAAATTATTCAGAGAATAAACCAAATTAATCTCAAGTAGACTTTCAAGGATAATTTCCATGATTTATACTTTATTTTACAGTCATTAATCTCAAATAGATAGCAATTTTGATTAATTTCAGCAATTTTACAGCAGTCTGTAAATCAGTGACATGCTCGGTCGACAATTGTTCGACCGAATGTTCACTCGGTCGACAACAAATGCTCGACCGACCAAGTTTCTGAAAAGTGTTCAGAAATCGATTTCAAGCAAAAAGAAATTATACAAATTAGAGCTCAATTGTGTTGAGATAAGACATTATGATATCAAGAATCAGTTTAGGTCAAATCTCAAATAGTTAATTTTAAGCTACTAGGTTTTAGGAATCCAAGCTAACTCATCATTCCTTTTCTTATATGGGCATGAAAATGAATAGTGTCCAAGACGCATGCAATAATGACAACTAATAGCATCAACTTCATTTCTCTTTCTAGGAATTGAGTTCCTTGGTACAAATATAATCTTGGATGCTTTAGCTCTTTTGGGTTTATTTCTACTTGGATCGTATCCTAATCCTCTTTTTCATTATAGCTAGAGGAAATTTTCAGAATGTTTTCAAGCATGTCATTTCCTCTTAACTCATTTACATTTCTTTGTAACTTAGCAATATCTTTCTTTGCCTGATCTAAATTGGATACTAGAAAGTTTCTTTCTTTGACAACCTCATCATAATCTAAATGTGAACATAGCATAGGTTGTTTCTGAAGATCATTCACTTGAGTTTGCAAATTTGATTTTTCTAAGGAAAGAAGATTGCAATTAGCTTCTACCGATTTTAACTTAAGAGCATAATCTTCATTTTCCTTTTTGAGATTTTCATTTTCGGATACAAGAGCAAGAAGTTTAGCATTTAAATCTTTATTTGCTTTCTTAAGTTTCTTCTTGCACTCAATATATTTCTGATGAGTATCTTGAAGACTAGCAATTATATCTTCTTTTGATAGATCATAAAGACTTACCTCTTCTTCGTCTTCATTTGTTGTAGCAATGAGGCATTCTACTTCTTCATCATCGCTATCATCACTTGAATCATCCCATGCAGCTCGATATGCTTTTTCTTTCTTTTTGTGAGATGATTTCTTCCCTTTCTTGAGTGTTGGACAATCACTTTTCATATGTCCTTTCTTACCACATTCGAAGCACCTGGAAGAAGAAACACTAGAAGTTTTATTAGTTTTAAAACTTTTATATTGCTTACCATTTACAACGAGAGTTTCTTCTTCACTATCATCTTCACTTGTGTCATGATTGTCTTTAGTTGAAGCTTTGAATGCAATGTCCTTCTTTTTCCCATGTTGACGTTCATGTTCTCTTCTTTCTTCCTCTTCTAGATCTGCCTCATGAGCTTCTAAATTGCCAATGAGTTGCTCCATTTTGAGTCGAGTGAGGTCATTTGCTTCTGCAATGGCTGTCACCTTTAGCTTGTATTTCGGAGGAAGTGATCGAAGAATTTTTGATTCCTGATCTTCCTCAGGAACAGGTTTTCCTAGGGCACTTAAACCATTAACAATAGTAGAGAATTTTGAAAACATTTCACTAATAGACTCATTAGGATCCATACGAAAATGTTCAAATTTCGTTTTAAGCATGCTAACTTTGGAATTTCTGACTTGGGTTGTACCCTCATAAGTTATAGATAGTTTATGCCAAATATCATAAGCTGTATCATAATTAGATATTCTATTAAATTCTCCTACTGAAATAGAACAATATAAAATGCTTACAGCTTTTGCATTCATTTGGGCCAGCTTTACCGTGTTTGCATCCCATTCCACAAAATCATTTTGAGGAAGCACATATGGAGTAGACACTATCCTCCATAGATCCCAGTTGATGCCTTGGAAGTAGAACTGCATCCTTCTCTTCCAATATTGGTAGTTTGTTCCATCGAACACTGGAGGCCTAGCAACAAGTGTCCCTTCAATGTTGAGGTTGTTGAGCATTCCATCACCCATTTCTTCAAGACCTTGTTAGGGTTCCTTGAAGCCTCACTCTGATACCAATTGAAAACTACTAGAGGGGGGGTGAATAGAGTTTTATAAAGATTTTAATAATTAATTAACTCAAACAACCACAATGAAAATATTGGACAAGGAGACACAGGGTTTAGAGTGGTTCCAACCTTAGCAAATACTAAGGAAGTCAGTCCACTACCCGGTTGCTTACCCAACCGGGATTTGAAAAGAAATTTATTTTATTACCTCGCAAGGACTTTACATAAAATACAATTTCTTTTCCCAAACCCTTCAAGCAGCCTTCACCTAGAAGTAATCGCCCAACCTTGAAGCAGCCTTCCCTTGAAGTAGGTGCACCAACTCCCGTTGCACCAGCCTTCTGAAGTAGCTTCCCGTGCGATAGCCTTCTTGAAGTAGCTTGAAGTCCCCTTCTCCACCTGAGAAGTCAACCCTCTCCGATCCGCAGCCTCCAACCCTAGGAGTAGCAAGGAGAGTACAAAGGATAAAAAGGAACAAGAAGGAAAATAGAAATTACAATACCGTTGTAAGCACAAGGCTTGATTTGCCTATATCAAGCGTATAGATCTCCTAACCAATGTGTATGACAATGTGATTGTAGGGGATAGGAGATACTAGCCTATAGGACACGAAATGGGAGCAATAGGAATGAATGGCAAGTGTAGGAATTGCTCTATTGCTCTAAAACAGATTGCAAGTGAGTATTCAAGCTCAAGTATAGCACAAGTATATCTTAGGTGTATTTTGGTGTCCTAAGGCATGTCCTATTTATAGGAGTGGCCTATGAATACTTAAGGACGTTCTAGACAACTTCTAGGGGCTTCTAAGTGCTTAACTAGCCGTTAGATATAAGTTAGGTGCATTAGTAACGGCTAGTTACTTTATTCTGCAGTTGCTGTCAGAGACCATCTCGGTCGACAATTTGTCGACCGAGATACCTACTCGGTCGAAGTTTTGTCGACCGATAGGCTCTCTGGATCAATGTTCATTTGCAACTGCCAACTACTTTGTCAGCTGTGTCTAATGGCTACTTGGGTCATTCTCGGTCGAGAAGTTTGTCGACCGAGAGTGTCTCGGTCGAGGAGTGTGGTCGACCGAGATTGACCCTGTTTTCAATCTTTTAATTAAACCACTAAGTATGAGTGTGCATATGTGATCCTATTTTAAGGAGATGACTTATCTAAGTGTGGTGTTTAGCTAGGGAGATCTAACGCTTGATTTACATGAAGTCTAAGTACTTGTACATTATATATTTGTACAAGTTTACAATTGATTTACATTGCATGACATTTACAAGCATTCAAGCGTATGGATTCCCTATAACTTTGTCATCACCTTGTTCCTGCACACTTAAGTAGCTCGTTAGATCAACAAGAATGAAATGTTTGTCATCATCGAAACAAAGGGATTTATCATAATGTCCAATTTATCCAACAAGGTCCCATAAATCTAGGAGCTAACTTACCCTTCTTCCCAAATCTGAGAACACCTTTCCAAGGAGAGACCTTGAGATACACTCTGTCTCCAACTTGGAACTATAAAGGTTTACGATGTTTATTGGCATAAGATTTCTATCTATCTTGTGTAGCCTTCAACTGTTGTTATATCACTTTAATCTTTTTAGTTGTTTGTTGCACTAATTCAAGAACCAGAAGTTGTTGTTCTCCTGTCTTAAACCAACATAACAAAGATCTACAATGTGTACCATATAATGCTTCATATGGTGCCATATCAGTACTAGTCTGATAACTATTGTTGTAGGCAAACTCTATTAAGCTCAAGTGTAAGTGCCAACTTCCTACAAACTGAAGAACACATGCTCTAAGAAAGTCCTCCAAAGTCTGTATAATCCTTTTAGACTGCCCATCCATCTGAGGGTGAAAAGTTGTACTAAACTTCAACTGCGTACCTAGGGCTTTATGTAGTTGTTCCCAAAAAATAGCTTGTAAACTGAGGACCTCTATCAGACACAATCGTAGCTGGAACTCCATGCAACTGCACTATATCATCTACATAGATATGTGCAAGTTTCTCAGCGGTATCAGTTGTTTTAACAGGAAGAAAATGTGCTGCCTTAATCAACCTATCAACTATTACCCAAATGAAATCATGACTTTTGGTTGTCTTAGGTAGACCAACCAAAAAGCCCATCGTTACATGATCCCATTTCCATTGAGGTATAGGTTGGGGTTCTAACGTTCTTGCATGCTTCTGGTATTCTGCTTTAACTTGTGGACACACCATACACTGCATAACAAACTCAACTACATCTTTCTTCAAACTGGGCCACCAATACATATCTTTTAAGTATGATACATTTTAGTGCTCCCTGGATGCATTGCATACATGGATGAGTGAGCTTCTTCCATAACTAACCTTCTTATGTTACTAACATAAGGAACTACCATCCTACCATGGTAACAAAATATCCTGTCTTCTGACTCATGGAAACTGTCCCATTTCTCATTGCCCAACTCTAATCTAATCCGCTAAATCACAGTATCAGGCTATTGTGCCTCTTTGATATGTTCTTTCAGAGTAGGTTTCACATGGATCTCATCTAACAGTCTGACTAGCAAAGATACTTCTAACTGCACATTCATTTGTCTCAAAGAGTAAAGCATATCCCGTTTACAGCACACTAAAGAATTCAATTGTGCTTTATCATAGGGTGGAGACAAAAATTTCCTATTGAGTGCATCTGCCACTACATTGTCTTTCCTTGGATGATAATTAATTTTATAATCATAGTATTTGATTAATTCCATCCATTGACATTGTCTGATATTCAACTCGTGCTATGAGAAAATGTATTTTAAGTTTTTATGATCTGTGAAAATCTGACATGTTTCACCATTGAGATAATGCCTCCAGATTTTCAACACGTGAACCACTGCAGCTAATTCTAGATCATGTGTCAGATAGTTCTCCTCATGTTTCTTAAGCTGTTGGGAAGCAAAAGAAACTACATGATCACTCTGCATCAAAACACAACCTCGACCATTCTTAGAAGCATCACAGAAAATAACATATCCCTTTCCCTGCTCAGGTAAAACCAACACAGGTGCACTAGTCAACCTTACTTTCAATAACTAGAAAGAATATTTGCTGACATTTGTCATTCCAGACAAATGGAACTTCCTTCTTGGTTAACTTGGTTAGGGGTAATGATATAGATTTGAAGTCTCTGATAAACATTCTATAGTAACCTACCAAACCTAGGAAACTACAAATCTTAGTCAGTGTCTTGGGATGTTCTCATTCCACAACAAACTCCACTTTCTTAGGATCAACACAAATACCTAAAGTAGATATAACATGTCCAAGAAAAGATACTTCTGACACCCAGATTTTGCACTTTCTAAACTTAGCATATAACTTGTGTTGTCTCAACAAAGTCAAGGCTTGACAAAGATGTTGTTCATGTTGTTGACCATCTCTACTGTATATCAGGATGTCATCTATGAAAACCACTACAAACTGATCAGGAAATGGCCGGAAAATTCTATTCATCAACTCCATAAATATAGCTGGTGCATTAGTTAGTCCAAATGATATAACTACAAACTCATAATGACCATACCTCATCCTAAAGGCTGACTTAGGTATGTCACTCTCCTTGATACCTAACTGATGGTATCTTGATCTTAGATCTATCTTAGAGAATACTATTGCACCACACAACTGGTCAAACAGATCATCAATCCTTGGCAGAGGATATTTGTTCTTAATAGTCACCTTGTTAATTTGTATATAGTCTATGCATAGTCTCATAGACCCATCTTTCTTTTTAACAAAAAGAACTAGAGCACCCCATGGAGAGGTACTCGGTCGAATAAAACCTTTCTCAAGCAACTCATGTAACTATTTCTTGAGTTCTGCCATCTTAGTTGGCACCATCCTATAAGGTGTTAGGGCTATGGGTTCCATACCTGGAATTAAATTAATCTCAAAATCAATCTCTCGGGGTGCAGGAACATCTGGAAATTCCTCGAGAAACACATCCTTGAATTCCCTAACAATAGGAACTTTAGAAAGACTAGGACTTTTTACTCCGGTGTCTACCACATGTGCCAAGAATGCAAAGCATTCTTGTCATAGCAGTCTCTCAACTACCATTACTGACACTAGACAAGTTGGAAGAATTTTGTTGTCCCACTGAAAGACCCATGTCTTATCACCGTATGTAAACAAAGCTTGCTTGGAACCATAATCCAAGACAACCTTATACTTCTCTAGGGTATACATCCCGAGAATTATATCAAACCCAAGCATCTCAAGTGGTATAAGTTCCACCTGAATGTTGTGTTCTAAAAAAGAAAGAACACAGAGAGAGCATACCTCCTGCAACACTACATATCCGACTAATGGAGTTTCTAATAATAGATTATCCATTCTACGATTGACAATTATATTGCAATCATGATTCACTTCTTGAGTGATAAAGGAATGTGTAGCACCTAGATCAATCAAAATAGATACAAAATAAGATGAAGATATATCAAAATGAAACAACTCCATCTGACCTATCACAACTCATGGATTAACCACTGCCTCCGGTTGATTCATAGCATAGAATCCCACCATTTCCTATTGCCGACCTCGTGCTCTATTGGATGGTGTAGATGATCCTACTTGGGATGCTTGTTTGCATCCTTGAGTGCCACTACTGAACTATTGTCTTTGTGAGCCTTGTTGAGTCTGCCTCGGTGGTTGGGTTACTTCCATGACTCTAACTAGACAATCCTTTATCACATGTCCTGCCTGTCTACACCTGTAGCAGACTCTGTCCTCCCATTGCGACCTAGTTGGTCCTGTCACTAACATTTATGTCGAGCTATGGGCTCCACTTGGTGGAAAACTACACCCTCTACCTCTGTTGGACATCCATTGCGTATGAGCACTAAACCTTTGTGGTTCTACTGGTGCAATAAACCTTAGTTTCTTAAAATTGCCAGACCTCTATCTGTGAAACTGTGTCGGTACTTCCTGACAATTTGCCTCTCATTTCTCAGTCACATACCTCTCTATTTGCCTAACTGAATCCACAAAGGTGTCAAACCTCTCTCTATTATCTAGAGAAGATACATGTGTGGTTAATACATCATTCAGACCCTTCTCAAAATGCCGAATTCTCTCCTCGTCTGTGGTAGCCATGTGCGGACAAAACTCTATAAGCTCCATAAACTTACCTTCATACTTGCTAACCTTCATCGGTCCCTGTCTAATCCGCTCAAACTGTGAGATCTTTTCATCTAGATAAGTCTTGGGAAAGTATTACTGACAAATTGTCGTCGGAATTCCTGCCATCTGATCTCAACACCATGTCTTTTCTTTTCTTTAATGTCCCACCAGTGGCCAACGCTCCTTTTAGAAGGTATACATCATACTTAAATTTATCAGCCTCTGGAATATCAAGGATCCTAAAGGCTTTCTCTATCTCAGTAAGCCATGAATCTACATCTGCTGGGTCAGCTATGCCAGCATATTCAGTGGCTCCTACCAGTACAATTGCTCAAAGGTCTTACCAAATCCATATCCCTCACTGGGAACTAGTACCCTAGGGGATGGTGCTAGTATTCGGTCAGCCATATGTGTCATCGTATTCATGATCTGCCCAGAAAGAGTATGAAAGGTTGGGTTCTGTAACAGATTTTGGTCAAGCTGGGGATTCTCAGGCACATGTTCTTCTCTAGCCCGATCCCTTTCACCACCTCTTGGTGCAACAACACTGCTCTCAGCAGCATGTTCTTCATGCACTCCAGCCATCTTTCAATTTTACTTCTTCCCCTGTATGAGGAGAAGTCACTATAAGATTCACTGGAGGATACTAGAGTAGACATAACAAACTTAATCCTATGTCTCTATAGACTCAGCGAACCTTAGGCTATGATACCAAAACTTTGTGACGACTCGATTACAAATCAAGCCATCACCAATAATAATCACAGAATAACCATAAGCAGCAGAATTAACAAAAATCACTAAGAATTAAAACCATTTTGCACATAGATCCTTTTCCAAGAAAATTCTTACAGAGAGATTCAAAACTTTATATACATGTGGTTCATATTGTACATACGTTTGTACCGTCTCATCTTGAGGATAACAAGTACTAGCTACTTTACTCAATATATACAATATCATTTTAAAACCATGAGGTAATCAAACCAAAGTCTGAAGTCGTTCATAAATACCACAAAGAACTATCTCCCATGGACCTGAGAGTATAGAAATGACACATAAGACCTCTCTCTACACAACATGACAAATAGTATACTTGACCTGAGCTACTACTGTTATCCCTACTGATGTGGTCCTTCCTATGTAGGCTAGTTTCTACCTCCTCGTCTGCATCCACCTAAATATTGTGGATCCCACAGGGTGAGACTATTGTCCCAATGAGAGATATAACTCTCTTCCAACAATATTATTATCATAGGAAATTGTATAAAACTGAGCAGATGATACTTTATGCAATTATCATGTATATTTGCAATACAAAGCGTAAAAAGTGATAACATGGTTACAAATCATCTATTTGCTTTATGAGGAATATGATGAAAATGTATAACATCTATCTACTAAGATGTATAAAACTAATGAAGCATTAACCAATGTTTTCCTTATTCGGTCCTTAAGGAAATATGCTACACGGCTGATTACAAGTTCACATTCACACTTATGCCCATAGGAGATTAGGTATACTGCTCATGCTCCAACCGACCACTAGTAAGTCAAAATCAATACCATACAAGGTCAGTGGCAGAGCCAGCTATCAAGACCTCACCTATATCAGTCAGTATGAGATAACTGACAGGACATCTCGTGTCAACTGCAATTAGCTATGCTGAGGTATAGTGGCATCTTTGCTATAGAGTTACAGCTGTAGCATGTACTCTCTTCGGGAGAATATCACTGAGATTTCCTGAATTATTTGTCATCTGGAAGACCACTGAGCAATCCTACTTTAGTTTCATCAGGAAGTCCACTGAGCAACCTGTTGTAGTTGGGGAGTCCATTGAGCACCCCTATTTAGTTTGGGGAGTCCACTGAGCACCCCGATATAATGATTACATATTCAAAAAATAAGTATACTAAGTTAAACTCATTGCACCATTCAGAAAATCCTGACACCAAATGGATCTATGGTCTGGGCAACTACATGATAACGTTTAACTTGCTTAATTAAGTGCCTTACATTATCTTTTAGCATCAATCAAGTTGCAAACAAGAATTATATCAGATGCTACAAAGACAGGTATAAATATGTTTATCAAATACTTTCATACTCTTTGGAACACATATAACACTTAGGATCCCAATTTCTTGTCATCATCATGCTTGGGCATTCAAAACCCTTAGTTCATCACTGAGTAATGTCACCACTTAGTAGGTAAACATTACCTCTAGGTCATTAGACCAAGGTATTGATTCACATAGTTCACAAAGCTCATTAACACTATATCATATAAACATTATAACTCTTACTTAGCTATGCTCATCACCTCATGATTCTTGCATGGTAAGTATATCAAGCTAACAATAATATCAAATACATGTCATAACCCTGTAATGCAAAAGAAACACATTCTTCTCATTAATCAAGGTTAGAGTTTCCCTTCATCAATCAATTAGGGTTTCAAACCATCTCATCACCCATTCTTAGGGTTATTATTTACCTTTATTAATCAATTAGGGTTTCAATATTATATAACAAAGGATTAAGCCCTAATTCATAATCCATTCATCTTAGGGGTATCAACCTACACTTATTATATTATTATTATAGGTTTCTCTCTCATCCTTACTTAGGATGTTGAGTGCAGCATTATCAAATTGCATTAATCTCATTGCGTCCTAATGTTTTATTTAACAACACACAACATATATCACTTAGTTAAATATGTTGGATTGAAGCATACCTACCATATCGGGCATCATGGTGTATACTATCATATTGTGTTTGAGATACAACCTTCACATCCTATCGTGTATCCATGTCAGTCATGTGATGAAACCGCATCATCCTATCATTTTTAGGGTGTTTCCCCTAACACCATATCATACAACCATCTCAGGTTAGCTATCACTTAGTTACAATTATCCTCATATCATGTATGAGGTAGGTGCTTGACTTTATATGGGGTATAATGGTATTCTTAATACCATATCATGCACTAGATGTGCACCATATCGGGCATAGAATGTATGCCTCATCATGTATCATTTAAATGGTAATACCATGTCGATTTTCCCATATTGGATTGTCATATCGTGTTACTATATTGATTATCATATTAGGTTATCAAGTTGGTTAGACCAGTAAACTCATAACCCTTTATGCCTTCAAGGATCAGTTGAATTATATAATTGAATAATCAAGCTAGGTATCTAGTTGCTCTTCAACCCATCACAAAGAAATAGGGGTATGTCAGGTTTTAAAGGCTTACCGGATTTCAAAGGCATATTGGTTTTCCACTTCTTCATCTAGGGTTTTTAATCTTCATATCGGTTAGGGGTACCATATCATGTAAAAGATAAAATATTAACCTTTTATCATGTATAAGGTGTAAGTAGGTACCTCCCATATTGTTCATAAGACATGGCTCATATCTTTCATGAGGTATCTCCCACTTCTATATCGGGTTAACCACCATCTTGGGTTCTATCTCAGATGTTAAGGTACTTCAACCCCATATCGGGTTCTACCATGATGATGTCATCATCATCAACATCAAGAACTTTGTCTTGCTATTCTAAATCATGGAAAACAGTCCTAACAACTTATTGGAACTCAAAGGAACATCAATTGATCAAAGGACTTTGAAATTGAAAGTTAATCAACAAGTTCAACAATATTGAAAATGGATAATAACATAGATGGGTTCAAGTTATATAACCCATCTCTAAAGAAACTTTCAAGCTTCAAGATCCAATGCTTCACATTGACAAGGTTAAAGATGAGCTTCTCCAAGATCCAAGACTTGAGATCCTTAGCACTTGCATGATATCTGCCCACCTTGTGGCCGATATCACCTTGCTAGGTTGATATCCCCTACTTGGCCGATATCCTTTGTTCTTTTGATGATACCAAGCTCTACAACTCAACTCTCATTCACTATGCATGATACTAGAGTCATATGCACGACATCTAAGAGAAGTATGATAACAAGATCCAAAATTCTACTAATAGGTGAAGGGAAGGGTATTTATACTTGTGTTTTATGAAAAAGAGTGTAAGAGGTGTCATTAGCTTAAGCTACTACGTGCCACATCGCCATGCATGGATTGAGACATGTATTTGTTTGCATCCCATCATTATCTTGTCATGCAAAAATAAAATCTCAAGGAAAATTCAAGGGATAAGGGTTGTCCATTTGGTTATCTTCTAGGGCAAGTTACTACTACTCATCTTATTATTATATTCAATACAACCTTTCCCAAAGAAAAGTTGCAAGTCGATACATATGACTTCCTTGAGGTGCTTAGACCATCATGGGGAAATCCAAGAGTCAACAAACTGATAGGACACTCCCTCTATGTCTCCTTGGCCGATAGGGACTCCCACTTCTAGTCTATAACTTGATATAGTTCATATAAAGCTTTCAACTATACAACTTCCTTAATCTTTTCATCACCAAGAGTGATACCACTCTAGGATGATTCAAACATAGTGTCTCCTTCTTTATCTCTCCTCTAGATGATACTAGGAAGGAGTAAGGACACTTTAGAAGTGGTAATTTACACATCAACCCTACATTTTAGATAAATTACAATTTGTATCACAATTGATGCACAAAGTACTTAGCATTATTCAAGAAAGTTCTCACTTAGAATTTAGGCTTTCCACAAGCCACCACTTAGCATCATTTTCTCTCTCATGATGTTAGAATACTTAGGGTACATTAAACATGTGACATTTTTCAATATAACCCCTCATCTGCGATAAATTGCACTTCACACTCAAACTATCATATAAAGCACACATAGTTTGCAGTTAAGCTCAAACTTGAAAATGAACTTCACAAAGAGTCTTCATTACTTTTCAAAAGATTAGAACAAGTTTGTAAATAACTTACTTAAGAAAAACTTCTAGGGTTAAGCCATAAACCATGCCAGGGATGCTACACATTAAGATAATCACTTTCACAACATAAGCATGGTGGACATGTTTGGATCACTAAGAATGAGATTCATGGGTGATTGACGCTAAGTGCAAGTGGGAGTCTGTTGGTAAGGTATGTCCATAGAGAAAATCATGTGATAATTGACTTGAAATATACCATAAAGGATTTGATTAATACTCATAAAGGAAAACTTCCAATTCATTATGTTTCACTCAGTTATGAAATAATGAGGAAATATTATGAATGTCTAAAGAATGACGAAATTCAATGATGTATGTCTTCAAGTACGTGACTTGGAAGGATGAGAACATATGAATGCTAAGAGTATGTACATTCTTATTATGTTCCTAGTCAGTTGTTATTGTGGACGGTAGATAGAAACCAATAACACATACGACTAGAGTGTGGGTTGGTTGATGAAAAAATCTCATCAGTCATGATATGGCAATATCAAACTAAGCACACAAATACATGTTAGAGAACAGTGTATCAAACAGACCCACCTTGAGAGTGGAACATGGAAACTATCATTGGTGGTCATAGTCATCTCTCATAGTGAAGGTGGTAATTGTGATTCTTAGACCAGAAATCATTGTACTCATCACATGTCATTGGGTATGATTTGACATCATCAAACACAATCCTAAAGCATGGGTTGTTATAATGTTGATGATTTGGTGACTTTGACACATGGGGATATATTTTGAGTGATAGATATAGAATTTTCCCCTCCTCTTGAAGTATGATATCCTAGCCACTTTATAAGCGAGACTGAGAAATACATGTTCATGCACATGTGAGTCAATATTTGATATTGAGTTCACATTATCTCAGACAGTCTACTCTTGGTTCAATAAACATGAGATGAACATTGAGAGGATGATGAGTCCATGCCTTGAGATCACTCTAGATATCAGTGACAAAGGAATTATACAATCAGTACAACACCTTACAAAGATCGTAGGTTAAAGTTGTTCTTCAACTTTCGATTCTGTTGGGTAGCACAGATGTGCTACTAAGCACCAATCAATAAGCTAGTTATGGACATTCAATGTCAATGTGATATGGGACCTATAGGGTCACACACAAAGGAACTCATCTAGAGGAGGAGTTCATCTTGAATGATGATTGGATTGATTACTAAAGTGTTTAGGTATTCAATTCATGCAACATATCAACTAATTAGCTGATGAATTTGCCAAACAACCATCTCAAGTGTTGAGATGGCCGTTTGGGAAGCCAGATGGGCATCTCAAGTGTTACGATGGCCTTTTGGGTGGTCAGGCTAATCAGAGTTTGAATTGGCTAAGTTCCGCCCTTGAACCGACCGATTCAATACGTTTGAACCGACCAAATCATCGTAAACTCACCAGATGACCATCTAGGTGAGTGAGACAGGCATATCGCATGGGTAAGATGGCTCTGTTGGGCTGAACAAAATTTATGGATGTTTCCCGAACTAGTTTTGATTGCACATTACTGGGTGTAAGAAATTAATATGTGATATTAATTGGAATTGAAATTGCCGAATTTGTATGCGATTGGGAAACTACAAAATGACCATCTCACAGTTCGATATGTCTTTCTCGTGCACCACACAATCATCTAGGTGTGCCAGATGATTGTCTCATGGTTCATAGGGTGTGAAAATAGAAGATCTTTCAATTCCAGTCCCTTCCACTCCCGCACAATCCCGTACAGTCAGAGAACCCTGACCCAAACCCCGTCTATAAATAGAGGGGTACTGGGGGCTTCCCAGTACACAACACATACAACTAAAAATCAGTTCCTCTAATAATGATTGTCCTCTCTAGTTGTGGTAACTAAGAGATCCTAAGCAAGTCCTACCCGACTAGGGAGTGATAGCTACGTGAGAGAGCAACTCAAAGTTATCATTATGGGTGAGAAAGTTGGTGACTAGTATGCCAATGGGAGGGACAACTCCTTCCTATCTATTCTAGTTGAATGACATGAGTTCTAGTTTTTCTGTGTGGACTACTCTAGAAGCAGGTGTCCTTTGGCTGCTTCCTTGAGAGCAAATTCAGCCCGCAGTCTATGGCTTGACCATAGGAGCGATGCAAAAGTTGTTCATGTTTGTTGATTGTAGTGAAGACCATGAGCTGCACAACCACCGTCAAAGGGAAACTAGTTCATAGTTGCATTGAAGAGAGTTTTGTCCCTGGACTTGCTCCAGGACCAAGTATAACTTGTTAAAACCATCCTTCCTATTTCATGGTAGTTGATGTGATATATCCGTTATGTGAATACATACAAATAAAATTTTGTTCCTGTTGTTATACTTTGTGCCTATATTTCCCAATAGTCTAGTTCTTTGAGCTCCTAGTTGGCTCACCAACTGATCGTCTCGGCCCTGCAAAATGTTCATCTCATCCCTGCCAGCTGGTCGGCTCGGACCCTCCAACCGGTCGACTTGACTCCTCTGTGCGGTCGATTGGCATCTTTCTTCTTTGTCAAAACAAGATAGTAAACTATCCTACTTTTATTGAATTATTGAGAAACCTCGAGTTACATTTGAGGGGAGCAAAGGTAGAAGAAAATAATACTTTTACATTGGGAAGATAAGAGAGAGGCTCGGTTCGTAGATTAAGATAAATGGGATAAACCAGCAACACAACCATGCACAGATTATAGGGGTTATTGTCCATAACCATGCTATACATCCACTATCAAAACTCACTTTTAGGGTGATACATGTAATTTATATATATATATATATATGTTTGAGTTCTTATGTGGTGATTAGTCAGACGTGCACATCAACCCATTTGAATATTCACATCCCATGCAATAAATAAACTCGGTAAAACCAAGCATCTGATCATATCAGTTATCCCAAAACATAATTAATTGACGTGACTCTAATACCACTATAGGGAAACACAACATTAGATAGGCAGCATATTTTTTTTTACTGACATATTTCCCATTAACCAACGGATCACTTCAATAACTATGCAATGGAAAGGATGGCTTCTCAAAGATATACATGGTCCTGGAGCAAGTCTAGCGACAATCCTCATTGATGTAGCTGTGCACTTTGTCTTGTATGGTGTGGGTGCATCTCCTGGTTGCTTTGGGACTCATCGGCTACTCCTCCACAGATAGCAGACCCGATCTTCATTGTCTGCAACATCTCCTCTCATCACAGACTGCTGGCTGGAATCATCTTTCTTAGTGACAGGAAAAGTCCACCTCAAATGTAGAGAAGTCCACACAAACCAACTAGAACTCAGGTCATCTTACTAGAACAGTCAGGAATGAGTTGTCCCTCCCGTTGGTGTACTTTTCACATACCTACACTCCAACAACAATGATCCTTAGTTGTTTCTCTCCCATAGATATCCCTCCCTAGTTGGGTAGGATTTTCTTGGGCTCTCTTGGTTACCACAACCAGAGAGGACAACAATTGTCAGAGCAACTGATTTTTAGTTGTCTATGTTGTACTTTGGGAATCCCCCAATACCCCTCTATTTATAATCTGGGTTAGGGTCTAGGTTCCCAGTCTGTGTGGGAGTGGAAGGGACAAGAAAATCTCAAATGTTCACAACAAATTTATAAACTTTGCAACTTACGGCAGCTGAAATGACCGTCTGGCAACCCAGGCGGTCGTCTCGATTGTAATACGGTTGTCTCACACTATGAGACAGTTGTCTCTCACTATAAGACGGTCATCTCACACTGTGAGATGGTCATTTTACAGTTCCAAGTTTTGTACATGTTTTGGCAATTCAATCCAATTAGTGCACGTCATGACGTCAACATCAATCCTAGATGCAATTGAATTGCACCCCCGAACCAGACATTTGGCATAGTCAAGATGGGCATCTTACAACATGCCAGACGACCATCTCACACAAGTGGGATGTGTGTCTCACAGCCCGGGTGATAACACCCAAATTTACATGTATTTGCTAAGCATTTATCTATGGTTTTGTGTCATTATAGCCTTAATTTACCCAAAATAACCCATCTTTCTTATCTTCTAGTAATTTATGTCCTTTCCTAGATAAAGATTGCTCAACTAGCCAATTTTGGGACTTGCATGCACCGAACCTAAAAAGACATCGATTCTCCATGATTTCTCCCCAAATCCATATGTTTTTGCAACATCTAAGTCGACACCGTGACCTCGGTCCTTAGGGTCTCGACCGCGACCGTGGTACTCACGCTCACCCCCACCGCGACCGTGGTATTTGACTCCATCACGACCGCGGTCTGGATATACACCTCAACCGCTATCCAAGCCACCACCGCCACTAATGAACTAACTACAATCGAGGCCTACACCTCGAGCGCGGGTCCGA
This sequence comes from Alisma plantago-aquatica, assembly GCA_963693085.1. Classification (NCBI taxonomy): domain Eukaryota; kingdom Viridiplantae; phylum Streptophyta; class Magnoliopsida; order Alismatales; family Alismataceae; genus Alisma; species Alisma plantago-aquatica. The sequence continues at coordinate 1,404,558,390 of OY856411.1, read as the reverse complement.
CCTCGACCAAGGTGATTCATTGACCTTAACTGCGACCGTGGAAGGTACCTCTACTACAGACTGCGACCCACGATCATCACCGCAACTGCGATGACTGAAGCCACGATCTAGTTTGAAACCGCGATCGCACCGCCTACAAAATACCCTCCCCTCTCCACCTGAAGGAGGGTTCAGATCTGGTGAGTTTTCCAACTGTTGGTCCTAACCCAGAGAGGTTCTCGGAGCCCCGTGGGAGAGTCTGGAGGTCTGAGAAGGCCGAAGAACTTGTCCTAAGCACATCTCTTCATCATGCTTCCATCCTTCACCATCTTCCACCTCCAGTCTTAGATCTCCAAAGGAGGAAGCTGAGGAGAGAGAAGACTAAAGATCCCTCTCCTTCGAGAGAAGGAGAACATCCACACCTTCATCCACACCATTTTCCACCTCCATCCACTCACCAAGTTGATATTTGGGGTGGATCTAGAAAGAGAAAGGAGGCTAAGGAGTCTAGAAGATCAAGGAGGATGACCGAAAAGATGAGATCCAGCCTATACAGAGGCTAGGGAGTGAGAGCCACCTCTCCTCTATGGGATAAACTCTTCTTCTTCTCCTTTCTTCTACTGTTCTCCTTTGTTTCTATTCAACGATTTTCTTTTGTCTTTGTTCGGTGCCAACTATGCTTGTCCATGGCTAGTTGAGCTCCTTCTTGGCTATGTAGCCCATTTTGGGCATGTTTATGTACTTTACCTTGAGGAAGTAGTTTTATTTCAGATCTGGCACATTTTATGTTCTATATCCTCTTTCTAGTTATGATTGCTAGTTTGGTTGATCTCTTTCTTGCGTGAACTGCTATTTCTACCTATATCAAGAGATTCATTATAGAAATTGATAAGAGAAGATAGTTTGGATCAGAATCTGAAAGGAGGACAGTTCAAGGTCGTATGTTACTAACATCCCAGAATATGCTATACCTAAGAGGGTATCTGGAATATTCTGGGTTGTTGGTTTGTCATCCTTGAGAGAGGTTTCATATCATCGTTGGGTTTTAGTCGTATTACGCGAGAGCGAGTGGGGTGAACCCACAAGAACAGATACCACAGTGTGTGCTATGTTTGGATGTAGATTGCTTGCTGGGGTGTTTAAGGGTTTTCTATGCCCGAGCATAGGTGCATAGGCTACCCAACCTGTGGTTACATAGCTGAGAACTCCTTCTCTCTCATTAGCAGAATCCTACAGACTCTATTTTGTTTTCTTTCCTTTGTTTTGTTTTAATTCGTGACAACCCGCTAGACTAGTTCTAGCTCCATACTTTTATCGACTATCGTCTTGGCTTATCTAACTTTAGAATGAAATCTTAAGCATCCTAAATGCCACCATGTCCCTGTGTTCGACCCCATATATCTAATTCGACCCCGTAATAAAAGTTGTGAGGGTCCTTGAAGGTTTCGGGTTATAAATTTAAAAGTTCAATTCTTTCTAAATCCGCCTCCCTTATTGGACACACGATTTGGGCCGATGAACTTTTTGGCATTGTTGTCGGGGACATGGTTGTGCATGTTTACATGCCTAAAAGATTTTGTTCTGTCACTTTTAATCCAATATATATGCATAGTTTTTCTTTTGTTTTAAACATACTTGTCCATATATACTGAATAGCTTTCCTTTTTATTATACTTTTTCAGCCATGGATCTTGCTTCTGCAAGACAAGTCATCTTGTCCACCTATCCTCCTGAATTTTTCCGCAGTTCCAACTGCTGGCAAATAATTGAAAGTCGTGCCTTAAAACTCATCGAGCTATATTCACTTCCACCGTTGTCATATGTAGACGCTCCTACAATGGAGACTGCCAGTCAGCCCTCGACTTTCGTGTTATCATGGGATCAAGAACTGATTAAGGTAGTGGAGTTAGCTGGCAAAAGTCTCAACACACTATCCTCCTTAACTCCTCATCTCCAAGAAAATGTTGATCCGCTCCAGCAACTAGTAGAAAAGTAGGAGCATTAACTCCAAATAGCAATGGAGATTGCAGACTGCAGTAGAAGTATACTTCAAATAGTTGAACAGGGATTCATCTAGAAACATCAGTTTGATACAACAAATTCCCATTAGCTGTGTATGGAAAAATTGACAGGTGTCTAAGGCATTGCTGCTCAAGTACAACATCTTCATGATAAATATGTTGAACAAGGCAGGAGGCTCCAAGAGCTCATCAATTTGGTTACAATTCAGTTACAAATGCCATCACAAGATCATGAAGATTACAGTCATCAAAACCATTCCTTTGGGACTGAAGTGGATCTTGTCCTACCATCCTATTTAGACCATCAACTGGGTTCATCAGGATTTTTCTATGAAGAATTGCCAATATGGGGGAACTCTTCATTTTATCATGATGATTCACCTGATCAACCATTGGAAGATACTAGTAGCACGCATGAATGGTTAGATGATGATGATGATGAATCCTATCCTCACCAAGAACGTCAGACAACCTCACAAAAGGGTGGTCAATTTGAAGAACCTAAATTAGAAATTGATCCACCCACACACCTACTATGGTCTGGAATAACTTGTTCAAGGAGGAGGACGACGACAACTGTTCGAATTGGAGCAGTGAGTATACTGACAAAGACGAGTTGGAGCAGCACGAGCCAAACCATCCCTTTACAAGTCTTGGTGGACATCAAAGGCACAGGATGGACAATCCACCACAACATGGCTGCTGAGCATGAAGATACCCCAGACCCCATAAAGTGTGACAAGCTTGGGGTGGTAGAACTATAATTAAATTCACCCGGGGATACTTCCTGCTCAGAAAATGATTGGATGACTTAGACTATACATGAAGACGTATCTGAGCATCCAACCTCAAGTTATAACGTGGAGAGAGAGGTGAGGGGCCTTATAGAAAACTCTCAATCTCTCTCGTCAATCTCATCAGGAGTCGACACCCAGGGGCCTTCTTGTTCATGTCCTTGCCTTGAAGGAGCCCTTAAAGTTGAGCTGCTGAAGGATTCATCCCCGTGCAGATCAATTGAACATGAGTATAGGGAAGGTTTCTCCAGATGGCCATATTTCGGCCCTCTCCTCCGGAGTCAGAAGGGGGCCCCTTTCCTCAAGCCCTACCACTATGACATAGGTTCAAGCACCGAGATACATGTAAATGGGACCCAAAAACTGAGGATTTGGGATCCCAGTGTGGGAATTGTAGGGCAGCCACCCCCTATCTCCTACACACTTTTTCTTTAAATATTTACTTTACTTTTCACATATAAATAAAGCCAATTTGATTTTTATCTTTCACTAACTTCCTACAATATTTTTCATTTTGCATCATCTAATTTTACTCTTATTTTCCTTTCACTTGCAGCTTCACACCCGAACAACTACTTTTGGTATGTTTCTCTATCATCTTTCTTCGATTGCGACATCTTGGTTTTCACTTTGTGTTTTGACCTCTATAGATCCCTCTTCCCACGTGGTATTGTTGGAACCGCGACCGCGGTCTCATGAAAGGAACCACGACCGCGGCTTGGCAACAAGACTGCGACCGTAGCTTGTTGAGTAAGAACCACGACCGCGGCTTGAAAGCCAAGACCATGATCGTGGTCCTTCATGAGTGTGATCGCGACCGTGGTTACACTAGCCCTGGACAAGAATTTTCGGCCTGGTCTGACCAACGTGTCGGGTTGTCTCCACATTTTGACCAACTATTGCTCTGTGTTTTGTCCACTGCTTCAAGCATTTCACACGAGGGTGGGGCCTGACGCTGGTCTATAAATGCCACCACGGTCGACGTGTCACCCCCTTTTCCTAAACCACCGAGTTTCCTCCTCCACATTGCTTTCCGCCCGTTTTTCCTCCTCCTCCATGCTCTTGTCGTAGGACGACAGGGAAGGAGCATGAGCGTCAGCACAGGAAGCTACAACTGTAGTTGGACCATCACCGTAGTCGTTAGGCAGTGGCCCTGCAGCTCGCCATCCACCCGCTCCAAGCAACACCAAGTTCAGAGGTCCTGACCGTGGTCCCTTCCTAACTAGCGGGTCGACGATTAGGGCGCCTTGGCGAGAAAGATTGCTGTGGCGAAGCATTCGAAACATACATCATTAACTAAAAGGAAGAGATCACTAACATCAGATTACTAAAAATCACTAAAAATTAAAACCTTTTTCAAAGAGATCCATTCATAGGAAAACTCTTTCAATAAGAACCAATGTATTACATTTGCATCCTGGTTCATAAGTACATATCTTGTACCATCTGTTCTCGAGGCTTACAATATCAACTGTCTTGTTAAAAGCTAAACACAGACAACATAATAACCTCGAGGCATCAAGCCAGAAACTCAAAATGATTCATTAAAAGCACTAACTATTAACTCCGAGGACCTGAGAGTACAAAGATGACACATAGGACATCTATCTACAAGACACGACAAACAATACACTCAGCCTGAGCTATCTCTTCTATCCCTACTACTACTGAAGTTCTTCCTCTGCAAGATTGTTCTCAATCTCCTCTGTGCTCGTCCATCTAAAAATGTTGGATCCCACAGGGGTGAGACATTTGAAAATTGCCCCAGCGAGAGATATAACTCTTCGCCAGAAACATTATTATTGCAATTTATAATATTAATCAGAACAGAGGATAAGCAGTTTATATTATTCTCATCTTTAAAAAAAATTGTAACTATCTATGATAGAGCATTAAAACATCTACTCTCTTTATAAGGAATAGGAAGAACATGTATATCATTTATCTATTATATTAACTCAACATCTCATGCTTTTCTCATGATACTTATTACTCTGATATGTCACCCATGACTCTTTCTTGTTTCAATCTGATGGTCTTAGCCAATCTACTAAATAGGTATTGGTTTATACTGGACATGAGAGTGTATTTCATCATGTCTTGTTTAGGCAATGGTCCATACCAATCCTGTATAAATATTCCAGGCATTGGATTATACCAATCCTGTGCAACTAGTATGAGCATTGGACTTGTATTGTTCCTGTGTATCCATTCCAAATATTAGACTATGCCAATCCCAACTATTCCAGGTATTGGACTATGCCAATCCTATGCAACTATTCTAGGTATTGAACTATGTCAATACTGTGACATTATTCTAGGTATTGAACTATGTCAATTCTGTGCAACTATTCCAGGTATTGAACTATGCCAATCATGTGACATTATACTAGGTATTGGGCTGTGATCAATCCTGTGCAGTTATTTTAGATATTGGATTAATACCAATCCTATGATATTATTCCAGGTATTGGAATTTAACCAATCCTGTGATATTATTCTAGGTATTGGGATTAAACAATCCTGTGATATTATTCCAGGTATTGGGATTTAACCAATCATGTGATATTATTCCAGGTATTGGGATTTAACCAATCATGTGATATTATTCTAGGTATTGGGATTTAACCAATCATGTGATATTATTCTAGGTATTGGGATTTAACCAATCTAGTGATATTATTCCAGGTATTGGGATTTAACCAATCCTGTGATATTATTCCATGTATTGGGATTTAACCAATCCTGTGATATTATTCCAGGTACTGGGATTTAACCAATCCTGTGATATTATTCCAGGTATTGGAATTTAACTAATCCTGTGATATTATTCCAGGCATTGGACTATGCCAATCATGTGCAGTTATTCCAGGTATTGAACTATGCCAATCCTGTGTATCTATTCCAGGTATTGGATTATACCAATCCAATGCATCTTATCATAGTTTACCACATCTTATCACCTCACGGTAGGCAATAACCATTCTCATGGATCATAGAGCACATTTAATATCTTGTCACCTCTCACTAGGTAACAATTAACATCATGGCTCACAAGGCCCATAAAACATCTTGTTACCTCTCACTAGGTAACCATTAATATCTTTCATAAAGAGTTGGATGTGATATCTATGATGTCTTGAAGCATTACTTTCCTTATTACTTTTAACTTACTTAAGTTTATCAACTTGTATTGTATTAAGGTATTTCCTATCTTCATACTTTTATCCACTAACCTATCACCTTTATCATAAAGTGCATAGGTTATAGAACACACATTAGAATTGTCCAACTATCTTCAATGATATGGACTCATCTCATATTAAGGCATTGCTTGCTATAAGGTTACCTATAATCAATCACTTTAGGTATTTCCCTTATCAGTGTAATAGTCACTATTCCATTATTAGGATTAGGTCTCCCATACCATCACCCTTTATTAGGGTTTAGGGTTTCACATACTATCATACTTCATTAGGGTTAGGATTTCATATACCATCACCTTTCATTAGGCGTTCACATCACATTATCCATAATTAGGGTTTACTATTCATCCCAACTAGGGTTTCTCATGTCATCACCCTCAATTAGAGTTTCTCATAGAATCATCCTCAATTAGAGTTTCTCATGGAATCATCCTCAATTAGGGTTTCTAATGGAATCAACCTCAATTAGGATTTTCTCATGGAATCAACCTCAATTAGGGTTTCTCATGGAATCATCCTCAATTAGGGTTTCTCATGGAATCAACCTCAATTAGGGTTACATCTAATATTTCCCTAAATTACGGTTAGGGATAAACAACCTTCTTGATTAGGGTTTCATGATCACTTTATCAAAGATCATACTTTAGAATCTTAATTTATTCATATTGAAGGTATTTCAGGCTTATCCATTACATGATTACCCTACATGTATGGATTCCTCTCTCTCTCTCATCCTCTCTAGGATGTTGACTATGTCAAACTTAGATAAATTAGGTAAACCAACCCTTTAATTAAATACATTCAATTAGGGTTGACATAGTGTATTAAAATATTGCTTACTTAAGCTTCAGGGATTAACTCATCTAGGGTTACCAATTACTTAGTACCTTAAAGGTACAACCCTAGTGATTATCTTTGAGATAAATCAGTAACAACCATAGGGTCATTTTATCTTTCATCACCTTAGGTTTCCAATTGAATTAATCACATTGCAACATCCAAACGTTCTTGACAATTGATGCTCCAAATGGTTTGAACCATTTAAGCAAACAATAAAGAAACCGTATGGACAATTTATACTTGAAACCAGTTGGGTCTCCAAATGGTTTGAGACCGTTTGGTCACAAATGATCTTGAGACCGTTTGATCCCAAATGGTCTTGAGATCGTTTGGACTCAAACGGTCTTAAGACCGTTTGGTCCAAACTCTCTCAAAACTGAATGGACCAAAAAGGTCTTCCATCACTTTATCAATTCAGGATTTCAATCATTAACCATCTATCAATTGAACCACTGATTTATTCTTCAATTGGACCATTGAATCCCCCTTTAATTGGACCTTCAGTTAGGGTTTTGAACCAATTTGAACTAGGGTTTATAATTAAGAAACAATCAATTAGGGTTTTGAAATCAAGGAACCATCAATGGTTGACATTGTGGAACTAGTCCAATTGGAATCATTGGATCATCATCAAACCATGACATGACCTGACCTCAAACGGTCTTGAGACTGTTTTACTCAAACCTTTTTTGAAATTTGTGAAAATCAGTTAGGGTTTGCATCATTGAATCGATCATCAGTTTATTTATTGATTGTATTTCTATTCGATATCACTGGATCTTCAACCATCCAATCATACTTCATCATAGACTTCCAAATGGTCTTAGTTGACCTCCAAATGGTCTTGAGACCATTTGGGTGACCTCCAAATGGTCTTGAGATAGTTTGGGTTAGTCAACCCAAAGATTAAATCAATCAATTTAGAATTTCAGCACTCAACCCGATTAGGGTTTCTAATTGGAGGATTGTCCATATATTGAATTAATCAATTGGATCCATTAGATCATCATCCAACATGTACTAGGGTTCTGAAATCAAACGTTCAACCCATCCAAATGGTTTGGGATCCAAACCTCCAAATAGTTTGCAAACTGTTTGGTCTCCAAACGGTTTGGTGAAACCGTTTGGACCAAGGTCGTAAAACTGTTTGCAATAGATATTTGTGGAGGTGTGTGCTTATGATGATGTCATCATCATCAATCTATAAACCCACGGAACTTGTTTTCATTTTCATGGTGATTGCATCAATCAACCAAATAAAATTTTGGGAATAAAGAAGGAATCAACAATTGATAAAGATATGGAATCAATAACAAAGTTCAAGGGTTAAAGTTATATAACCCGCCTTCAATTGGGCTTCAAAGCTCCAAGCTCCACGTATTTTATGGTATAAGAATCTTTCTCAACTATCCCAAGCTCTTCCTCAAGCTTTTGAGTGAAAAGAAATGGCTAGGATAGAAGATTGCATGGAGAAAAGAAGAAATCCATCATTTATTTTTTATTTCCACCATGAAATCATGGTGAAAGAAGGTCAAGAAGATTACCAACAGGTTAGGGGTCGTCCTCCTATTTCTCCAAGCTCCCTTGGTCGTTTTTGCAAGCAATAAGTGAAAGGGGTTTCGAAATTACCCTTTCAACTCATGGATAAAGGAGCATATATGTATTTTATTAAAAATTCATTTTAGGAGAGAGAAAGTAGGGATTATCTCCTCCATTTCCTTGCCTCTTTCCCCCTTCCCTTCCTTGGTTACGAGGCTATCTCCTTTGACTCTTATTATTCTCAATTATCCATGATTTAAAGAGAAGAAAATTAAGCACCTTAACCCTTATAATAATAATATCCTAAAGTTAGTGGATAATTCTTTTTCTTTTAATAATGTGAGTGAGTTATCCACTTCCTTTAGATATTTTCGTGCATTTGCAAGTCACATGGTCGCCTATTATTTTGTAAAATCATACCTCACCTTTTGGTTAAAGGGATCTTCAATTAATATATTTATTTTTGCATTATTATTGAAGTAAAGTTCCAATTATGCTTAAATCTTGATTATTTTAATATCAACATCCTCTCTCCTCCAAAGTGATTCAAATGAGACACCCTTCTCATTTTCTTTGCTCTACATGATGCCAAGAAACATTAGGGGCTATTTTTAAGTGGTAATTTGCATATTGAATCTTGGGTTTTTGGATAATTTGCACATTACACCAAAACTAGGTTTTAATGCACAAACATTGCTTTATGAGCTCTTTCTTGGTACTCAGGCAACCACAAGCCATACCTCTACATCATATTCATTCTCCTGATTCTTTAACACATGAGGAACATCTTATCATGTAACATTTGAAATTTAACCCCTCAACTTGGGTAATTTGCACTTTAGTCCAAAATAGACAAAACATTATTTCAACATTGTTCAAAAAGGACTACAATTGAAACATAACTTCCTATTGGGCCTTAATTACTTTTCAAAAGATAATATCAAGCATATAATTATCTTTCTTAAACCAAACACCTAGGGTTAAGGCATAACCCGGGTCAGGGATGTTACAAGTTATAAACCCCTAACAAGGATTTCATCCCCGAAATCCCAGATAAAGGGAGACATATATTATTCATATATCATCTCATCAAGTCTTCACATAACATCTCAATGTCGTGGTTTATGCAAGGCATAAACCACTAACATATGATGTCCATGCTATATTATATAACCAATCCTGATTCCACAGTTAACCATTCTAGGTGGTCAACATGAATTGTCTGATACCAGAATTCCTTACCTTGGTATCTCTCATGTGTGCTGAAAACACATTACATTTTCATCTTTCTTTCATCCTGGGACATTTCTTGTTACACATATTTTTTTCTTAGAATGCAAGTCCAAGACAAACTGATACTCTTCGAAGTATCCATCAAATAAACAATTTTAATTTATGCACACCAAGTGTCCTAAGACCCACTTGATTGCCATGTCCTTGAAAGAAAAGAAAACAAAGGATCATATTCCTCTTATTACCCTATTATTATCTACGGTTGTTTATTCATGAGAAGAGATTATCATCTCCTCTAAACATTATATGAACCTTCTACTGTTCATGACTTATTTATTCTTATTTCTTTCTTAATTCCTTGCCATCAACATAGGAATCATATGGATGATTACTTGTCATCATTTCTTAATATCGTTTTCACCATGATTACTAGATATAGATATTCAAACCTTTAGTTCATCACTGATTATTGTTACCTTCCATCAGGTAACTATTACCTCTAGGTATTCAGACCAGGGTATACATTATACTAAACATCTTCTTTTGTTTATAAATTGATTTACAATTAAATCAAATTCCTTCATATATCAATTAGAATGTGGTAGAAATATCCATGCCACATCTCCTTCTTCTTTAAACTCTTCAGATTGTTTTAGACTGACTACTTGATCAGAGTAATCATAAAAATAACAATCTAGGTATGTCATACTTACCCTGTCTTCAATAAATGAATACCTGGCCAGGGTATTCAAGAACTAAAATTAGGTAGTATGTATTTGTTTTATATTATGTTTCATATTCTTAACATCTCTTTAACTTTCACTACTTAGTATCTCATATTTTCTCTGAGTGTTTCTTTTACATCTTTTCCCTTTCTTTCTACATGAAAATAGAAATTTTCAAACATATAAGAGAATATTGGACTGAACATAAGTTTTCATCCTTCTTATCTCTTCCTCATATCCTTAAAGGATTATACAAATGACTAAACAACAACTACCTTTCTTATAGTAGGGACAGAAGATAACTCAAAATAGAAAGTTCCATCTTGACATGTCTACCTCTTACAAGTTATCTATTGTCTTTGTCCTCTACTACCAGACGTAGATGGACCAAACTGTGACACTTGTCTTCGTCCTGCACCTTCTGCTCCACTAGACTGTGGTCCTTGTGGGTTTTGTAGATTATGCCTTGACTATTGGGTCACCTCGCTATTTCGCCTTGGACATTGTTGTCTAAAATGTCCTTGTTGTCCACATTTATGACAAGATCGACCCCAACTTGATGACCCCTGCATAGGTGCACCATACTGTGGTTGAACTGGTGAAGATTTTGGTTGTTTGTTTCCACTACTCCACTGTTCCCGTGACTGTGTAGACTTCCGTATAAGGTTTGTCTCATGTTTCTTTATCATAGACCTTTCTATCCTCCGTATAGACTCCACAAATGTGGCAAACCTCTCTCTACTTTTTAGGGCAGATGCTGGGATGGACATCTCAGCATTCAATCCCTTCTCAAAATGTCGGATCTTATCCTCCTCAGTAACTGCCATTTGAGGACAAAAATGCAAAAGTTCCATAAAATTAACCTCATATTCATTTATCGACATGGCTCCCTATCAAATCTTCTCAAACTATGAGATATTTTCATCTAAGTATGTCTTTGGAAAATACTTATTGATGAATTCTTGATGAAATTCCTCCCATTCAACCTCTTCATCATTCCTTTTTATTTCTTCTATAGCCCACCAGTGTCCAACACTACCCTTCAAAAGGTACACCGCATGTTTAACTTTGTCAGCCTCTGGGATATTAAGGATCTTAAATGTTTTTTCTAACTCAGTGAGCCAGAGATCAGCATATGTTGGGTCAGATGTTCCAGCATATTCTATGGCTCCTACACGACGTAGTCATTCAAAGGTCTTACCAGACCCATATCCCTCATTGAAAACTGGTGCCCTAGGTGTCGGTGCTGGCATCCGGTCTACCATATACCTCAGTGTGTTCATGAGTTGCCCAAAAAGATTATGAGCATCTGGGTTTCCTCTAATGACTTCATCAACATGGGGATTTTCAGGCACTAGTTCTTCCCTTACCTGATCCCTTGCACCTCCCACTGGTGCAACAACATTGCTCTCAGCAACGTGTCCCTCATGTTCTCCAGTCATCTTTGAGTTATATATCTTCTTCTGAATAAGAAGAAGGCACTATAAGATACACTAGAGTACACTTAGAACATACTCGATACCTTAGTCCTATGTCTCTATAGACTCAGCGAACCTAGAGCTCTGATACCACTAAATTGTGGCTAAGCGTTTGAAACATACATCATTAACTAAGCGGAAGCGATCACTAACATCATATTACTGAAAATCACTAAAAATTAAAACCTTTTTCAAAGAGATCCATTCAGAGGAAAACTCTTTCAACAAGAATGAATGTATTACATTTACATCCTGGTTCATAAGTACATATCTTGTACCATCTCTTCTCGAGGTTTACAATATCAACTACCTTATTAAAAGCTAAACACAGACATCATAAGAACCTCTAGGCATCAAGCTAGAAACTCAAAACGATTCATTAAAAGCACTAACTATTAACTGCAAGGACCTGAGAGTACAGAGATGACACATAGGACATCTATCTACAAGACAACATAGAAAATACACTCAACTTGAGATGTCCTTGCTGCTGTTGAAGTTCTTCCTCTACAAGATTGTTCTCAATCTCCTCCGTGCTCGTCCACCTAAAAATGTTGGATCCCACGGGGGTGATACAATTGAAAATTGCCCCAACAAGAGATATAACTCTTCTCTAGAAACATTATTATTGCAATTTATAACATGAATCAGAATAGAGGATAAGTAGTTTATATCATTCTCATCTTTTAAAAAAATCGCAACTATCTATGATAGAGCATTAAAACATCTATTCTCTTTATAAGGAATAGGAAGAACATGTATATCACTTATCTATTATATTAACTCAACATCTCATGCTTTTCTCATGATACTTATTACTCTAATATGTCACACATGACTCTTTCTAGTTTCTATCTGATGGCCTTATCCAATCTACTAAACATGTATTGGTTTATACTGGACATGAGAGTTTACTTCATCATGTCTAGTTTAGGCATTGGTCCATACCAATCCTGTATAAATATTCCAGGCATTGGATTATACCAATCCTATGCAATTAGTATGAGCATTGGACTTATATTGTTCCTGTGTATCCATTCCAAGTATTGGACTATGCCAATCTCAACTATTCTAGGTATTAGACTATGCCAATCCTGTGCAACTATTCCAGGTATTAACTATGTCAATCCTGTGACATTATTCCAGGTATTGAACTATGTCAATTCTGTGCAACTGTTCCAGGTATTGAACTATGTCAATTCTGTGCAACTATTCTAGGTATTGAACTATGTCAATCCTATGACATTATTCCAGGTATTGGGTTGTGATCAATCATGTGCAGTTATTTCAGATATTGGATTAATACCAATCTTGTGATATTATTCCAGGTATTGTGATTTAACCAATCTTGTGATATTATTCCAGGTATTGTGATTTAACCAATCTTGTGATATTATTCCAGGTATTGGGATTTAACCAATCTTGTGATATTATTCCAGGTATTGGGATTTAACCAATCCTGTGATATTATTCCAGGTATTGGGATTTAACCAATCTTGTGATATTATTCCAGGTATTGGGATTTAACCAATCTTGTGATATTATTCCAGGTATTAGGATTTAACCAATCCTGTGATATTATTCCAGGTATTGGGATTTAACCAATCATGTTATATTATTCTAGGTATTGGGATTTAACCAATCCTGTGATATTATTCCAGGTATTGGGATTTAACCAATCCTGTGATATTATTCTAGGTATTGGAATTTAACCAATCCTGTGATATTATTCCAGGTATTGGACTATACCAATCCTGTGCAGTCATTCCAGGTATTGAACTATGCCAATCTTGTGTATCTATTCCAGGTATTGGATTATACCAATCCTATGCATCTTATCACATATTACCACATCTTGTCACCTCACACTAGACAATAACCATTCTCATGGATCATAGAGAACATTTAATATCTTGTCACCTCTCACTAGGTAACAATTAACATCATGGCTCACAAGGCCCATAAAACATATTGTTACCTCTCACTAGGTAACCATTAATATCTTTCTTAAAGAGCTGGATGTGATATCTATGATGTCTTGAAGCATTACATTCCTTATTACTTTTAACTTACTTAAGTTTATCAACTTGTATTATATTAAGGTATTTCCCATCTTTATACTTTTATCCACTAACCTATCACCTTTATCATAAAGTGCATAGGATATAGAACGCACATTAGAATTGTCCAACTATCTTCAATGATATGGACTCATCTCAGATTAAGGCATTGCTTGCTATAAGGTTACATATAATCAATCACTTTAGGTATTTCCCTTATCAGTGTAATAGTCACTATTCCATTATTAATATTAGATCTCCCATACCATCACCCTTTATTAGGGTTTAGGGTTTCACATACTATCATACTTCATTAGGGTTAGGATTTCATATACCATCACCTTTCATTAGGCGTTCACATCACATTACCCATAATTAGGGTTTACTATTCATCCCAACTAGGGTTTCTCATGGCATCACCCTCAATTAGAGTTTCTCATAGAATCACCCTCAATTAGAGTTTCTCATGGAATCATCCTCAATTAGGGTTTCTCATGGAATCAAACACAATTAGGATTTTCTCATGGAATCAACCTCATTTAGGATTTCTCATGGAATCATCCTCAATTAGGGTTTCTCATGGAATCAACCTCAATTAGGGTTACATCTGATATTGCCCTAAATTAGGGTTAGAGCTCAACAACCTTCTTGATTAGGGTTTCATGATCACTTCATCAAAGATCATACTTTAGAATCTTAATTTATTCATATTGAAGGTATTTGAGGCTTATCCATTACATGATTACCCTACATGTATGGATTCCTCTCTCTCTCATCCTCTATAGATGTTGACTATGTCAAACTTGGATAAATTCGGTCAACCAACCCTTTAATTAAATACATTCAATTAGGGTTGACATAGTGTATTAAAATATTGCTTACTTAAGCTTCAGGGATTAACTCATCTAGGGTTACCAATTAATTAGTACCTTAAAGGTACAACCCTAGTGATTATCTTTGAGATAAATCAGTAACAACCATAGGGTCATTTTATCTTTCATCACCTTAGGTTTCCAATTGACTTAATCACATTGCAACATCCAAACATTCTTGACCATTGATGCTCCAAACGGTTTGAACCGTTTAAGAAAACAATAAAGAAACCATATGGTCAATTTATACTTGAAACCAATTGGGTCTCCAAACAGTTTGAGACCGTTTGGTCTCAAATGGTCTTAAGACCGTTTGATCCCAAAAGGTCTTGAGATTGTTTAGACTCAAACAGTCTTAAGACCATTTGGTCCAAACTCTCTCAAAACCGAATGGACCAAAAAGGTCTTCCATCACTTTATCAATTCTGGATTTCAATCATTAACCATCTATTAATTGAACCACTGATTTATTCTTCAATTGGACCATTGAATCACCCTTCAATTGGACCTTGAATTAGGGTTTTGAACCTATTTGAACTAGGGTTTATAATCAAGAAACCATCAATTAGGGTTTTGAAATTGAGGAACCATGAATGGTTGACATTGTGGAACTAGTCCAATTGGAATCATTGGATCATCATCAAACAATGACATGACCTGACCTCAAACGGTCTTGAGGTCGTTTGGATGACCTCCAAACGGTCTTGAGACCATTTGACTCAAACCTTTATTGAAATTTGTGAAAATCAGTTAGGGTTTGCATCATTGAATCGATCATCATTTTAGCTATTGATTGTATTTCAATTTGATATCCTTGGATCTTCAACCATCCAATCATACTTAATCATAGAGTTCCAAACGATCTTGGTTGACCTCAAAACGGTCTTGAGACCATTTGGGTGACCTCCAAACAGTCTTAGACCGTTTGGGTTAGTCAACTCAAAGATTAAATCAATCAATTTAGAATTTCAGCACTCAACCCGATTAGGGTTTCTAATTGGAGGATTGTCCATATATTGAATTAATCAATTGGATCCATTAGATCATCATCCAACATGTACTAGGGTTTTGACCTCAAACGGTCAACCCATCCAAACGGTTTGGGATCCAAACCTCCAAACCGTTTGGTGAAACCGTTTGGACCAAGGTCTTAAAACTGTTTGCAATAGATATTTATGGAGGTGTGTGCTTATGATGATGTCATCATCATCAAGATATAAACCCACGGAACTTGCTGTCATTTTCATGGTGATTGCATCAATCTCCCTTGGTCATTTTTGCAAGCAAGAAGTGAAAGGGGTTTCGAAATTACCCTTTCAACTCATGGATAAAGAAGCATATATGCATTTTATTAAAAATTCATTTTAGGAGAGAGAAAGTAGGCATTATCTCCTCCATTTCCTTGCCTCTTTCCCCCTTCCCTTCCTTGGTTAAGAGGCTATCTCCTTTGCCTCTTATTCTTCTCAATTATCCATGATTTAAAGAAAAGCAAATTAAGCACCTTAACCCTTATATTAATAATATCCTAAAGTTAGTGGATAATTCTTTTTCTTTTAATAATGTGAGTGAGTTATCCACTTCCTTTAGATATTTTTGTGCCTTTTCAACACACATGGTCGTCCATTATTTTGTAAAATCATCCCTCACCTTTTGGTTAAATGGATCTTCAATTAATATATTTATTTTTGCATTATTATTGAAGTAAAGTTCTAATTATGCTTAAATCTTGATTATTTTAATATCAAGATTCTCTCTCCTCCAAAGTGATTCAAATGAGACACCCTTCTCATTTTATTTTCTCTACATGATTCCAAGAAATATTAGGGGCTACTTTGAAGTGGTAATTTGCATATTGAATCTTGGGTTTTTGGGTAATTTGCACATTACACCAAAACTAGGTTTTAATGCACAAACATTGCTTTATCAGCTTTTTCTTGGTACACAGGCTACCACAGGCCATACCTCTGCATCATCTTCATTCTCATGATGCTTTAACACATGAGTAACATCTTCTCATGTAACAATTGCAATTTAACCCCTCAACTTGGGTAATTTGCAATTTAGTCCAAAATAGATAAAACATTATTTCAACATTGTTCAAAAAGGACTAAAATTGAAACATAAGTTCCTCTTGGGCCTTAATTAATTTTCAAAAGATAATATCAAGCATATAATTATCTTTCTTAAACAAAACACCTAGGGTTAAGGCATAACCCGGGTCAGGGATGTCACAATCGTGGTCTTCACGATCGTGGTTTTGAAGGTCGAAGTCACCTTGTGCACCCAGTCGCGGTGTCCTACATTCGTGGGCTGAGTTTATCAGGTCTGCTTCATGATCACGGTTCCTCAGACCACGGTCACCTTCATAACCACTATTAGTGTGTTAAGGAGGTCAAGGTCGCAATATCCCTGCACACACCGCGATCGCGGTCTCCCTAATCACGAGCACCTATTTCGCGGTAACGTGATCATTCACAGTGATCATGGTCTTCAATACCACGATCGCGGTCCTCAACTTGGTCGCGATCCAGACCACGGGCTGATTTGGTGCGTTTTTGAGAATCTTCATCGACCTCCTCCATAGTAAAAGCTACCGTGTCTACATCAAAAGTATCAACATCATGGACACCATGAAGAGTGGTTTCAAAAAGCTCAAAAAGTCCATAACCAGGAAGAAAGGGGAAGGAAACTCAACATCACCATCAAATTATGGGAGCCCCTACTCACAACACGCCTCCTGAACTACGAACCCAATATATGAAGATGAAGTTATGCTTTGTACATCAGGGTTCAGGTCTCAAGAATTTGGCTCTGGCTTCCGCACCCTTATTGGCACACCTATGGATACCTACAATAGTGAGTTAGTACAAGAAGCTTTAGGTGAGAGGATGTGGATAGAACATTGTGACGCTGAACTCCAGACTTTGACCGGGTATCAAGATGGCCGGACAGTTCTTCATAGATCTTCATCCATAGGAGACCAGCATCGATAGTCAGTAGAATGTTCAATTTTCTTACAACGGTCAACTTCCTCACGAGACTCTTTCCAGGGGAACAGACACCAAGCAGCTCATAGTGGTGTGAATCAAAGCTCAATCCCCTCTCCATAATTTCTGAGCATAAAGCAAAAGCTAAGTTTTGACACTCTTGTTAGAGACAAATGTAGATTTGCGGGACCGAGGTACGCCGATCCAGGAACACTACTTAGACTCAGGATCCAAGACCAAGTCAACAAATAACTTGCTGCTGTTGGCCTTGATATGCTCGCATACGCGCAATGCAATGCTTACCATAGATTCACTTGTGAGTTTTATGCCATGCTAGATCCTTGTAAGGATCACCAGTACACTGTATTACATTTTCATCTCCTTAACCAATCCCACGAGGTTACAATGCAAAAATTTAGTAGTTGGTTATCAAGGTCTGATGAAGACTGTGCTGAAATGACTAAGGGACGGCTGGAGACAATGGACCACGACTTTAATGCTGTCCAAGCAGGGAAAATGATTATGGGGAAAGACAAGTACTCCACAAAAAGCTCCAAAGCCTCACATATCCACAACCCAGCAATTCGATATCTACACTGGGTACTAACAAACTGCGTCTTGGAAAAACAAGACAGTCAAGGGGCGCTCAGTGCAGCTGACCTCTACATTCTGTGGTGTGCAGTGGTAGGAAAGAAAGTGAATGTGGGGAACTTTATAATCCATCACATTCACAACTCTTTCAAGAAACAAATCCAATTCATGCCAATGGCGGGAATTATAACTTTTATGGCACACCATTTAGGAATTGGGGATGAACAGTTGGCACTCATGCATGATACTGCAGAGTGGTCATGGTTAGACTTAGACCACTTGATCCATTCAGGAATGATCAGACAATGCAACACTGGCTATCTCTACACCTTTGGTCACTACAAACACAAAATTTTATTGCCGACAAATGCAGATTTCGCATGTTGAACGTTGTTTATGGACGTCTCTCTTTTGGATGCCCAGTATAACGTTTGTCATACAGGCAGAGATGGAGGAGCTTCGTCTTCTACACCACCAGTACCAAGGACTCATGAGGGAGGATAGTAGATGGAGGCAACCTTCCACAACATACCTTATCAGGGAGGGCCCTATGTAGAGATGCCTACTACAGAGTATTCACAACCCCCTCCACAGCAGTCGTACATGCCAAATGATAATCATGAGAACTTCTATGACTTCATGATAGGTTTCAGAGCTAACTTCAGAAGGCAGTTCGACACATTGGAGCAAGACATGCATTACCTTAGAGAAAGGTTTGACATGATTTCCCCCCAGAGCTTCAATAGTTTTATCAGCAATCGTACCAGCAACCCCCTAGGTCTTATTATCAACCTGGACTCCATGTCTATCAGCCGCCCCAAAGCTTCAACCAGGTAGTTCAATTTCAGTAAGACCTAAATCAGAACTTTGAGAACACATCGAGCGGTCTAAACAACCTAGATTGATATCTGAATAGTGACTACCAATAAGCAGTTGCTCTCCTCTTCACCAACCATGGCCAGAAGAATTGCTCGAGGACGAGTAAAGATTTTAAGCTTGGGGTGGTTGGTGGCTAGGGTGTACCCCCTACTACTTCTACTTTATTTTAATTTTTCCATAGCATGCATGCATTCTTCCCTTTCTTTGCATTTTAATCTTTGTTCCGTAATTTTTAGCTTTGCAATTAAGGATATGCAATGCAAATCTTATAGCTAAATGCTTAACGTTATGCCTAAATGCACAATTTTCATCTTAAACTGCTTGATCTTTTGCTTGACTTACTCATTGACTCTTTCCTTAAGTTTGGTAATAAATCTAAGGTTATGCACCTTTTTCATAGCTTAAAATATTATTCCCTTGATCTATGTGTGAATGACAAATCCAAGGTATAAGATCGTTGGAATGAGCTAAAGCACGATCAAAGACTCGTATGATGTGGTTTCACAAGCTTGCCTCTATTCTAAGGATCCTTGAATCATAATTGCTACTTTTCACACATACGTCGAACGGATCATGATGAGTTTTGAGCCATAATCAAGTTGAAATGTTTTCCTTGATGGAATACGTGCCCTCTCACTTTAGATTGAGTCAAAAAGTAAAAGTAATATTAAAAATTTGCAAAAGAGGCTTGCCCGCCCAGAAAATTCCAAAAATATCAAAAGAGTTCTCACCCAGGCCTATAAATTAGAATGCAAAGAATAAAAGCCTAAGTGTGAATAAATGAGTGTTTGTTTTCTCTTTCAGGCTAGTTGACGATGATGTACAGCCGGTGTATGACAACGCTCATGAACGCGGGTATGTCGTGACTGGTAGTATCACTCCAAAAGCTCATTAGAGAGTCACTAGGAACCCCTAGGAGACCTATGAGATCATCTCAGTAGAAGGGTTGGTTCGAGCACAGTACGAGGAGTTCGTCTCACTACCCTGGGCCAACTAGCTCAGACTACAGGGACTGTTTCTCATTACATGGACCAGCCTGACGCAGATCGGGACCCTCAGAAGTCATTAGTCTTTTCGCTTTGCTTCTTAGGACCTGAATAAGTGAGAGGCATGTTGTCCCTGATTGGTCTACATGGATACATGATCTTTTCTCATTGCTCATCACCCGCGTTATCATCTACGTGACAATGCTTTTATGCTGTATATGATTCAAACCCTCATGAGTATCGACATGTTAAAGTGGACTAGCTTAATCTTGCCTGGTTGCTCTTTGATCTTAATTTGGCAGGATTGTGCCTCATTGGTGCGGTTTTGTTCTGAAATAACATTGATCAGGTTAATTGATGTTTTAAACTATTTTCTTAGCCTTAGCATTTATTGCCAAGGTTAATTTGGATGTTATCTTTTGTTCTTTGAGCATAGTCTTTCTTGAGGACAAGCAAGGTTTTAAGCTTGGGGTAGTTGATAACACCCAAATTTACGTGTATTTTCTAAACATTTATCTATGGTTTTGTGTCACTATAGCCATAATTTACCCAAAATAACCCATGTTTCTTATCTTCTAGTAATTTATGTCCTTTCCTAGATAAAGATTGCTCAACTAGCCAATTTTGGGACTTACAGGCTGTAACATACTGAATTGTGGACATTTTACCTTTTCGGTCCTATTTTCCATCTTTTCTTTTTATCTATATCCTCTTTGGCCTTTCTGTTTAAGTTGTGGAGAATATAATGGCCTAATGGGCATTTGTTCACCTTTTATTCCAATATTTGGATTTATGCACAAATACCTCAGTAAAAGCTTAGCAATGGGTCTAATATGTAAAATGCCCACTTAAGTAATAAATATAATAAAATATTTCGTCCTAGAACTTTTTAGTGCTTTTTAGAATATGAAAAAGAAAGAAAATCCCAAAATATAAATAAAGGAGATCATAAATGCAATAATTGGGGATAATATAGAATATTTTGGATAAAAGAAGATAATGAGGAATATATTGTTCCAAAAATCCTAAATAGAAACCCAAGAAGATAATTTGGATATTAATTTCGTTTTCTTGACTTAAAAGAAACTTAATGGCCAAGTATCATCTAATTTGGATAATAAATAAATATATAAAATCCTTTATTACAAGATAATGGGAAAAAGCCAAGAAAGAGAAATAAAATACCTAATATCCTCAAATTGGAAAAATAAATCCAAATTCGTAATCTAAACATGGAAATAAGCTTTTGGGCAAATTTGCATATAATTTGGCCAATGTTTAATATTTTATTTTATTCAGGAGAGAGAAAATGACTTAAAGACCAAAAATATTAAATATATGTTGAAAAAAAATAATTAATGCCAAAATCGAGTTCCACCATTTATTATTTCTTATAAGACAAGTTTTATATTTTTATAACATTTCTAGATACCTCTAATAAATTAAAAGGATAAATAAGTGATAAAATTTAAATGAATTAAATAAAATTATAAAAGTCATAAAAAATAAAATAATGCCAAATTCGTGTTCTTCATGTTACAATATATCTTTGTATGAATTTTGACTCAATTTGGAAAATATTTGATAAGAAGGTGAATTTAGGAGAGAGAAAGTGTGTAAAATATTAAAATCATTAATTAAAATAATGAAAAATACCAACAATTAGAAATAATGATAAATTAGTATCTAACATACTTAATATGATTTATAGGTGAAGTTTATTATTTTTGGGGAATCTAATAGTCATTAATGAGAGAGGAAAGAGAAAAAAGTAATTTTATTAATTAAATAATCTAACTTTCTCAATATATATAATTATAATTTCATTTTCGGATTCCTCACCTCGATATCAGTTAACCTACCAAATTTGAGTTTATTTGGACTTTGTTTGTACCCTTAAATAATTATGGAAAGATTTATGTATTAAATGCACCAAAAGACCAAAGTTTAGAAGTTGTATTAAATGATCTGATCATCCCTACCTTGGACACGCGTGAACAGTGATTCCGAGTTTTTATGATTTTTTTTTTCGGATGGTCATATCTCTCTCGTCTCTTAACCAAATCGAGTGATTTTTATTGCTATGGATTCCTCTTGAAATTCCGCATTGGATTATCCCAATGTTTTCGAGTTTTGACAAATATTCGAGAAACCTTTTAAGGAAGCCGGCAGCCTCTCTCACCCCACCTTGCTAAACCCTAACCTAGACTTTCTTGCTTATAAATACCTATACTCCAAGCACCCCCATCATATTTAGAACTCAACACAACTTTCAATTTCGCGTTTCATCGTCGTTTGACCCTCCAAAGAGCGGCCGAAGCAGCCGGGCTTGTGACGCTTATCTCTCCATCCTCGCTTCATCTCTGAGCAAATTGAAGACACCATCGGGTTCGGTTCATTCCTAGCTTTCTTTTGCATATCTAAACGTCGACTTTGGTTGAGTATTGCATTTTCGCCCAATCTTCCCCCCAAGCTTGTTGCTGCAGCCATGGCGCAGCTTGAGAAGGGAGATGACTCGTCGGCTTTTTACGATTTTGCCCCTGGCCGCTCCCTTCTCCTACATGGCAATTTCTATTTAGTCTGTTTTAGAAAAATCATATCTTATGATTTGTTGGTCAAAAAAATAAAAGTAAGATATATTTTGAAATCAGAAAAATGTAAGCTATCTAATAAAAATATATTCGAAGCCTGGTTTTGAGTTTTTTGAGTAGGTATTTTTTTGGATGATTTAATTAACTAAAAATCATCAAAAATACATCTAAAAGTCTATATCTTCTTTTTTTTTGGATCAGGTAAAATATTACTATCTAAAAAAAGGCATATAGGTGAACCTATACTGTACAGAGGGACAGATAACTACAAAAAACCCCACTGTGTACTGGTGACCGGGTCTAAACCTTTATAAACACCAGGTTTAGCCCTTACATTAGAAACAAGTCTACCAGCAAGGGACTCAAAAACACCAAACATATCAGTAGCGCGACCACCGTGGATTCTGGTATTTCTCTCAAACCAGATACAATAGACAATAGCAACAACTCCCATACCACCAAAAGCTCTCATAGAGGCGCTCCTATTAGTTATCTTCCTTATCCACTTCATCCCATCATCCAAACAACCGGGAGGGTTACCGCCCCAACCATTTTTGAGGGACCATCTGCACCAGATGTACCTAGAAAATCTACAAAGAAAGAAGAGGTGTACATGTGTTTCACTGGTGTCACCACAAAGCACACATTTAGAGTCGACATTAAGACCCCAAGTTGCTAGTCTGTCGAACGTAGGGAGACGCCCAAGAATAGCCCTATATGAGGTGCACCCCCATTTCGGCAACTGACCTTTGTTCCAAACGATATCGGCCCAAGGCACCAGAGGGCCTCATATCTTAAGCTCCCAAGGCTTGGCAACCAAGCAGTCCCAAACACCATCACTCCTTACCTGGTAAGCATATTTCACTTCAAGCCAACTCATCAGCATTCTTTTCCAAACAATGGAGCTGCATCCCGCAACCACTATGTCCAAGGAGCAGCCATATCTTTCCTTCATCCACATCGTCCAAATAGAGTCCTGATGGGTGATAAACTTGTGGATACGTTGGGCAGTAGCAATCACAGCCAACCCGAACGGATCAACCACTCCCAAAACACATTGCGACCGTTCTTTGTTAATAATATCCCAAGCAATCCCATGCATCTTCCCTCCTCATAGGAAGCTACTCGTCAAGCTTCTAAGCTTATCCAAAATGAACCCGGGAAGCTCAACCTGTCTACACCAGAACCTGGTCTTAGCACCCAGGACCGAATTACACAAGACTAATCTCCCCACCATAGAAATGTGAAGACCAGCCCACTTTTCGATCCTGGATCTCATCTCATCCACCAAACTACCATAGTCTTTGCCTCTACCTTTACCACTAGAGATAGGGACACCTAGGTACTTAGCAGGAAAACTCCCCCTTGTAATACCCACTGCTGCCTTCATTCTCCCCCGCCTCAAGTCACACGATCTTGAAAAGAAGACTTTAGATTTTATATCATTAATGTACAACCTAGTGAGGCGCCCAAAACTAGTAAGGATCAGTCTGACCTGTCTAAGGTACTTGCAGTGACCAGCTGTGAAAGAATCACGTCATCAGCGAACACAAGATGTGAGATGAACGGGGTATTTTTAACTTTGAACACCTTCAATCTACCCTCACGGATGGCTATAGCAATGGAGGAAGACAGAGCCTCCATAATAAGCACAAAGAGCAAGGGAGACAAGGGGTCACCCTGTCTCAAACCATTAGAGGTAGAAAACAAGCCGTGGGGGACACCATTCACCAACATCGAGAAAGAGGTGGCTTCAACACACTGAATCATAAGCTCGATCCATCTTTTAGAAAACCCCAAAGCTTCCATAATACCCCATAGAGCTGTCCACTCCACGTGATCGTAGGCCTTAGTAATATCTAATTTGAAGCAGGCCTTTCCATTGGAGTTCTTAACAGCAAAAAGGTTCAAAAACTCAACAGCAAGAAGAGCTCCGTCTGCAATGTCCCTACCTTGAACAAAGGCCAGCTGGTTGGGGGAAACAATCTTGGGCAGAATTTTCTTAAGGTGTCTAGACAGCAACTTCACAAAAATCTTATATAGCACAGAGCAGCACGCTATAGGCCGGAAATCTGCCATGGAGGACGTAAGATTCTTCTTAGGAATGAATTTAATAAAAGCATGCTTGACTTGCTTGAGCATAGTGCCACCAACCATGAACCAACGAACGGCCCGACAGACATCCTCTTTAATAATGTCCCAATAGAACTGGAAAAACTTTCTGTTAAAACCATAAAAACTTTCTGTTAAAAAGTCTATATCTTCAAAATACATAATATTATATGTCATTTTGATCAGAAAACCCTAACTCAGACAATGATGATGTTTTTGAGACCTAAATCGGTGGTTTGTAGAAAAAGTTAGTAACTTTTGGGTTTTAAGCCTTTAATGAATATACATATATCTAATACATAAATATGATGATCATATTAGGGAAAGTGGATCTGATCTCGTGTAAAAGTTGTGAAAAGTGATTCTAGGATTCTAAAGAATAAGATATGTGCTTAATACACTTCAGTTGGGAATTATTTGTTCCTTAACCTATGCTTTCCATAATGAGGCTTATTTGCACCTTATATTCTTTTCTCTTGAATCTGTTGCTATACTTTCCTCATAATCATTTTGGAATATTGTTCTTAGGTCTTGGTACCCCTTTGCCATGTTCTATTTGGATGATGCTATTACTTGCCATTGTTTCTAGCATGTTGATTTTATTAGACTAATTAACTAGTGTAGTGGTACTTGTATGTACAACCACCCATAGTTGGGAATGTGTTATTTCTCCCCTGTGTAACTTGTTACTCTCCCCCACACATGAAATATGTGCAGGTGACTGGGAATGTGTTACTCTCCCCTCACCCTTTTGGTTGAAGGTCTGGTAGGTGCCTCAACCCTACATAGTTAAGATAGTCAATATTAATCATACATGCAATCCTTTGTTATATTGTTTATGGCAAGCATCTATTAAAATATTCTTTTATATATATGGACTCATTCTCTTGATATCTTCATCATATGATGAACCCTATCGTGTTTATATTTTCTTTGCTTATCTTGTTGCATTAGAATAGCTTTGTGACACATACTTTTATTTTTCCTTCCCTCTTACTGGGTGCTTTCCCAACCACCCAGGTGTGGAGCAAAGTGATGGATAAGGCCTGAAGATCTTAGCGTTGACATGGAATAGCTGATGGATATGTTGCTTGGAGACAAAAGTGGAGTAGTCTAGATTTACCTCTATCTAGATCTTAGTTGTGTATGATGATGTAACCCTAAAAGGGAGATTTTGATGTATTTTGTACAATCTTTTATGAAATTGAATTTAGTCAGAATTTTTTTTATTCCGTTGCTTTCCAATGAGTTTTGATTATCATATTTTAGTAGAGAGTGGTTTATCCCACTCTTTACACATGCACTGAACCTGAAAACACATCTATTCTCCATGATTTCTCCCCCAAATCCATGTGTTTTTGCAGCAGCTAAGTCTACACTGCGACTGCAGTCCTCAGGGTCCTGATTGTAACCACGATACTCACGCTCACCCCAACCGCGACTGTGGTATTTGACTCTACAGCCACCATGACCGCGGTCTAGATATACACCTCGACCGCTATCCAAGCCACCACCACCACTAATGAACTAACCGCGATCGAGGTCTACACCTCGACCGTGGGTCCAGACTCGACCGAGGTGATTCATTGACCTTAACCATGACCGTAGAAGGTACCTCGACTGCAGATCGCGACCTACGGTCATCGCCACGACCGCGATGACTGAAGCCGCAATCTAGTTGAAAACTGCGACCACACTACCTATAAATGCCCGCCCCTCTCCACCTAAAGGAGGGTTCTGATCTGGGGAGTTTTCCAACTATTGGTCCCGACCCAGAGAGGTTCTCGGAGCCCCGTGGGAGAGTTTGGAGGTCAGAGAAGGCCTAAGAACGCGTCCTACGCCCATTTCTTCAGCGTGCTTCCATCCTCCACCATCTTCCACCTTCGGTCTTAAATCTCCAAAGGCAGAAGCTGAGGAGAGAGAAGACTGAAGATCTCTCTCCTTCGAGAGAAGGAGAACATCCACACCATCATCCCCACCATTTTCCACCTCCATCCACTCACCAAGTTGTTGTTTGGGGTGGATCAAGAAAGAGAAAGGAGGCTAAGGAGTCTAGAAGGTCACGGAGGATGACCTAAAAGATGAGATTTGTCCTATACAGAGGCTAGCGAGCGAGAGCCACCTCTCCTCTATGGGCTAAACTCTTCTTCTTCTCCTTTCTTCTACTGTTCTCCTTTGTTTCTGTGCAACAATGTTCTTTCATCTTTGTTTGGTGCCAACTATGCTTGTCCATGGCTAGTTGAGCTCCTTCTTGGCTATGTAGCCCGTTTTGGGCATTTTATGTACTTTTACCTTGAGCAAGTAGTTTTATTCCAGATCTAGCACGTTTTATGTTCTATCTCCTCTTTCTGGTTATGATTGCTAGTTTGGATGATCTCTTTCTTGCGCGAACTACTATTTCTACCTATATTGAGAGATTTGTTGTTGAAATAGATAAAAGAAGATAGTTTGGATTGGAATCTAAAAGGAGGACGGTTCAAGGTCGTCTGTTCCTAACATCCTAGAATATTCTAGACCTGAGAGGATATATGGAATATTCTGGGTTGTTGGTTTTTCATCCTCGAGAGAGGTTTCATATCATCGATGGATTTTAGTCGCATTACGCAATAGCGAGTGGGGTGAACCCACAGGAACACATACCACCGTGTGTGCTATGTTTGGATGTAGATTGCTTGCTGGGGTGTTCGAGGGTTGTCTATGTCTGAGAATAGGTGCATAGGCTTCTCAACCTGTGGTTACATAGATGAGAACTCCTTCTCTCTAATTAGTAGAATCCTACAGACTCTATTTGGTTTTCTTTCCTTTGTTTTGTTTTGATTCATGACAACCCGCTAGACTAGTTCTAGCTCCATACTTTTATCAACTACCGTCTTGGCTTATCTGACTTAAGAATGAAATCTTAAGCATCCTAAATGTCACCACGTCCCTATGTTTGACCCCGTATATCTACTTTGACCCTGTAATAAAAGTTGCAGGGGTCCTTGAACGTTTCAGGTTATAAATTTAAAAGTTTGATTCCTTCTGAATCTGCCTCCCTTACCAGACGCACGATTTGGGCCGATCACCGGGTCAGGCTGAATGCCAACCAATGTATAATACAATCAGGCTGACACTCCTAACGATTATCTCAACACTTGAAATGATCATTTGACAGTCCCATTATCTGGTTTGTTGTGTGAATTGAATAGCTAAACACTTTAGTAATCAATCCTATCGTTATTCAAGATCAAACTGCTCTTCTAGATGAATTCCTATGTGTGTGGCCTTATAGGTCCCTATTATGTTGGTAGTGAATGTCCATAACAACTTTTGACATCACAAGCAATGAGCGGTGCCTAGTCACACATCATTTCTACCCAAGTAAATGGAAAGTTGGAGAACAACTTCAACCTACAATCTATGTATGATGTTATAATGTGTGTATAGTTCCTTTTTCAGCGATATCCAGATTGAACCCAAGGCATGGAGCAACCATCCTCATTATTATTCATTTTGTTCCTTGAACTAGTGTAGATTGTATAAGATATATGTAAGATCACTATCACATATTGACTCACATGTGCATGGCCACCTATTTCTTAGTCTTGCTAATCAAGAGGAGTTGGATATCATGATCCATTAGGAGGGACAAATCCCATATCTATCACTCACAGTCAGTCCACATGTGTCATAGTCACCTAATCATCACCTTTATAACAACCCATGTTTCAGGATTGCATTTGATGATGTCAAAGCATACCAAATTACATGTAATGAGTGTAGTGATTTCAGGTCTAAGAACCACAAACACCACCATCACTATGGTTTCCATGAGTCAGTCTCATGGTGGGTCTGTCCGATACATTGTTCTCTAACACGCATCTGTGTGCTTGGTTTGATATTACCATATCATGACTATCATGACTAATTAGATTTTGTCATCAACCAACTCACACTCTAATCTTATGTGTTATTTTTTTCTATCTAACTTCCACAATAACAACCGATCAGGGACATAATGAGAATGTATATACTCTTAACATCCATATGATCTCAATATTTAGGTCCTCAACATGTAGACTTACATCATTGAGTGATATCATTCTCAAGACATTTATTGTGTTATTTCATTATATCATAACTGAATAAATATAATAAATTAGAAGCTTTCCTTTATTAATAATCAAATCATATACATTTATGCCATTGCAATCATCATATGATTGTATCTATGGGCATACATACCAACAACTTGAACCACCAAGATGAGTGTGTTCCACAAAATCAATGCTCTCTTATAGAAAATTGTAAAATTATTATTAATATGCAAGTAAATGCAAGAATTACCACATAAAACCTTAGATAAAAAGGGATATGAAGGATAGAATAGGCATATAATATCCATAAAATTGGATGTTATCAACCCCCAAAACTAGAGTCTAGCTTGTACTGAAGATAACAAATAGAATTAGAGTATGATGTGACATATATGTCATTTAGTTAAGTTAAATCAAAACATAGTGGTCATGTTTTTATGCCAATTCTATGTTAAGATTTCTGATGGCTACTTTTTCCGCTTGTTCAATCGCATGAACTCTATTAAAAAATCAGTGGTGTTTTGACCTTTAACCTATCAATTCCCTTTCATAAGGTTGGGTTCTCCTTTGTGCTATCCACTCTGTGGCCCACTTCCTAGACATACTATGCATAAATTTCATAAATGGTAAATTTAACTTTTAACTTCTAATTAGTTAGATAATGAATAGAGTATATATGGTAGGGTAATGATGAGGGGTAAAATGTTCTCCTCTGGGAAACTCAACTAGAAGTTTGTTATAATGACAATTGATTTCTATGAATTTCTTGATGAAAAAGGGGTTATTATGTGTAGATTCAAGGTTGTACTACTGGTCACGACATATATGCCTTCGTGGGACTATTACACAAATTTGTCATTTGATACAAAAATACATAAAAGGATAGCTTGCGGATGATTAGATCTAGTCTAGGATTTAAGACAACTTCCAAGAAAATTGGATTAAAATTTGCCTAAAGAGAAAACTCTAGTCCTAAATTATTTCAAGAAATAATTTCCCTATCTAAGGATCGAGAAGTTAACTTTAATCTAGCATGTGGAAACTTACAAAATTACCAAAATTTTAAAATTGTGGATGTGTAATGTATTGAAACGGTGAATAGGAAAGGGTGTAAGAAAATATGACAAACAATTGTGTACCTATCTCATCTATCCATAACCCCCAAACTTGTTCTCTATTGTGTCCCCACAATGTCAAAGGAAGAATTTAGATATGAACATGTGAACTTAAGTTCTATTCTTGCGGTCCCTTGTTAAGCCATTCAAAGAGAAGTAATTGGACTATGTAAGTACCCCATAGGTCACGGTAAGAATTTTTTTAGAATGCTTCAAACTTTTTTATCCATAGTAGCTAGAACATGAATCCTAAACAATACATGAAAACTGTAGTCTTTGGATTGTTTTATCTATTGTGGGATCCAATGATAGAATCAAAATTTTCTAAAGTCTATGTGTTCTATTGAGTATCTCCTATAGTGTATCCTAGTTAACTCAATTGTGCCTTTTGCACACCTCTTAGCCTTCTATTCTGTTACAATGGTGGGTTTCATGTTGTTTGTGGTTCTCCTCATATAATAAAGACCAATTTGGAAATGTTGTATAAGATGGATATTTTGGCAGTCATGTCAATGGCCAACAATGTCCAATGCATGTCATGTAGAATGGGTAGAAATATGATTCAAGGGGTGAGTGTTTTTAGATACCCAATCAATCTTTCTTCTTTCCATGATCCCTTTTTGAGAACCATGCCCCAAGAAGTTCGTACTTTGCCATGTAAACGTCTCTCAGCTTGTCACCCAATGAAGTTGGGAGGCTATCATGATGTTCACCATCATGTATCGTATAACAATAAGAATTTCTCAGAGATATGGGTTCATAACTTGTACATCACCACATTCAAAGATGACTCAAGGTCTTCATCTTTAGGATTTAGACTTTCCATGATAAAATTAACTCTTCTTGTGATATATCATAGCATGCATCCTGGTCTAAGTTGTTTAATGTTACTACTATTATTTCCACATGTGGTAAACCATTTTCTATGGTGGCATCTTTATGGTGGATCACTTGGTTTGCATATGATGCTTTTTTTGTTTCAATCATTGTTGTGGACGTGGTCATTTATGCCGTCGAATCTGGCTGAGCATGTGTGTGTTGTGCTAGAGTTTGAGGTCTCTTAGCTTGCTATTCAGGTTCTGTCTAGAGTGATTCAAGTTCTTCTCTCCATGGTGTCTTCTTCGTGGATGGAAATGTTGTGTACATCATCCAAGGGATGGTCTATATTCTTGAGTCATAGAAAAACCCTCTTTTTATGGATGATTTCCATAACATATTTTCCTTAAAAACCATGGAAACTTTTGTTTGCAATATCTTATGGAGGAATTCTTTTATTTAAGGATTCTATCATCCTCAAAAGGATGAAAGCAACCTCCCTAGGATTAGGAATTTTCTTGGGAACACTACAATGGATTTTGAAACCCTTCTAGAATGGGAAATACCACTTTTTGTCTCCCTTGAATAGGTTATCATGTATTTTTTAGATCTTTTTTATGTTTTGAGCTTAGAAGTTTTGAAAACCATTCTGTTGCATGATAAATATTTTATATTATAGTTATATGTGACTACCCACCATTCAACCAAGTCTATGACTATCAGCAACTAGTGATTTTAGCTTTGAAAGGACATAGTGACAACTTTTATGTTCCTGGTGCTTTTTAGTGTGGATATAAGATCATTGTTTGAGGGTTCTATGGATTTCCCTTCATAGAGTCTGGAAAATAGACTTAGTGTGGCATTGAATACTGGTCCCTCTTTGTCTTATTCATGAATTCTTCAATAATGGCATCACAAAGGAATTTAATGTATCATTTTTTAATAGGGGATTTAGCCCTATATGCAATTAGTATCTCTTTCCTAGTCAATATATTCCCTTGGTTTTGATAAAGTACATCTCTTCTAGGCTTTCAGTCATGAAGAATGTATGCAAGAATGTAAATATCCCTTAGAGGTATCCTTGAGGTGGATGTCATATCCATATCCTTCATTTATAGGGTAGGGGAGGTTGATTGGGGTTGGAGGGACAACTAGCTTGGGGAAGATAGTTTCTCTATTCTTCTAGGGACATCTTCAAATAGATTGTTTGTGTTTTCCTCCTCATCAAATGAGGTGACCTCTCCATTGGCTCCTCTGAGCACATAAATCTAATGTACCTTTGTCAGATTGTACCATGGGGTTTTCAGATACAAACTCTTTACAAATATCTTTGTAACAAAAAGGCAATGGTGATAGAATTTTGTAAGAAAAGAGGTCTTCAAGATCGTCCATTACTTATTCTATGACTTAGTTATTTCTCCTTCTTTTGTCATAGGGATGGGGTTTGAGATTGCTTCATTCTCCATAGTTTCTTCCTATGAATCAACATGTGCAATTTCTTTTTCGTTATTTCATACAACTTTATCTCCTATAACTTTATAGAACTCATTCTCCCCAGGCATCTTAGATACATGTGTCAATTATTTGGTGCTATCCATAGAATTCACCTCATATTCATAGTTATCATTGGAGTTGCCACCATTGAGTGCATATAATCTTCTTTTTCATTATGGTTTGATATGCCCAATATGGCACAATATTTTTGAGGTGGTATTGACATAGCATCACCTTGCACTATTAATGATGTGTTTGCATCGTACTTTATGTCAACGTTATACTCTATGGTTGGGGAGCTCCTTTCTTATTTACACTGGCTCTTTTGTCTTTTAGAACTAGGTTCCTTGGAAGATGTAGAGGTTTAAGGGGCTTCCTTTCTCTTGTTGAGTTCCTGGGAGACATGCTTTTGTTGCAACAATTTTCTTTCCTTGAACAAATTATCACACTCATGTTGCAACACTGCAATCTCCTTTACCATGTATTTCATGGTCTCATAATATGATAATTCTTTGCCACCAATATCTATAGATGTTAAGGTAGGTGCACTAGTGGTTGAATTTGTGTTGTACCTCCTTTACTTGTGTGGTTGTGTGGGTCAATGAGATGAAGTCGAGAGACAAAAAAATGACTTATTTCCATTATAAAGCTTCTGAATGCAGAAAAAGAAACAAGATTGAGGGTATAAAGAATGAAGATGAATAGTGGAAGACCAATGAATAGGAGATTGGGAATATTTTCACTGGCTTTTTCTAAAAACTTTTCTAGACCTCTAGCCTGTTAGAGTGGGAGGCATCAACTAAAGGTATCTATAGGAAAATTGATAGGCCTCTGCAAGAACAAATAGAGAAGGACTTCATGGATATTGAAATAAGAGAAGAACTTAAACACGTGCACCTTAATAAAGCTACCAGACCAGATGGTATGAAGGCCTCTTTTTCAAAAACTATTGGCACATAGTTGGGGAAGATGTCTCAAATTACGTAAAGGGTTGGGAAAATCATATAGCAGTATCTCAAAATTGAACTCTACGCTAGTGGTGATGATTCCAAAGGTCTAGAAGCCAACTAAGATAGGAGAATTCAGACCTTTCAGTCTCTACAATGTCATCTATAAAATAGCCTCTAAGGTCATGGCCAATAGGTTGAAACCTCTTCTGGATGGAATGATTTCTGAAAATCAAAGTGTATTTATCCCAGATAGGCTCATCACTGGCAATGCTTTAATTTCCTATGAAATGTTTCACACTATGAAGGGGATAAGGGGAGGAATCATGGCCATACTGCTCTCAAACTAGACATGCCAAAAGCATATGATAGGGTGGAGTGGAAGTTTGTAGACTATGTTCAGGAGAAACTGGGATTTGGGGATAGTTGGAAGAAGAAGGAGATGGACTACATGTCAACTATCTCTCATTCTTTTGCCATAAACGGGGAATGCACCAGGAAGACCCAACCAACCCAGGTACTATGACAGGGAGATCCTCTTTCACCTTATCTTTTCATTTTGTGTGCTAAATCTTTCTCTAACTCACTTAATTTAGCTACACAACAAAATTTTATCCATGGCATCAAAGCAAGTCGCCATGGACCCTGCATTTCTCACCTTTTCTTTATAGATGACTTAATCCTTTTATAGAAGGTGACTAGAGAAGAATGTCTGAAGTTAGCTGAAATTATCAGCCAATATGAATGGTATCAAGGTAAAAGATCAACCTATCCAAGACAGAAATTGCTTTTAGTAAGGGAGTGCATTGCGGGAGGAGAGAGGAAATCAAGGAGATTTTGAACATCAAGGACGTGGACAAACACATAAAATATCTTTGTTTACCCACTACGGTTGGGAGGTCCAAGAAGCAAGTGTTTGCCTTTGTTTGAGAACGCATTTGGAGGAAGCTGCAAGGATGGAAAGAAAAACTACTATTTAGGGAAGGAAGAGAAGTCCTAATAAAAGTGGTAGCACAAGCAATACCATCTTACATCATGCATATCTTCCAACTCCCATCTGGTCTACTGGATGAAATCAACAACTATGTTTCTAGATTTTAGTGGGGGGGGGCAAAAGGGATAGAGAGGAAAATCCCCTAGATCAGCTGGGAGAAATTGTGTAGACCAAAGAACCAAGGTGGTATGGGTTTAGAAATCTCAGTGTTTTTAATCAAGCTCTCCCGGCAAAGCAGATATGGTGTTTGTACCACAAGCAGGACACCCTTGTATACAAAGTCCTTAAGGGCAAGTATTTTTCAAATGACACCATATTGGAGGCACGTCGTGGCTACAATCCAAGTTATACCTGGAGGAGAATATGGAACTCAAAGCATATCATCCTAGAAGGCATATAATGGGGGGTCGGGGATGGAAGATAGGTCAATACATGGACCAATAATTGGTTCCCAGGGGTAGGGCGAAGCATTGAAAATGTGTAGGTAGTGAGTTGTAATACATATACTCATGTAAGACAACTTATGTGTGTTGAGGTAATTAGATGGGATGTGAACCAAATTACCAATTTGTTCATAAAAGAAAATGCTAGGAAGATCCTAACCATCTTGATCAGTGAGTCTAGACAAAGAGATGTGATCTTCTGGTATCTAAGTAAGTGTGGGGCATACATAGTTTAGTCGTCCTACTGGCTGGCCCACCAGGATGTATGGAGGAAAATTGAGCTAGCAGAGGAGGCTTAGGGGGACCAATGGAGGGTGATGTGACATCATGGAATACTTCTAAAGGCCTCTCATTTCCTTTTAGATGCTTCTTGGGGACACTTTCCACTTTAGGTAGACTGCATGACAAATTCTCTCATCCCTACAACATTTGCACCATTTGTAACACAGAGAAGGAAGACATCTGAAACCTCTTGTTTAGATGTACTCAGGCATGGGAGATGTGGTAGGGAACCCCAAGGAACATTTAGACGAAGGTGAGGGAGACATAAACTCAAATAATAGGTGATGCTATACATCACCTCACTAATTCCGGGAAGATAGAGGAATATGAATACATAATTGCCTCTCTCTAGGCAATCTAGAATAGGAGAAACAATATTATATTTAGAAACAAGGACATAATTCCTATCATGATGCATGGTTTTCTCCTTACCCTCATCAAGGATCACCAGGGAGTCCAATGGAAAAGGCATCATGACCCCGACTATCAGGGAAATCCACTCGTGTATACCACTAACGCCAGGAGCCATCAAAATGAACTGTGAAGCCGCAATTGATGAATAGGGATAAGGTGGAGTGGGTGCTATTTGGAGAGACTCAAACGGTGTTGTTCTTCACACGATGAGCCTATGGAAGGGTTCGTTCATCAATGTGCCATGTACAGAGGCCTGGGCAATCAAGGAAGGCCTGTGAAGGAGAGATGAACTAAATATGGACAATCTAAAAGTGGAATCAGACACGCAAATAATCATCCATTGCATCAATTCTAGAGAATAAAGGTCAGACCTCTTGGGAACCCTCCTGAATGATATTGTCTTCCTCAATAGTTCTTTTAATAGCATATGTTTTCAATTTTGGTCGGTCAAAAGCGTGTTACTGTATTACCAAAACTTTGGGCACAATGTACCCCATTACAGCAAGAACATAAAATCTTGATACCAACAGGCTGGTAATCAAGGCCAAAGGAACAAAAAAACCTGAAACTGTGCATAAGGCAGAAAACCTAAACAACTCGACCTGTGACATGAAGTCTTAAACAAAGCCAAGCCCTCTAAAGCATGAAAACCACCCACAAAGAATGAGAACAAGGACTCTGCAGATGGACCACATCCCAACAGACCCAGGAATATAGGGTCTCAGCACCAACACACAAAATCAAAGCTTCAATTAACCAGACACAGACTAGGTCTAAACCATCATCAGCTGGAAACGCGAACATAGCTGCAGCCAGTTCTTGGTTAGCTCCAGCATGATGCACAAAAGCTTACTCCACCACAACACCTGAAAGGTGCTGCATCAACAGCCATCACCCTGCCAAACTAGCCATCGTGAAGCAAACCAAGGACCCATTGCAACCAAAGGCAAAAACACCTGCCACCAAACCTTCCTCACACATAGCATTAAAACCATCCCCTGAAAAAAGTGGGAAGAATAAAGGAGTAGATATTCCACAGTTGGGAGCGAATCCAGGCATCTTGACGAGGTGGTTAGATAGCAGGATGATTTGGTCGAACAACTTGCATGAGCTCTTACAAGCAACATCAGATGATGTTCTCTCGCTACTAATTGGCAGTAGCATATCATCAAACACCACGAGGGTGTTCCTTCATGCTGCACAGGTAGACCAGGAAGGAGAATCGCCCCCTAGACCCAGCTCGCACAACGCCAGAGGTCTAGATCATCTGTTAGAAGAGCAGGACCGGATACTGCAACTCGACCACCACAACTCTGAGCCAAACAGAGGATAAGGAGTACCTATCTCGATCGGTGTCTCTGTCTACCACTGGCCATCGAACCATCTAAGCCGCTTAAATCTAAAGAAGCGGGCCAGGCGTCGTGGTTGAGAGGGGAAACGTCGTCACCGATCAAAGCTTTCTTTGATGGCGGGGGAGGCATCATCGTCATCATTGATCAGCCTGAAGCGAAACGCCCAGTCTCGACAGCCGCCCAGCGCTCATCCTCCATCATGTTCTTCATTAACCTGGAAGGAAGAGCAGAGCCACTTTGTAGGAAAGCCCTAGTCTCCCACCAGCCTATGTAGCCGCCTAGAAGCTCGAAGTCAATGTCAAAAGGGGTTCCATTCACCAGGTAGGACCAGATCTCTCACGAGAGAAGAGGATGAGGGAGAAGGGGTACAGACCCCCTATCACCGGCGATGACACGGAGCAACCCGCGGGAACCAAGACCAGGTGGGAGCGCTCATTCCGCCTGCCTCTCTTGGATAAGGTGGAAGTCGACCAAGTCGACGGTGCAAACCACGGATCCAAGACTCGTCCACATGATGCTTCGCGAAACTCATCCAGCTGCTGAGGAGAAGCCCCGACGAAACAGATGAACTGCTACTCTTCCACAAGGATCCGCACCGCCCCTCACTAGGGTCACAGTCGTAGACGTTGAGGAGCCAGGGGGAGGAAGATGCCTAGGGTGCTCCCTCCCCCCAGCGGCGGCCGTCGGGAGGAGCTAGAGAGAAGGCAGAGTCGTTACCCTAGAGAGAAGCGTAGTACTCCAATAGATTTTCTCTTTGGTAATGTTTATTTGATTTGGCATATTAGTAATAGAGATAGCTATATTTGACCTCAAAAGCATAGATTTACAATATTATCAGTAGATGTGAAAACAATCTCATTCATGACATCGAATTTTTTCCAAATTTCCATGAATTGTATTAAGGATGGTGTCTGCCTACTTGTGGAAGTAGGTGGGCCTGAAATGGCTTCTTTATGTGGAGTTCACTTTGGAGGAGAGTGTGGCTTGTCACCTCTAAAGTGGTGGTGTAGATGTCACTTGAGTTCATCAACTGTGGGTCTCTTTATTGACCTCATATCTCCCACTTCCTATTGTTGGTTCAGCCACAAACTTCTCTAGTATTGGCTATGGTAGTAGCCCCACTTCGGGAACATCTTTCGATCTTGTTTCACAACTTCTTTAGATGACACTACAATTTTGGAGGCAGATGCAATGGTGGTGTGCTCATCATTTTGGATGGGCTTTTAGCTGGATAGATGTAGTCTCTTCTGACTGGGTGATAGGTGAACTAGTCAGCTGCTTCTCTACTGTAATATTTTTCCCAGGTTTGTGCTAGAAAGGTTTTCCCTTCCTTAGTCTTAATGTAGTATTCTTTTGGATCCTGATTATGGACTGCTCTTTTTGGTAGGTTTTGATGATTGACTTCCTCCTACATGGGTCATCTCATTTTCCTAGGGCTTTATGAATTAAGCAAGAGGTGTTTCTCTTGAATTCATCTTTAGAATATTGTCCATCAAAAAGATGAGCCTGTCTTTATCATAGTAACTCATTTCTGGCAAGGGAAATATATCATTTTTCTTCTTGAATCTAAAAAAAATGTGCTCTTCTTCCTTTTTAGGACAACTATTGACATTAAGTATCTTACATCCACAAAATAGTCACCTATAGCCTCAATAAAGTTGACGAGATCTCTAAGATGCCCAATCCTATGTGCTACATATGTCACCAGGCCTCCCATGTAGAGTTCTTTTGATCCTTCATGCCAACTTTCCACATCCATATTGTCAATTAAACTCCCAATGTTTATTGCTCTCTTCTTGAAGATACTCCATAATAGGTGGAGGTCTTCTCTAGTTATATTTCTTGTGTAGGCTATGGTGAATATGTATAGGACATGGTTTTGTGGGCAACACGCATGAGACCAGTGTGAATTTGAGAAGTCTTCAACTATCCTGGGGTTATATTAGTCTTCTGTCAGCTATTCTAAGGTTTTATTCTTTGAGCCCTCTGACCTCTCTGTTGTATCTTGCCTCATTGGCAAGTGTAGTCTGTTCTTCTATTTGGCATAAAATGGAATTTAACATCTTCTCTGTCAGAATGACATCCTTCTTCATTATATAAACAATCAATTTTTAGGACCCTCCACATTGTTCATCTTATTCCTTCTCAACTAGATGCTTCTTAAAGGATAACATAGACTTTAGAGTAAGATCCTTATATGACTTTATTCATTGAAGTAGATCTTGTATATATTCATGACACCTAAGAATTCTTCTAGCCTTCTGTGTATTCCCATTTCAATCAGAGTGCAGACATATCCATAACTTATTGTATTAAATGCTATCTTCATGTCCATGGACTCCCAACTCTTTTGGTACTCAATATCTATGCGTTCAAAATAATTGTCAGGTGGGACAAAGGATTCTTTCATAGGTGCCTCAAAAAATTTGTTACAACACCAAATGGATATCAATCATGATTTCTTCCACTTGCTACTTTCTGCCTCTCCTCTATGTCCCTCTTCTTTAGCAACCCTAGTTATCTTCTCCTTTCCACCTCTAGAAGAAGGGCTGAGTATCTTCCTCTTTCATGACTATGCAACTTCAACATAAGGGAGGAATTCAAATGATTTAGTTTCTTTTGAATGAGATGACTAGGAGGATCTTGAAGGTTAGGTAGCTAAAGTTGTTTTAGGTATTCTACATCATATATGACATTCCTTCTCTCTGGAGAAGGATCCCATGCTCCTCTATGTACTAGAAAACTACAACATTTAGGTTTTCCATCTTCTGTATTTGTTCCTTTTATAGTTGCTCCTTCAAACGGGTCACTTCCTTCATCCTCACAGCTAGATCTGGTGGTAGTTTTAACTTTAGGAAACTTGTGATTTCTTCCATTCTAACTACTTGGTATGAAGATATGTATATATTTCATGCAACGCGTTAAAATAAGATCAAAGTTAGCCCAGTTGCCCTTAAATGACAATCGATGAAAAGTCATCCTACATCATTTGATGAGAACTAATCATATTAGGGTGCCAACAACCAATGGAAACATAGGGTGCCAACAACCGAAGGAAATCCAGCTTCCTGAAATGATGTAAAAAGGGATAGATGACCTCATTGATGGAAAAATGAAATGATGAAAATTAATCTAGAGTTTGTGGCAAGTAAAGAACTTCAGTCATAAATCTAAGGAAACATCAAAGAAAAACAATAGATTGGGAAGCAACAAACTAATGGAAATTTCTTGAATCCAATTTGACAAACATGTTCAAGGGATTCATTAGAGAAATGAGGAAAAACAAAACTTGTTGGAGGTTGAATCCTATCAAAGATGAAGGGGTGTTGAGAAACCATCACCGATTAGATGTTAGACTTAAGGTAAGAGAAGAAATTTAGACTCATCTACCTTTTGTGGTCAAGACCAAAGGTTTCTCATTCAACTGGGATTATCGACAATGATCCTTCATTCTCAATCTCTTGTAGTGGCTTGCCCATTTCTCCTAAGTGAAAAATGTAATGACTTCAACAAGGTCTCTGAAGTGTCTTCTGTCAGGGGCCAGGCTCAAAATGGTTTCACATGCAGTTCATGTTAAGGTGAATACCATGCTTAAGGTCATGGGCAAAATTTAGTGCTAATATTGAATGATGTTCCAATTTAAAAAAAGTTGTGCATGATGGAAATCACCAAAGTCATTGATACTAATGTGGCACACGACATGCTCACATCTTGCACCTCTTGCACACTGAGGTTGTATATTTTGAAAATTTCCATGATCAGACACATTCTACATATGCAGTCATACTTCATGCAATGAACTTGGAAATTAGAGTAGACATCTAGATAAATGTTGTACACCAACATGGTACCGCATATAAAGTCTTCCTTTTTTTATGACAAAGGTTACATTGATTCTATATGAGTCCAAATTTATAACTACTACATTAAAATACCTTTGATTAATCCAAATGATAATAAAGAGACTAATTACTCTAACTTAAAAGTGCAGCCATACCATGAAACTTGGATAATTGAATTCATGAAATTAAATATTAAAAAGTAGTATGAACTACATTCATCAATGGTAAGCTCAGACTAAACCATATTATCAAGGATAATGTAAGAAGTGTCATGATAATTATATGTATTTGGTAAATATTAATTCAATATAAATTAGAGGAAATATTATGAAAGCATTCATAAAGATAAAGTAAGAACAAAATTAAAGGCGGATGAAATATGAGACTATGATGAGTAGAATGCATATGTATACCATTAAGCTCTAATTTGGGAAATATTATGAATCAGGTTAAATGTGTGTTCAAATATTAGGAGTCAAGTAAATTAAGTCATTGATAATAAATAAATCTAATTATAGAGTAAGAAAATCATATGTTAGCCTTATCATTTAATGCTTATTAATCACATATTCTCAAACAAATAAAATCTTTGGAGAATCTTGAG
This sequence comes from Alisma plantago-aquatica, assembly GCA_963693085.1. Lineage (NCBI taxonomy): Eukaryota > Viridiplantae > Streptophyta > Magnoliopsida > Alismatales > Alismataceae > Alisma > Alisma plantago-aquatica. Next base: position 1,404,517,118 of record OY856411.1, on the reverse strand, counting down.
AAAATTTATTTCCATATTCTTATAACTACTATAATCATCCTTATACATATTAACACAAGCCCTAGAAATAATTACTATATAAGAGAAGGTGATAAATGTAGTATTAGCATGTATGACATTACCAAGTATTCTATTTTATCTTCTTATTCCATTGCCAAATCCAGTAGTAGAAATACATGTCTAGCAATCAATATCAAGACAAGGAAAGTATAATTGAATGTATAATATTCTTAGTGGTTTGGCATATTAGGTTTCCAAATACAAAGATATGTCAGATCAAACATTCATTTGATATAGCCACCTTCTAAATCAATGTCAAACAAAGTATAGAAATCACATTCTTTTGGAACCATATCTGGCAATGAATCATGTAACTTCTAGAAATCAAAGAAGGTGATAGATTGACCTTTTTTTGGTGTATTCCTTATCATATCAATATGTCAGTAAAGTCAATGACCAAAAATCTTTCTTATCCTCATGTGGATGAAGTGGTTTTCAATCCTCCAAATCCACCAAAAATAGACTACTCATTTTCCAATGATGATCTTTAGATAGTGAGGAGATCATGACTACATCTAATGAGGAAAGTGACTCATGGATATCTCAACACTCAGTGCCAAATGGTTTTCCTTTCATCTAATATCTTTCATCACCTAATTAAAGGAACACACACGAGAAAAATACAAATAATGATTATATATTAGAAAGTGACTCATGGATATCTCAACACTCAGTGCCAAATGCTTTTCCTTTCATCTAATATCTTTCATCACCTAATCAAAGGAATACACATGAGAAAAATACAAATAAGGATTATATATTAGTAAGTGAGCATGCAAATATAGTAGTGATATAAGTAATACGATAATTTATTAGAAGTATAATTTTCTAAGAGTATATTGAAAGATATAAATGCAATTCATCTATGTATGTGTATGTAAATGGAAGAAATAGTAAATTTGCAACTTTGTTTTTGATTCATATATAGCCCTATATATCATTTATGACTAATTCTAGTCTTAAAATTTATGCGGCTTCAAGATGTAAACACCACAATGGAAAAAGCAAGATAAGAAATTATTTTTACTTCAAAATTTATTATATGTTATAGATGTATAGTAAATAAGATTTGTATAATATGATATAATACATATTTATTACACCATATTCATGTGAAAATCTTTTTGATTCAATTTTTTGAAAAAGATCATTTTTTTTGTATTTTATCATGACAAATAAATATTCTTCTTTTCATTTAGATAACTTGTTTAAAAAATTTTGGAACTTGGAAAACTAGAGGACAAAACAAAATTTATGAATTTCAAATAAAAGATATTGTATAAGAGAAATATGGGAATTAATATATAGATAAAAATTGAAATGTATTTTTCTTATATAGCTGTAATTTCAAGGATGAACTCTTTAAGAGATAGAGTATTATAACTTGGTTGTAACATAAATCGTAATCATAGGGTTATGGAAGCCATAATCTTTGTGTATAAATTTGTAGTTTATTTTTATAATTATTTTTTTAATTAATTACTAATCATATATTAAAATGCAATTTGGTAAAAAAACAACTATACTTTGTGTATATATTGAAATTAAGCTTGAATGGAGGTAAAAATGGTATAGAGAAACTTTAAACATGCATGCTTAAAAATGTTTCCATACTTCAAAACATGTGTGTCATTTGTTGATGTAAGCATGATGTTTTCTGATGAGAGATTGGATTGGTCATAAGAGTTGATGGTAGGTTGTTGTGAGCTAAAGCTAGTTCCAATGATCTTTCATTTTCATTGGAAGTAGTGCCCAATCAATCAAGTTTCTTTAGCTGAAGAAGGAGGTCAATTGAATATATTTGACCCAAAGCAGAGTGCTTCAACCCTCTATATTGATAAACAATGATTGAAATGCATCATTTGGGTGTTTTGAAGGTTGTAACCTGGCTCTTCGGCTAATAGTCAATGCAACTGTAGCTACTGACAATGTAAAAAACTAAGAAAACAAAAATATTTCAAGCTGCACTTGGCGAAATGCAATAAGATTTAAAACACAAGTTTTCAATATCATCATAGAGATATCCAAGCCCTAATATCCAAACAGTTATAATCTGGAAGGCTATTTTGGGGATGAAAAGGGGAGAACATGAAGATGATCTGAAAAATGATAAACCTATTTAAGTTCAAATTTTTTCTTCTTTGTTCTGTACCTCTTATATTGGATGAAGTGGTATGAGTTTATTTGAGTTCTCCTTCTTCTTGCCAATTGTCTATCGATGACCAACATACGAGAATAATCCATCAATAGGTCAAATAAGTAGAATTAGGGGATTTTTCATATAGATTCAGGTTGATCTATGCTAGATTCAAGTATTGTAGATAGTATGTGGATTGAAGTGAGTGTGAAAACATGAATTCACCATGTTTGTACAAAATTATGTAGACTGTAAAGAATCTTAGATTTCCTATTTTTCCTTGTTGTAGTGTATTGAGTCAATAAGCCTAAATATTGGTCTTCTAGATGTATCACTTGAATTAATGTCTAATTTGTAATGGACTACATTTGTATTTGACTTTAGAATTCTCATGTATAAACTTATGTATTACTTTATAGTGAAATCTATGGACATAAACATACGAGGTTTCACTCTAGTTTCACAACAGTAGCAAACATATTGGAAATGACGTTTCCAAAAAAAGATATATGCATAAAGATATTTAGTGTTTTGACATATTCTTAGTTTGTTAGTAAAGTAAAATGCAATGTAGAAATTCATCACTCTTTTATAGTATATGTATTTCTAGTGTTTCAATAACATCTATTTGTCTTGATATTAATAAATATGCTATAGAAGTCTTAACAATTAAGTTATAGTGTTTATTATACTAGATGTTTAGATGAGTACATTACAAAAAAATACAACGTGATTATTAGAAGCACCTATAAAGTAAACATGGAATGATTAAAATATAGTCTTAACCTAAGAAAATCTTAGTAGATAATTGTATAAAGATTTATAGAATCAATTAGAAATTAGATTCTCTAAACACCATAGAGTCCATGTGGAAGTCTGTGCCACAATGGAGGAAACACTTTACACAGTAGTAGAGACCATATGAGGTAACCTATCTTTTCCATGGATGTTAAGCCCAATGAGGACAACCTATTGATTAATAGTAGGGGTATCCAACATAAACCATAAATCCTAGTGATATCTAGTGGTAACTAACATTAATCAAATATGTTGGTGCTACCAAGTTTCAATACAATTATAGTTAGTCAGCAAAACATTAACTTAATATTTTGGCAGTCTACTCAATGACATAACCCTTGTGGAACATTGATTTGGAAATTTAAGCCAAAGTACTTTGACTATCCATGAATATCCTTGTTTTGATGAGGAGTCAGTCTAGTTGGATAGTTGATATAGCTATTGAGGAAAAAAGTCGTGATCCCCATATTAGGTTGGGGAGCTAGTTTAGAAGACTTAAACCCCAAGTCAACAATAACTCTTACATAGTGAGATCGTAGCTTGCTAGTATAATTTAATATGGTGTGGTATACTTCATGTAGGATCAAGACATTTGTGAAATCAATGAAGATTTTGTAATGTGATAAAACAATTTATTATGCATATTATTCTCTGTATTCTGGCATGTTTAATAATTATAATATTTCCCACTAAATCTAGAATTTAATTTCCTTGCTTATATAATACATGTTTTTTATTGTAAATATATAATACATGTTCTAACTCCACAAATTAACCATATATGCATTATCTTATCTACATGGGTGGCATTCGATTCATTCATATAGTAAGTCACAATCTACCGAACAATGTTTTAAGTGAACCTACTATTTATAGATATAGAAAGTACTTTAGGAGAGTCCTACTTCCAAAGGTTTTTATAAGAATATTTCTCATAAAAATAGTCAGTTTAATTCATTATCTACTCTAGGTCCTTTAATGTTGGAAAGAGAGTGTTGTAATAATGATGTGTCAAGGAAATGTAATGTCTCTTCTTGGATTACAATTTGTCACTAATTTTTTGCAATTTTGAATATGGTGCATAGATCAGATGAATAAGAACAATTTCTATGATGTTCACTAGTTCCGTATGTAGTTGTGAAAATTTCCTAATATATGTACTGTATTTTATAAAGATAGAATGGAAAATGGTATGATGTATTTAAATCATCTATTTTGATCACCTTTATCCTAATATTGTGTAAAACAAAGAGATTACAGAATTTTAGGCTTGACAAGTTGGATACTAAATTATCTACTAACAAGATAACTGAACTTACTAACTAATCTATATTATGAAATGATATCCTTTTTCTGTTAATTTTAGATTCAGATGGATTGGTCCATTCAAATGAAACCAACTACTATGTAACTTACTATGTATGTCTTCATGTGTAATGAAAGAGCCTTAAGACTTATAACTACACTAACCTCTATTTTTAGGGTGGTTTCCACTTTTATCCTAATGCCATCTGAATAAAATCCTTGAACTTTAGATCTGTGTCTTAATTAGAAGAGAGGGGTTACTTGGATAAAAACCCTCTAACTCCACATAATTGGTTCCATAAGGGCTAACATGCTAACATAGTAAACTATAATATGAAATGAAGTGGACCCGCAAGGGTCATCTCATACAATTGCATCTGTCATTCACATTGCCATTCTCATTGGTAGTGTTGGATACCCTTCAGGAACTAAAATAGTACCACCGATGTTGATTAGTTATTGTTGTATTCTAATGGATGTATCGAAGCACCACTGATGCCTATTTTGTTAGTGTTGGGTACTTTCTATCCCGATTATGGTTATTGTTGACTCTAGATAAATGTTGACTCTAGGTCTGAATTGACCAAACCCTTGTTTTGATGATACTAAACCATTCCAATTATTTGTGTCTAATGCTTCTACTTGAGTGATTTCAGATTACGTATAGATACACCCCAAATTCCCAAACTTGCGCATCCTAACTTGGAGAAAAGACAAGTCAAAATCAATGCAACTGTACTTTTGTGGAATATGATGTAAATCCATGATAATCATGTTGTAAATCACTTGTAATTAATCTTAGAAAAAAATTAGGAGAACCAAAATCTGATGATTAAGCACTTAAAACTAATTCTCCAAAATTTGTCACAGTGTGTTTGTCGGCCGAGCTACAAACTTGACCGATCCATTGGTAATTGTATTACTTGGTTCGGTCGAGTTGCACACTCACAAAACTCGACCAATCCCTGCACTGAGCAAAACAAATTTATTCGACCAGTCAAAGTCGAGTTTCATCCAGACTAAACTCAACCGATGGTCCAAATTGGTTTTGTCACATAGTGCAATCTATAGAGTTACCTTTATTTAAACTTGACCGATCACACTGTATGGAAAAGTGTAGAAAAGTGTTTCTAGCAGTTGGAATGTTGCAAAACTTGAAAAAATATCCGTAACAACATCCCAAATGGCTAGTATTCATCCTTAAGTGTTACCAAAGGCTTATAGGCATCTACAACTATAAATAGGATCCCTCGAGCTTCATCCCATGGTTAGCCAAGCACTATGAAGGTCCCTATTCTATAGTTGGGTGCATCCTACCACCTCCTTTCTCTCTCTAAGCTTAATCACTTACATCATCCATTAGAGTGAGTAGGAGATTTGTAAGAGAGATCAGCTCTCACTTCCACCACCTCCCAATCTCTCATTCAAACATGAAGATGAAGGTTCTCTTTCTTGGATAAGAGAGGTGAAGCAGAATAAGGGAAGGTGTCCCTTGGTCAAGAACAAGGACGAAGACTTGGAGCAAGAGTCAGTAAGCCCTTGGTGACGGCAGAAGACTCCTTACTCAAGTTGGTAAGTCCTTAGTGAAAGATTCTCCTTGGTGAAGGTGGAGTCAAAGGCCGAAGATCCAAGAAGATTGGGTAATTCCTTCAAGGCCAAAGACTTGTGCAAGATTGGGTAAGTTGTTGGTGAAGGATGAAGACTCCTTGCAAAGTGGGTAAGTCCTTCTGTAGGTTTAAGAGTCTTATCTTGGATTGGTAAGTCCTTTGGAAGGTCATGTATTGTATGTCTTATGATGAATATAAGAGCATCATAGTTAAGAAATCCTAGAGTTTGACCTCTGTCGGTAGTGTACTGACATATTTCCTAGTTTGAAGCATGGAACCACTATACATAGCTTGTTAATTGGTGCATGTACAATCTCTCTCATCCTTTCTATGCATGTTTAGTTGCACATCAAATTTCCCATATTAGCAACTTTATCTTATGAAATAATTTGTAGGTCTAATGAATTTGTTAAGTGATTTTTAGTTCTATTCACCACCCCCCGTATAGAGCATATCACTCATCCTAGGATCCAACAATTGATTTCAGAGCGGGTCTTCTCCAAGCATACTTCCACAAGTAGGATAAGATGGGCGATTACCAAGATGGGAGATACTTCATCAACCTTCCAATCTTAGATGGGAGTAAATTCCTCTATTGGAGGAGAAGGCTTCAATCCACATCCAAGTAAAAAGTCTTGAGCTATGGAAAATGGTGGTCCGCCCATAAAAGATAACGAAGAAAAGGATGGAAGAATGGGATGAAGCTACCATGAATAATGCCACTCTGAATGAAGAGCAATCAATATCCTATGTGACACCATGACCCCCATAGAGTTCTACTAAATTTCTTCTCATGAGACAGCCTATGAAGTATGGAGAAAGGTATGCATCACTTATGAGGGGACTCAATAAGTGAAGGAAAGAAAAGTCTACATACTCAAAGGGCTACTTGAGAACTTTAGGATGGGAATGGAGGAGAGGATATCCAACATGTACTCAAGGCTCAAAACCATTGTATATAGTCTTGACATTCTAGGTCATCCTATGGACATAGGAGAGATCAACTCTGTAAGGAGTGGGACCCAGAGGGGATCAACTCCCTACTAAAAATTGAAGAACAAAATATCCATTCCAAGCACACTCAAAAGGTATGCTAGAACATGTGTAAAATTTTCAAATCTTATACAATGGTATTCAAAACAAGTAAAGTAAAACAACAGAATAAAAATTGTATGACTCTAATCAATTTTACAAAAGTACATCATAATTTCCCACATAGGGTTTACATGGATAGTACCTCATAAGGATCTTTTAGAGGGAAATCTAAACCATATGAAGTTTATATCCAAGTATCAACATCCTTGAGCTAGGTCCATGCCAGCATGCCATGTCCTCCATGTCCTACATCTGGGGTTGAAAGCATACCCCAGCAAGAAGGATAAAAAAATAGACGACATCAAAAAAAAAGGCTAGTATGTGCATACTAAAATAGAATTGAGCAATAAATGAGGTAAAAGGACATCAAGTAAAGAACGCTTCCCATGAGAAAGAAAAGAACTACCAAACTGGGCATAAAAGAATATGGATTTCTAAAGATGTTACTTGCAATAAATAAAACAATAAAGTTATGCCACACAATCACAAATAAATTCATGGGCACAAGACCCATCAAAATAATAACAATTTGCATGCATATGAGATAGACATAGCACTAGAATAATATAAAGACAATGGTGTCCAAGAGTAACAAACTTGAAACCTAATAGAGAATGATGTACTGCTAGAATCCCAATATATATATAAAGTTGGGCCAAGCCTCACAAACTTAAAACCTGGGTATGGGGCACACAGCCTCCATCCCAAAAGTATGATAAAAACCAAAGCAATTACACTACTCTAGGACTACTGAATCACATAAAATGCTGAATGTAGAGGCAAGTAAAAGTATAGTCAGAATAAATAAGATTGCCATCATACTAATGGAAAATTTAAACAACCACCAAAAAAGTGGGAAGAAGTAGCACATGTCACCATGAAGAAGTTCCAATGAGAACAAAGTATAGGATTGAGTCAGAAGGATGTCCAAAAATAGTATAATGATCACAAGATTAGAGGCAAACAAGGTATTCCACTTGAAATATATTTTCAAATGAGAAAGAGATAGTGTGTAAGAAATTGTCTATAGGACCAAGAGAAAGAAAAAAGTAGGCCAATTTCTCAATGTGAATAATAGGAGATGCAAACATACATTAATATAGAAGAATCATACATTTATCAATATAGAAATCATATGGGATGTAATCATACCTCACGTTAGAGTCTATACAAGTCTAAAGTCAGATCTAGGTCCAAGCCTAAGTCTCCAAAACACCTATTAAGCATATATGCAGATTTAGATTTAGCTTTACATAAATTATTTAAACCATAAGAATCATCATTTTTATCATTATTGAATTAGGTTATCAAAATCATGGCATATATTAGATTATATTTTTCTGAGTTCAAAAAATATTTTACTGTATTTTCCCGATTTATAGATTATTAATTATGAATTTTAGAAAATTAAACCAACTATATAAATCCATCAAAATCACCTTTTTATAACATTATATTTAGGCAAAGGTTGGTAAGATTAGATAGATTATAATTTTCTAATTTCAAAACATATTTTACTTTATTTTTTTGAGCTAGGAATAATTAATTATGGATTTTTCAAAATGAACCAATCATATAATTCCACGTCAGCATTATCCATCGAGAGAGAGAGGGGGAGCGATGGAGAGGCCCACACAGTCAAAGTTTTCCCAATTAGATCTGGTCAACTTGGTCGACCACTCAGACAACTCACCAAGTTGCCTCACTGCAGAGATGAGAAGAGTCAAGCATGAAAAGACAGTAATACCCCTGAGGGAAAAAGCAAAATGAGAAAGAATAGGAGGGTAGCATAGATAAAAGATAGAGAGGATTCAAATCCATTACTTTGAGCCTTCCATGGCTTTGAGCAGAGTAGAAGCAAGCATGATCAAAGGAACAAACTCACAATTTGCCAACCAGACCTCCAACGGAAAACCTCCAACAAAACCACAACGGGCAGCCGATCTCGACGGTCGTCGAAAAAAGGGCTTGGAGGCCCCAAAACCCACTAGTGTTACTCCTCCATGGCTAATAGGGAGAAGAAAAATGTAGGTAGTAGGAGAGACAACAAAGAAGAAAAGTCTTAGCCAAAACACTTTTGACGACTTCTGAGCTCTACCTATAACACAAAGAAATAGGTGAGAGGGAGATAAACACCATGTGAGATCCCTTATCCACGTCAAAAGAACAAAGAGATACGACCACTTACATGATAGAGAGGATGACATTACCATACAAGAAACTAAAACCACGAAGAGAAAGGTTGAAGGCTCAAGAAACTCACCACCAACCTAATCGAGTCCTAGTGGTCAGAGTCACACTGCCGATGATAAGGAGTCTTCCAAAGAAGTGGGATCTTGCAGTGGCAACACGCTGAGCAAGAGTCCCAATTGGCGTTGGTAGAGAGATTGTGAAGGTGCGAAGGAGGTTCTATAGTGCTTGAGTGCAAGAAATAAATGGCGAAGGGGAAACTAGAACTCGTCGGGAAAGAGGATGGAGAGGGAAAAATTGGGGATTTCGTATTTATAGAGGTTTAGGGCTCATGCAAGAAATCAAACCATTCAGAATCAAAAAAGGAAAGAGATAGCACAAGAATCTCAAGAAACATTGTACCATGGAGATAGAATGGGGTAGGACATGGAATCACAGAGGGGGGTTATTGAGCTCGATCTCCTACTCAAGGTAGGAGACGACTCCAGAGCCATTGGATGGGGATCCAATGGTCCCAAAATAACATGTCCACAAACAAAGCACGTCAAAGGAAACAAAGTAGTTGATTAAATCAAGATCCAATGACTAAGATCGAGCATTTACTCTCTTAAGGAAATTAGGCGTGTGATAATGAGATAAAATCGAATTAATTTAATAAAGTGATATTTGCATTTTATTTCCTTTTTCTCTTTCTTCAATTAAGGGTCCAAACATTATCCAAATTACATGAAATTTGGCACAAAGGCCAATTAAGGCATGTAGATTTCGATAATGTGATAAGATTTTCCTTTTGAGGACCATTGATTTATTAATTAAGCAAATCTTATTTTCTCTTTCCTTACACATTAATGATACTATGATTATCCAAATTTGGTGAGAATTCATTCACAAGTAATCTTTAGTGTGTTGAATATGAATTTGCCTTTATTTCCATCTTTTGAAGTTATTTATCATATTATTTATCATATAAGGCTTTTACACAATTTCTCTCTCCTAAATTTAACCTCATTGTTTTAAGTTGTCCAAATTTGATGAAAATTGACATACACGCTATTTTTAATATGTAGATTACAAATTTGAAGTTTCTTTACACTTTTAGGATTTCCTTTCATGATATATATAACAATTAATATTTGTGGCCTTTTATTACTTTAGTTATCCCATTTATCATTATTAGTACTATTATTCATTCAATATGTTCCAAAACTTCATATTACCCCCTAAAGAGTTATGTATGATTATCGTGCACGAAACTCATTAAATTCATAAATTTCTTATTTATATGAATTATGTTTGAATATTCTCAATTATGGACACCTAGTCCTACTATGGACATTATTTCCCTCATTATCACATGTGACATATTTTATTGTTCTAAAGATTATTATGGAAACATTAAGTCATAATTGTTTTCTTATAAAATCATGTATTAAAATATTAAGGTTACAATTAACTATTTTGGGCATAACTTCATCCTTGTTTGTCTAACTCTAAGATAATCAAACTTCTTATTCTCTGAGGCATAAGATTAGGGTCAAGAGGCTAGGTTTTGGTATGCTACAACACTCCACCCCTTAAAAGGATTTCATCCTCAAAATCTATTTTTTCATACATCATAAATCAACTACTCTCCATCCCATTAAAGGTTTATCCTAATAAGTCAAACTAAACATCTCTTAAAGATACTAGGGTTTCATATAAATCATTTATTCGTGAATACTTTTTATGTTGTTCATTGGTCAAGCATCTGTGTAACATGTCATCCCAGTCTAGGGTTGTGCTTTAGGTCCTTATGTCTCTAACCTAACAACCCTAAGTCTCAAATTATCAACCCAAAAAGTCATAGGGTACAAAGGGTAGGTCCACTGCACCTTTCTATTATTCCACATATTCCTAGTCACTTCTTCATAAACAAAACTAGGGTTAAGATATATATTCCAACGAATTCTAGGGTTTCATCGCTAAACTTCACATATCTCTTTATTGTGACTTAGCTCAAGAAAACATAAAAATAATCATATATATTTTTTGTACGTATAGTAGTATAATTGAAAATATTTTTTTTGACGACAAGAAACATTGTGATATAAAACAAACAAGTTGGCCAAAAATTTAATGTGAAAACCAAGTCATAATTTTTTTCCATATAAGATCTCCTCATCATAATAGTACCTCATCCTCATAACATGACTCTATCCACAAGCCAAAACCTCATAATATCCAAAGATAGTTGTCACCATTAACCTATATGGTAGGGCAAGGTCACCTAAAACCTTATCACATTAGGGTCTGCTGAACATGGTCCTAATGTGAAAATCATATCAATCTTTCATAATCTCATGAATAACATTGATCAATTCTATGGTGAACATCTCATCTAGAGGGTAACTATCTAAGGATAGGGTTCTATTTAGGGAGACAAAATTCAAATAATCAGATTTCGACTACCATGGGCTCAGATACCATGCTGTCAGGAGTGGGACCCAGAGGGGATCCACTCCAGACTAAAATTTGGAATAAAACATCCATTCCAAGAACACTCAATAGGCACGCTCGAATAGGTGTAAAACTATCAAATCTTATATAATGGTATTCAAAACAACCAAAGTAAAGTAGCGGAATAAAATTTGTATGACTATATTAAATTTTATAAAAGTACATCATAATATCCCACATATGGCTCACATGGATATTACATCATAAGAATCTAGTAGATGTAGATCTAAACCATATTAAGTTTGTCTCCAAGTATCAACATACTTAAGCTAGGTCCATGTCAGCATGTCTGTGTCCTCCATGTCCTACATATAGGGTTGGAATCATGGCCCAACAAGAAGGAGAAAAAAAATAGATGGCATCAGGAAAAAGGTTGGTATGTGCATACTAAAATAGAATTGAGAAATATATGAGGCAAACGGACATCAAGTAAAGAATTCTTCCCATAGAATAAGAAAAGAACTACCCAACTGGGAATAAAATAATATGGATTTCTAAAGATGATAAACAAGAGATTACTTGCCATTAATAAAACAACAAAGTTGTGCCACACACATATATAAATTCTCAGGCACAAAACCCATCAAAATAATAACAATCTGCATGCATGTGAGATAAACATAGAACTAGAACAATATAAAGACAATGGTGGCCAAGCCTAACAAACTTGAAACCTGATAGAGAATGACGTACTTCTAGAATTACAATATATATAAAGTTGGGCCAAGCCTCACAAACTTGAAACATAGGAATGGGGCACACAACCTCCACCCCAAAAATATTTTAAAAACCAAGTCAATTAAACTACTCTAGGGCTACTGAATCACAAAAAATGTTGAATGTAGAGGCAAGTAAAAAGTATAGTCAGAATAAACAAGATTTCCATCATACTAATGGACAATTTAAATAACCACCATAAAAGTGCGAAGAAGTAGCACATGCCACCATGAAGAAGTTCCAATGAGAACAAAGTATATGATTGAGTTAAAAGGATGTCCAGTAAGAGTATAATGATCACAAGATCATTGGAAAACAAAGTATTCTACTTGAAATATATTTTCAAAAGAGAAAGAGATATTGTGTAGGAAATTGTCCATAGGACCAAGAGAAAGACAAAAGTAGGCCAATTTCTCAATGTGAATAATAGGAGGTGCAAACATACATTAAGAGAGAAGAGTCATAAATTTCTCAGTATAGAAATCATATGGGATGCAATCATACCTCACTTCAGATTCTAAACAAATCCAAAGTCAGATCTAGGTCCAAGTCTAGGTCTCCAAAGCAAATATTAAGCATATATGTAGATTTAGGTTTAACTTTACATAAATTATTGAATTAGGTTATCCAAACCATGGCATATATTAGATTATATTTTTTTGAGTTCAAAACATATTTTATTATATTTTTCTGACTTATAGATTATTAATTATGAAATTTAAAAAATTAAACCAACTATATAAATCCATAAAAAATCAACTTTTTATAACATTAGATTTAGGAAAAGGTTGGTACCATTATATAGATTATAATTTTTTGATTTTAAAACATATTTTACTTTATTTTTTTGATCTAGGAATAATTAATTTTGGATTTTTTGAAAATCAACCAATCATATAATTCCACATCAACATTATCCATCGAGAGAGAGGGAGAGGGTCGTGCGCTCAAAGTTTTCCCAATTAGAGGTGGCCAACTTGGCTGGCCACTCAGACAACTCAGCAAGTTGCCTCAATCCAGAGATGAGAAGAGTCAAGCGTGAAAGGACGGTAATACCCCTAAGGGAAAAAGAAAAAAGAGAAAGAATAGGAGGGTAGCACAGAAAAAAAATAGAGGGGATTCCAACCTGTTGCTTTGATCCTGCCAAGGCTTAAAGTAGAGCAGAAGCAAGCATGATCGGAGGAACAAACTCATGATTTGCCAACCAGACCTCCAACGGAAAACCTCCAACAAAACCACAAAGGGCATCCGATCTCGAAGGTCGTTGAATAAAGGGCTTGGAAGCCCCAAAACCCACTGTTGTTACTCCTCCATGGCTAACAGGAAGAAGAAAAACTCAAGTAGTAGGAAAGCCAACAAAGCAAAAAAGACTAATCCAAAACACTCTCAGTGACTTCTGAGCTCTACCTATAACACGAAGAAACAAGTGAGAGGGAGATAAACACCATGTGAGCTCCCTTGTCCATGTTGAAAGAACAAAGAGATCTGACCACTTAAATGATAGAGAGGATGATATTACCACACAAGAAACTAAAAACATGAAGAGAAAGGTGAAAGGCTCAAGAAACTCACCACCAACCTAATCGAGCCCTGGTGGTCGGAGTCAAACTGCCGATGATGAGGAGTTCGTCAGAGAAGTGGGATCTTGCGGTGGCAACACACTGAGCAAGAGTCTCAATTGGTGTTGGAAGAGAGATTGTGAAGGAGAGAAGGAGGTTTTGGAGTGCTAGGGCGTAAGAAAGAAATGGCGAAGGGGAAACTAGAACTCGTCGGGAAAGAGGATGGAGAGGGTGAAATTGGGGATTTCATATTTATATTTAGGGCTCGTGTGAGGGATCAAACCATTCAGAACAAAAAGAGGAAAGTGATGGCATAAGAATATCAAGAAAAACTGTACCATGGAGATAGAATGGGGTAGGAGTAGGAATCACAAAGGGGGGTTATTGAGATCGATCTCCTACTCAAGGTAGGAGATGACTCTAGAGCTGTTGGATGGGAAACTAATGGTCCCATAAGAACCTGCTCACAAATAGAGCGCGTGAAAGGAAACAAAGTAGTTGATCATGCAATCAAGATCTAATGACTGAGATCGAGCGTTTAATCTCTTAAGGAAACTAGGCACATGACAATGTGACAAAATTGAATTAATTTAATAAAGTGACATTTGCATTTGATTTCCTTTTTCTCTTTCTTCAATTAAGGGTCCAAAAATTATCCAAATTACATGAAATTTTGCACAGAGTCCAATTAAGGCATATAGATTCTGATTATGTGATAAGATTTTCCTTTTGAGGACTTTTAATTTACTATATAAGAAAATCTTATTTTCTCTCTCCTTATGCATTAATGACACTAGGATTATCCAAATTTGGTGAGAATTAATCCACAAGTAACTTTCAGTGTTTTGAATATGAATTTTCCTTTATTTCCATCTTTTGAAGTTATTTATCATATTATTTATTATCTAAGGCTTTTACACATTTTCACTCTCGTAAATTTAACCTCATTGTTTTAGGTTGTCCAAGTTTTATGGAAATTGTCATATGGGCTATTTTTAATATGTAGATTACAATCTTGAAGCTTCTTTACACTTTTGAGATTTCCTTTCATGATATATATGAAAATTAATATTTTTTTCTATCTATTACTTTAGTTATCCCATTTATCATTATTAGTACTGTTTTTCATTCAATATGTTCTAAAACTTCGTATTACCACCTAAAGAGTTAAGTATGATAATCTTGCACGAAAATCATTAAATTCATGAATTCCCTTATTAATATGAATTATGTTTCAATATTATCAATTATGGACACCTATCCTACTATGCACATTATTTCCCTCATTGTCACATGTGACATATTTTATTGGTCTAAAGATTATTATGGAAACATTAAGTCATAATTGTTTTCTTATATAATAACATATTAACATATTAATGTTACAATTAAATATTTTTGGGTATAACTTCATCCTTGTTTGGCTAAGTCTAAGATAATGAAACTTCCTATTCTCCAAGGCATAAGATCAGGGTCAAGAGGCTAGGTTTCCATATGTTACAAACTCAGAGATCCTTAGACCTCTCCCTAAGAGGTAGGAACCCAAGATGACTTCCATTGAAGAAGTAAAGTCTCTTGGTGATATCCCCATTAAAGAGCTCATAGGAAATCTACAAGCCCATGAAGTCAAACTTGACAAGAAAGATGAAGAAGAAAGAGAAGATAAAGAGCTCAAGAGAATGAAGAAGGATGAAATCAAAGAACACATTGAAGCTATTGTTGGTTAAGCCTCTCCATCATCTCAAGTGAAGAAGAGGCCATCTACTCCAAGGGTAGACTCTATAAAGG
Source organism: Alisma plantago-aquatica (assembly GCA_963693085.1). Classification (NCBI taxonomy): domain Eukaryota; kingdom Viridiplantae; phylum Streptophyta; class Magnoliopsida; order Alismatales; family Alismataceae; genus Alisma; species Alisma plantago-aquatica. Next base: position 1,404,501,366 of record OY856411.1, on the reverse strand, counting down.
CAAGTCTTCTTCCTTCATTTGATGCTTCAAGTGTGGAAAGAAGGGTCACTTCAAGGAAGATTGTTCACAAGGCAAAAAGACCCATCATCACAAGAGAAGAGAAGAGAATTGCAATAAGAACAAGAAGGACAAATGGCACTCAAGCTCAAGTGACTCCTCCAACTAAAGCTCAAGTGAAGAATCAGGTGGAGGATCTAGCTCAAGCTCTAGTGATAAACGAGAATTCCATTTTTCTCTTATGGCTTCATGAAGTGAAGACTCAGGTGAGGTAAATCTAAACTCTTTATATAAAGAACCTTTAATTTCTATTATTCATTCTACATGTGCCTCTCTTAAGTCTTCTAAGAAGAAAAAGAAAAAGCTTGCTAGAATTGTTGACAATTTGCAAGTAGAAATAGATGATCTTGAACATACTAATATTTGCTTTCTTGATGATAAAAATTCTTGTCTTAGTCAAGTACATTATCTTAAACTTGAAAATGTTAATTTGGTTGACAAGATTAGATTTCTAGAAGCTCAACCTCTTGTGCACAGTTCTAATGAAGACCATAGTAACATTTTGGATTCTCTCATGCATGATATAGATGATCTTAAAACTGAAAACAAGGATTAGGACTTGTCTTTGCAAGGATTTGAATCTGAAAATAGGATATATCATTCTAAGACTACAAAGTTTGAAAATGAAAATGCTTCCTTGCTTGTTGAAATGAATGTTCTTGAGTCCTGCACTAGTTTTACTAGTAGAGAGAATAGTGTTGCCGCTCTTCACGTTGATAGATATTCTTATTTGACCAAATCTCTTTGCTTAGAAAATGATCTTTTGAATGATAGAGATAATATCAACCATCTTTCTTCTACTACTACTTCTCTTATGCATGATAATCATAGTTTGAGATCTTCTTTGCAAAGATTCTTAGTTGATAAAATGAATCTTAATGATATCCTACACCATACTACTAAACAAATTGATAGAAATTTTTTAGGGTATGATAATAGCCCAAGGAAGAACAAAGTTAAAGGACCTCCAATCTTCCATGGAGAATCATCTAGTTCTAAGGCTATGGGCACATGTAGTTATTGCAACAAAATTGGTCATTATTTACTTATTCTCCTTTTCAGAAAGAACCCAATAGCAATAGGACTTCGATTGCTAAGCTAACCCCTCCGGACCGAAAAATATGATTGGGGACCATTTCATATTTCTTCCTACAAGTCATTTGCTAATGGATTGACTTGAGCTATGTATTTGCAAATTGACTTCTCAATCTACATGAATGAAGAAAGGTGAGATGTTGAACTTGAACCCTAATTGGCTTGAATGAGGGTTTCTCAATCTACATGAAGGAAGAGCTATGGTTTTTTCCACACATGGATACTATGGATGAGGAGAGGATTTGGCATTTTGAGAAGGGTCTGAATGCTGAGTTAACCACACCTATAGCTGCTCCAGAGAATAGAGAGAGGTTTGCAACCTTTGTGGAGTTAGTTAGGTAGATAGAGAGGTCTGTGACTGAAAAACGTGAGGCGAATGGTGGGAAAGGACCTCCCCAGTTCTAGGGATAGAGATTTGGAAGTTTCAAGAAACTGAGATTTCCTACACTATTAGCACCACAGAGATTCAATGCACAGACGCAGTGGATGTCAAGCAAGGGTAAAGGTCATAGTTTTCTGCCAAGTGGAGCCCATAGCATGACATATATGTCAGTAACAAGACCATCTAGACCACATCGGGACATAAACTATTTCAAGTGTGGGCAGACAGGACACATGATGAGAGAATGTCTTGTTAGAGATATGGAGGTAATCCAACCACTGAGGTAGAGTCAACAAGGCTCTCAAAGGCAACAGTTCCGTAGTGGCACACGAGGACGTGGACAAGCTTCCCAAGTAGGTTCATCTGCACCAAATAATAGAGCACAGAGTCGGCAACAAGCAATGTTGAGATTCTATGCTATGAATCAGCTGGAGGCAGTAGTCAATCCACGAGTTGTGACAGATCAGATGGAATTGTTTCATTCTGATATGTCCTCATCCTGCTTTGTATCTATTTTGATTGATCCGAGTGCTACACATTCCTTTATCCCTCAAAAAGTGATTCATGATTGTAATATGACTGTCAGTCATAGAGCAGATAATCTGTTATTAGAATCTCCATTAGTCGGATCTGTAGTGTTGCGGGAGGTATGTTCTCCCTATGTTCTTTCCTTTTTAGAACACAACATTCAGGTGGATCATATACCACTTGAGATGCACGGGTTTGATGTAATTCTTGGGATTGATACCCTAGAAAAGTATAAGGTTGTCTTGGATTGTGGTTCCAAGTAAGCTATGTTCGCAGACAGTGATGATACATGGGTCTCTTAGGGGGACAGAAAGATTCTTCCAACCTGTCTAGTATCAGCAATGGTAGCTGAGAGATTGATGTGACAAGGATGTGAAACATTCTTGGCACATGTGGTAGACACCAAAGCAGAGAATTCTAGTCTTTCGAAAGTTCTTGTTGTTAGGGAATTCAAGGATGTGTTTACTGAAGAATTTCGAGATATTCCTCCACCTTGAGAGATTGATTTTGAGATTAATCTAATTTTGGGTACATAACCCATAGCTCAAACACCTTATAGGATGGCCCCTACTGAGATAGCAGAACTCAAGAAATAGTTACAGGAGTTTCTTGAGAAAGGGTTCATTCGACCGAGTACTTCTCCATGGGGTGCTCCAGTTCTTTTTGTTAAAAAGAAGGATGGGTCTATGAGAGTATGCATATACTATAGACAACTTAACAAGGTGACTATAAAGAACAAATATCCTCTTCTAAGGATAGATGATCTATTTGACCAGTTGCATGGTGCAAAAATGTTCTCTAAGATAGATCTAAGGTCAAGATATCACCAGTTATGTATCAATGAGGATGACATACCTAAGTCAGCCTTTAGAATAAGGTATGGTCACTATGAGTTTGTAGTTATGTTGTATGGACTAACTAATGCACCAACTGCATTCATGGAGCTGATGAATAGAATCTTCCGACCATTTCTCGATTAGTTTATAGTGGTCTTCATAGATGACATCCTGATATACAATAGAGATGGTCAACAACATGAACAACACATTCGTCAAGCCTTGATTTTGTTGAGACAACACAAGCTATATGCTAAGTTTAGCAAGTGTTAGTTCTGATTGTCAGAAGTGTTTTTCTAGGACACATTATATCTACTTTAGGTATTCGTGTTGATCCTAAGAATGTGGAGTCTATTGTAGAGTGGGAACAACCCAAGATACCAACTGAGATTCGTAGTTTCCTAGGTATGGCAGGTTACTACAGAAGGTTTATTAAAGACTTTAGTTCTATAGCATTACCCCTAACTAGGTTGACCCGGAAGGAAGTTCCTATTGTCTGGAGGGATAGGTGTCAGCGTTGTTTCTAATTGTTGAAAGAAAGGTTGACTAGTGCACCTGTGTTGACTTTACCTGAGTAGGGAAAGGGATACATTATTTTCTGTGATGCCTCTATGAATGGTCTAGGATGTGTGTTGATGTAGAGTGATCATGTAGTTTCTTTTACTTCCCGACAACTTAAGAAACACAAGGACAATTATTTGATGCATGATCTAGAATTAGCTACAGTGGTCCTCACATTGAATATTTGGAGGCATTATCTTTATGGAGAAATGTTTCAGATTTTCACAGACCATAAAAACTTAAAGTACATCTTCTCACAACACGAGTTGAATATGATACAATGTTGTTGTATGGAATTAATCAAGGACTACGATTGTACAATTGATTATCATCTAGGAAAAGCTAATGTAGTGGCAGATGCACTAAGTAGAAAATCTTCATCTCCACCCATAGATAAAGAAAAGTTGAATTCTTTAATGTGCTTTAAATGGGACATATTTGTCTTTTTGAGACAAATAAATGTACAGTTAAAAGTATCTTTGTTGAGAAAGGTATGAGCTATGATGTTTCATATAATACAGATTAAACGGACCTTGTGAGCCATGTGATATACTTGTGCAATAGGTACAATGCATACCGGGGTCTGAGGACCTAGAGATAATAGTTACTTGATAAGATGTGACAATCTTTAATGATGAACTAAGGGTTTGAATACCTAGATCTAGCAATCATGATGATGATAATGTTAAGGGATGAGAATTCCCAGTATTGTGATAAGGGACTACGATCCCATGTGTTATGCATCCAATGTGTTCCAAATATTGTGAAAGTACTTGATAAATGTATTACACATTTCTTTGTAGCATCTGTTATAATTCATGATTGTAACTTGATTGATGCTAAAAGATACTGTAGTACACCTAATTAATCAAATGGAACCTTATCATGTAGTTTCCCAGGCCATAGATCTATTCAATGTTAGGATTTTCTTAATGGTGAAACGAGTTTAACTTAGAGTGTATATTTTTGAACATGTGGGGGGTGAAGGACAAACATATCCTTACGTCCATATGGGGATTGATGTGTTATCTCCCCGATGAATACCAGGGTTTCCATGTGATTGCCCCGATGAAAATGTACCAGAGATTGATGTGTGATATCTACGAAGAGAGGGCATGTTGTGACTGTAGCTCTTTAGCGAAGATGTCGCTATGCCCGTCAATCTAGTTGCAGTTTGACATGTTGTCACTGCCAGTAGTCTCGTACTAATCGAGATAGGTGAGGTCTTGGTAGCTGGCTCTTACATTGACCTTATATGGTACTGATTTCGACTAAGTGGTGGTCGGTTGGAGCATGAGTGATATACCTCATCTCTTCTGGGCATAAGTGTGATTGTAAATATGTAACCAGCCGTGTATCGTATCTGCTTAAGGATTGAAGAAGGAAACATTAGTTGATGTTATATTACTTTTAAACATTTAATTATATAGCTTTGTCATGGATAGTTGAACTGCTTAAACAATACTATGGGGTTGCACTGAAATTAATCAATGATTAAACATGTTTATTTCCATAATAGATCCTCTGCTCAGTTTTATACTATGTACCTGTAATAATAATAATATTGATTGGCGGAGAGTTATATCTGTTGTTGGGACTTGTGTCTCACCCTGTTGGTCCCAACATTTTTAGGTAGATGCGGATGAGGAGGTAGAGACCGTACTACAGAGGAAGAACAACATCAATAGGGACAACAATAACAACTCAGGCTGTGTGTGCTATCTGCCGTGTCTTGTAGATAGAAGTCCTATGTGTCGTCTCTGTACTCTTAGGTCCTTGGGAGTTAGTATGTAATGATTTTATAAACGATCTGATATTTTGGCTTGTATGCCTCAAGGTTTTATGTTGCTTATGTATATGTTTGAGTAAAGCAACTAGTATATGATATCCTCAAAATGAGATGATACAATGTATGTACAATGTGAACCATGATGTATATATTGCTTTAGTTCTTTCTTTAAGAGTTTCCTGACAATGGATCTCTTTACAAAAGGATTTTTAACATTTATTGATTTTTGTTAATCCGCTGCTAATGGTTATTCCATGAAATTACTGATGGCGATTCGACTATCGGATCATCACATCTGTTACGGGCATGGGAGAAGGGGAGAGAATGCCTCTCTTAATCCCAAATTGCACATCTCCTTGTTTGGATATATCTCTACATCTTCTCATAGCTTGCTCTTTAACTTGTGCATCTCTTTCTATGATTTAGATCCTACTAGTAGTCCTAATTTGTGATAGTGTCTACTAGTAGTTCTTTTACATGTAGTTCTATCCTTTCTTATCTTTTCATAAAGTGGTATTTAACTATATGCTATGCTTGTATCCTATTTCTTTCTTACTCAATCTTGTTCCTTAACTTGCACATCTATTGTCTTGAGTAACTTTGCATAATATTGTGATGCAGGATATATAGAGCTACATTGTATGTAGAAATTGGAGCATCCTTGATATTTATGCATAGTTTGCTCCAGTGTCATATTTCAATGCAAGATTAGTGTTTTTTATGCAGACCGGCCTTTTGAGCAAGACTCTTTGCTTTTCCACGAGCCCTGATGCCTTTTGAGCTAATTTTGTCATCTTGAGGGTCAAAATTGTGATTCGTTATTTTTCTATCTCACTTTATCTTGCCTTGATCTTTGACTAGAATTACATCTAGGGTTATTCTAATGTATGACTTAATTTTCTTTACATAATTTTCTTGGACAAACCCCTAGTTTGCTCTTCTACTCTTCTTATAATTTGTTATCTTCTTTCTTTTAACAAGTAGTGCTTCTTATCTCTTCATACCCCCACGTTTTTTAAATGACAAAGTGGAAGAAAGCATGTCTAATTCTGTAAAGTAGGGGGAGAAAGCATGCCTTACATGTAGAGGGAGAAGCATGTCTATATAAAGGGTAGAATGTAAAGGGGAGAAGTCATATGTGTGTAGAATATATATGAGTAGAAGACATATTATTCTATATATGCTATGAAAGCTAACCATACATGAAAAATACCATCAATTGATGGGGAGTATGAGAACTCCACTAGCATCAATTGAGGGGGAGCATATGAACTCAATTCTAATGAAACCCCTAGGTTTATCCAAAGTTATGACTTTACTTAAAAGATTTCAATACATTTATGAAATGGTTTGTCATCTTCAAAAAGGGGGAGAATGTTGACTCTAGGTCTAAATTGACCAAACCCCTCTTTTGATGATAACTAAACCATTCAAATTATTGGTGTCTAATATTTCTACTTGAGTGATTTCAGATTAAGTATAGACACACTCCAAATTCCCTAACTTGCACATCCTAACTTGGAGAAAAGATGGGTCAAAATCAATTTAGTGCACTTTTGTGGAATATGATGTAAATCCATCAGAATCATGTTGTAAATTACTTTTAATGATTCTATGACTTCTAATTAAGCTTTGAAAATTGAATGTCTAAGCACTCAAAAGTAATTCTTCAAAATTTCTCACAAGCTGTTTGTAACTCGACCGGTCCCTTGTGGAATTTGAGAATTATTTGGTTCGATCGAGTTGCACACTGATAAAACTCGACCGATCCCTACACTGAGCAAAATCGATTTATTCGACCGGTCGAGTTTCATCCAAGATAAACTCGACCGATTGTTCAAATTGGTTTTATTGCATAGTCCAATCGGTCAAGTTGCCTTCATTAAAACTCGACCAATGACACTGTAGAGAAGAGTGCATAAAAGTGTGGTGCACCGTCTATCGTATTGTATTATTTGACATGATATAAGACCATCGATCCTAACCTAGGGAGGAAAACAAAGAGCCTTCGCATGCGGGCGGTAGCTGTTGTCTTTTTTTTTACTTGGCCGCCCGCTAGGCATCATCCGACTAATATTTTCATCTCACTTCTTCTTTCATGAAAGTCTAATATTTGTGTTGGTGGTCGCATTCCCAGCCATCACCAGCGTTTATCTACCTCCTCGAAGTCATGTCTAGTTCTCCCAAATTTTAGACTCCAACAAACACGTTGGACATCTTTTTCAAATCGTTATCCCGCAGCCCATAACCCTTACTGCTGTCCCCAGATCCTTATCCATGGCTTCAACATTGTCAGAGCAATCTTCTATGTGATGGATGCTTACTTCCGTAAGGCCGGCTACTAATCGACATTAAATACAAGGTCAGCAATGAGAATTCTAGCAGCACCGCTTGTGAACAGATAGAGTGCCTTTCAATCGCTACGGTCCCTCTAGTTGGCAGACCTACCAACTGAGGACGTGGTTCCTGCTCGAGCGTAGCTCGCCTAATGACTACGTGTGCCGTGGAAACTAGTTACAGATCTGCAAAACTAATTTACATCCCCCAACATTGACTCTGTAAATCAACTGCAGCAATCTGGGCTCGACGCTCCGACGTCCGTAAATATAATATTGTATTTGTTCAATCATCAATGGCGTGATATTTTTTAAGGCCCTATATCAGAAGTAGCCACAAGGATGTCCTTTATTCTTCTACATACTTACCATGCCAAGACTTACGAAGAGGTGATGTGGCAAGCCAATTGAAATGCGTAGTGTTGCGGAGTCTTAACTGATTGAAGATATTATGTATATTTGTCTTATCTCTACCAGAGAAACTCTTGCGGAATCTAACTACTTTATTTGACCATCCTTTGACCTACCATGGACCAGGCTAATAAATAATTTCCTAGCAAATAAAACACTCATTGTCGTTACCGTTGCCAAAGGAAAGAAATTGGTAAAGACTTAACCAGCCTTTGACCGGCAAATACTTGATTTTTCTTATTAGTTGGCAAGCAAAAAGACCTATGAAGTACCGATTTTTTTGATGGAAGGAAGCCACCCTTTTAGGTCATAAAAAGATACATTTATTCTTCTTTCTATCTCGATCTATGTAATCGGGTCATGTTGCATATTGACTCACACTATGGGTTACCTCCTCTACATATTGCCTACACAATCCTACTTCTATCATTGTTTTTGACTCTCCACTCCAACCACACTCATGACTCTTTTTGTGATTGGCGTAAGGGAGAGAATAGAGGATGAAGAGTAGAGTAGAGGGTAGACTTGAGAAATAGAAGAGAAATGAAATGAAGGAAATAATTTTATTCTGCTTATATCAATGAGGATCTTCTTACTGCTCTCTATATATTTTTGTGGATTTTTAAATTCTTGAAAATTTTATGAACTTCTACACTTACTACTATATGCTTCTTGGAGAGCTTACTTTCTGTCGCTTTATGTCTACTGCTTACTTTTTCCAGTTGATAGTCTTCTATCCGGCTACGTCAAATCTATTTTCTACTTTTTGTCTGTACTTTCTTTGCACGTTGACTTCTGTGACCCAACACTTATTGGAACTTTGACCACATGTGCACCATCACTCTCTGGCTAGTTTGTGCTTTATTTACACGTTGACATTGCCCATGCTTTGCACGTGTTGACAATTTTTACTTGTTCGTGCCTTGTTTACATGCTAACTTTTGTGTGTCAGCACTCTCTGGTTCATCTGTGCTCTGTTTCTCACGTTGACCCATTCATACTTTATTGGTACGTTGACTACTGCTACTGTGTCCCAATACTCTCTGGGTTGCGACGTTAGTGACTGTGATGAAGACCATGAAACATTGTTGTTTCTTCTTATTTACCCTCTAGATGATCACAAAGCTTCTGTGACAGCGACATGCTTGCTTGGAGTATCTACTTGAGGAGGAGTGTCTGAGTATTTGAGTGCTTTAAATATTGAGGGGGAGAAAATTCTTGCATGGGCTTGGTTTATCTTTTCATTCCATTTTTCTATTATTTTAGTCCAACTCTCTATTTGCAAGCGGATTTGGGATTCTCCCAACTTGAACTTGAAGGGGAGTATTAAAGAGTCTGTTTATTTATGTTATTAAGTATTTTGTAATATGGGCCCAAGTATGTCTTGGCCCATTAGAGTTAAGTTGTGTATGTATGCTTCCATATTCTCCTATTTATAGGAGCAGGGTTTCCTCTTATCAACAACTATTAGTTGTCTTCTATTATTTCACAATGATGGTACATATGTGGGTCTTCACCAATAGGGTGCATATTTATCGTGTTGGCTTTTGGGTCAGGCTTAACTAGGTGACCATAATTGGATTAAACACCTATAAGCAAACAAATGATCAATGTCAAGGAGTTGCGCATATCATCTACCCAAGAATTACATGTGATACAATTGGAAAAAGTTGCCTACCTAATAGAAACAAGTTGTGCGTGACAACCCTAGCTGGCTCATGATTAGATGAAATTAGGATTTTGGCCCACTAGAATATTATATGTTGCAATATTCTGAAGTGATATTGATGGCTATCAATTTGAATAAAATAGTGGGAGCGGTAGTTAATTAAAGACCTAGTTAATATTGTCAAATTTATCAAATCAGACCAAATAAAAAATATTTCAAAAAGTTGCAATATTTCTTTATAGTATCAAATGTTAAACATAAAACATATTTAAATTGCAATCAGTCCTTTAGAAGGACAAAAGTGAGATAAAGTTCCACAATTGGTTAAGGACTTTGAGAAATGTTCTCATCAATGAGTGATATCTCTATGTCCTTGATAGACCACTGCTAGAGGAACCCGCTCCAAAGGCACCTAAGGATAAATGGATGCTTATTGGTAGCATGCAAATGGTTCCATAGACATTTGAATACCTAATGCTCTGTTGTATGAACAACATGAAAGCATGCACATTCTCGAGATGGTAGCACATCTTAAGAATCGTTTAAAGCATAGAAGATATAATGTCTCAAAAGCTCTAATTGAGTGTACACTGACAAAGGGAGGTTCAGTGGAATCCCATGTGTTCAATATGATTGGACATGTGGAATGATTGGGATTTCTTTTAGGTCAAGAGTTGACTATGAATATGATTATGCAAGCGTTGCATGAATGATATAGTCAGTTTATCAAATGCTTGACATGTTGATGCAATAACAAGGAAGAAGGAGAAATTTGTGATGATGATCAACAAAAGTGAGTCATAGGGAAAAGGCAAAAGGTTAAGATGTGTTCTAAGGCTAAGTATAAGCCCAAGTCTTGTACACTCAAGTAATGGAGAAGGGTAAGTGTAAAAGGAATATGTAATTTTCTCTTAAAGGATAAAGAAAAGAAAATGCCACCATTGTCACTTGTCTGGACATTGGAAAGAAATTATCCTCTTATAGAGAATCTCAGGGAGATCTCCACTTTAGGACCTGAAAGGAAGTAAGCTAGAACTGTGCGGAGAAAGGGTTGCTGCCTTTACAGTTGGAAATTACCATTCATGGGAACATAATCGAATTAGTAAATTGCTATTATGTACTCGCCATTGATGAAAACATCATATGTCTTGTATGACAAGAATATTATCTTTCATGGCAATGCCCTATGTCTCACAAACTATACTATATTTGTACAGACAAAAGTGTATGGCACATAGATTGAATGACTTGATTACTCAAACATTGAATACCTATAAAACTGTCATCTAGAGTGCATAAACAAGAAATGCATTTCTAGAATCCATATGATGGTTATCTAGACTCTTTTGGTTATTGAGCCAATAGAGACATGCATGTCTTATTTATTGAGCAATATGACAAGAGCATCTTTACTAGATGTAGTGGGAGACGACTATTCCATTAGGACTAGTACATACTAATGTACATAGACCTTTTAGAATGAATGCTAAAGTTAGTTACAAGTACCTCGTTATATTTATTGATGTGATCAGTAGAAATTTGTATTTAATGAAATACAAGGTTGGATGTAACATCCCTGACCTGGGTTATGAGTTAACCCTAGGTGTTTTGCCTAAATATGTAATTAAATCTTTGTGATTAACTCTGAGCATGTAATTAAGTTTCTCAAAAACATATATTTCAGTATTTGCTCCTTTTTATTTAAAGTTGTAGCATTGTTTTGATATACAGGGACCTATGTGCAATTTACCCAGTTAAAAAGGGTTAGCTTGCAATTTTCACATGTTGAGATGTTCCTCTGATGTTGAGACATCATGAGAATCTTTTTGGCAAAGTATGAGGGATTTCCCAAGCTTGGGCACCAAGGTGCAGCTGTGGAAGCAATCCCGGTGCTTGAAACCCTAATTTGGGGTAAAATGCAATTTACCCAAATTAAGGGATGCAATTTGTAAAATATATCATCTAATGTATCTTTTTAGACTCTTACCATCATTAGAGAAGAAATGATGAGGAAGCCACCTCAATTGAGTTATCAAGTTATGAAATATGCCTTGTGATTGAATAATCAGGGTATATGTGCAATATTTCTTTATGTATGTACCTTATTATTAGATTGTTCTTCTTTGCCTTCTTTTTCTAGACCTTAAGATAAGGTTTGTCCTTAGAATAAAGAGGAAGGGACGAGCAAGTAATGAAGGAAGGACTTAATTGGAATTATGGGGAAACTTGTGGGCCTTTAATGAAACATCACCCAAGTATATGTATACTTCACCTCTCAAGCAAAGGAACTTTTCCTTCGTGCATATCATTGTTTCCTCTTTGCTTGGCCGACTAAGGACTGTCTTGGATCTCAAGGGGAACGACCAAGGGTGCAAGGTAGGTTTGAACCCCTCTTCTTGCCTAATTCCATGGTTAGAACTCGAATTCAAGGTCAACTTCATGGCTAACTCTTGAAACCCTACCTTTCTAGCCATCTCTTTTTGTCTTTCCTTGGAGTTTTCACCTTGGCCAACCTGTGGGAACTCAAGGACGCCATTAGAGCTTAGAGCTTGAAAGCTTGGAGCTCAAGAAGCAAGCTTTAGGCGGGTTTTATAACTCTAAACCCATGCTTTACTATATACATCTCTTATATGCGGTTAGATGATAGTTCTTAATGTTTCCCTACTTTCCCTACTATTTTTGCAAGCAAATCCATGGGATATCAGTACTGTTCTTGAGCTAGGAGATGAAGGCGTGATTTCCAAGAAAAACCCACCGCTTTTCACTTTCTTAAACGGTCTCACCAGTTTTCTCTCTCGGTCTCAAGACCGCGAGGTGAGCAAACGGTCTCGAGACCGCGACAGGGAAAACGGTCTTCAAGACCGTTTGGCCCCATTGACCGAGCGTGGACCGTATAAGAAATCTGTTCCTAATTATATAGGCTAATTACCCTCAAAATTTGGGAGGCTAATTCCAAAGTAACAACTTTAAATGAATTTATTCCTGATTCTCAAACGGTCAGAAATTGCCTTTTTGGGCAAACGGTCTCAAGACCGTGTAAGGTCGTTGACCAGGCGTTGACCGTATGAGATTACTGTTCCAAATTATTTTAATTAACAACTCACCAAGTTTGATGGTCTAATTCCAAACGGGCTAAGAGTTGAAGGGTGAATACTAGGGCTAACCCTAGGTGAAATTAGTACTGAAATTATGGTGACCTAATTAGGGTTTTTAGGGTTGATTGACCTAAACGGTCTCAAGACTGTTTAGGGGTCACCCAAACGGTCTCAAGACCGTGAGGGCAATCAACCATGACCGTTTGGAGGTCTGGGGTTAAGATTAGTTGACCAATTGAAGGTACAATTACACCAAATTACATTGCAATTAAATATAGATATAACCCTCAACTCAATTGATTCAACCTTGAATAAATTTCACTAGAATCCAAAATCGGATGGGCAAACGGTCTCAAGACCGAGAGGACAATTACCCAAGACCGTTTGAAGGTCTAGGGTTAAGTAATTTGACCAATTGAGGACCTAATTGCAAATAAGTTATCAATTTAATCAAAATTCTGTTTTGTGGTTCAATCATGGTTCAACCCCTATCAAATCACCTTAGACTTTGATGAAATCTTGGGCAAACGGTCTCAAGACCATGTGGGGTCCACCCACATGACCTCAAGACCGTTTGGGACAAGTTTGGGCCCAATTGGAGCTCAATTGAAGGGTTCAACCTTGTGTTAATGCACATTATTGAGTGTTGATGGGTGAACATTGATAGACCCTAATTGAATCGTTTTCAACCCTAATTGGTCAACAATTGAGGATCAATTGAATGACCAATTGGTTAAGCATAATCTTAATTGACCCAATTCATAAGTGGTCAACATAACTCTGACCTTTTGAGGGCTTCAACATGGGTTAACTTTATCGGTTGTATCATTGAATCTTGTTGATGGTCCAAGTGGTTGAGACCATGTGAGCTCGCGGTCTCAAGGTCGTGAGGAGGCTCCCGGTCTCAAGGTCGTGAGGAGGCTCGCGGTCTCAAGGACGTGAGGAGGCTCGTGGTCTCAAGACCAAGAGGGGGCTCACAGTCTCAAGACCGCGAGGGGCCTCGCGGTCTTGAGGTCAAAGAAGGGCAAACAGTCTTCATGATCCTCGCGGTCTTAACATCAATTTGAGTCTTCACGGTCTTAAATCAATGGAGGGCTCGCGGTCTTGGAGGAGGAAGAGGCCTCGCGGTCCTGAGGTCAAAGGTGACCAAACGGTCTACACATCCTCGCGGTCCTAATGTCAATTGGTCAAAAGGTCAACTCAACCAATGGATCTCAAATCGATTGAGGGTCGATGGTTGAGATCGATCAAGATAATTCAAGGTTGACTTCTTTCAATCAATTGATGATATAAATGGTTCAATGTTTCCCTAATCAAACCCTAATGATAACCTAGGATATTAAGGGGTTAATGGACTAAGGTTTTGACCATGATAATGATCAATGGGGTGAATTACCAAAATACCCCTGAAGGGTAAATTAAGTAATACCTTGATCAAATCAAACCCTAATCACATGATGGTGATGTTTTGGGCTATGTTAGCCTATGATGACTTAATCCGACCTGATATAGAGTGATGTTGACATCACCTAACTTTATGATGAGAGAGAAAGTACTTCTAGAGGGAGAAAGTACTTCTAGAGAGAGAAAGTACCCTTTTCAGGTGAAAACTCAATTAAAGTATCTCCAATGCACAGGAATGAGCATAATTAGGGTATAATCCACCTGTGTGAGATCATAGAAACCCTAATTATGGTAAATGATGAACCTTTAACTAATCTAAGAGCATCAATGAAGATGTTACTCACACATGATGATGTTATGAGTTCAATTCACCTTAATGTGAATAGTAAACCCTAATTCAAGGGTGATGACATGTAATGTGAATAGTAAACCCTAATTCAAGGGTAATGGCATGCTTTGAGTATTAAACTCTATTTGATGTGAATTAGAGATTTAACTCTTATGACTAGAATAGGAAGTATATTCCTTATTTTTGTATTACCTTTATCAGTTGTATTAACCATGCAGGTTCTGATATGAAGGTAATCATATCCAGGTATGGATGTTGATGTTATATTCATTAAAGGCATGTTGTTAGCCTTATGAATAAGTAAAGTAATCTGATGCCTTGTCAGTGGCATCCTATGCTGATAATGGGTTGTGAGAGCCATGAATACCATCAAGGTCATGCCTTAGAGATGACTTGTGATGAGGATAATGAGAAATGATGATTGATATGAGTTAGGCCTGTTACATTTAGTATTCTTCTTTTATAGCTGCTATGCTACTGTTATTGTTTGGAGAACAATGTATGCTGTTAAAGAATACTGAATGTACCTAACTAATCAAGTATAATGTAGAGCCATGATCATGGATCCATCATTGTCAGAGATTAAGTGATGGTGAAACAGGTTTTCCTCAGGGAACTCCTGGAGCACATACTTTTGAGTATGTGGGGTACATGGATGTGTAGAACCTTACATCCTAGTGTAGGAGAGTGATGTTGATGTGTAATCCATCCATCCTTCACTATAATTCCATACCGTATCAGTGGTAGGTAAACATGAAACCACCTGATGACGAAGAAAGTACAGATATCCGTATCAGTGGTAGGTAAATATGAAACCTCCTAATGACGAAGAGAGTACAGAACGCCACTGTGACTCTAGAATAGCGAAGGACCAGTTTACCCTGGTGAGCTATAGTAGTAGAGACACGAGATGTCCTACAAATGATCCTCTTACTGACTGAGGAAGGTGAAGGTCATGAGAATCCGGCTCTCTTAATGACCTATGTATGATACTAATGTGACTTCTCAGCGATCAGTTGGAGTATGAGTGGTATGCCTCATCTCCACAGGGCATAATGTTGTTTGTAAAACATAATCAACCATGTAGTATAACTTGTTAGAGATGACTCCAAGTTAGTTGATTGATGTTACATTGCAATAGTGTTTATATTCTCCATATCTCTTAAATTGTAGAGATCTTGTTATACCTGTAACTGTTATAGAATACTTTGAAGGCTTTACTGCTTAAGATATTCTTTGATGTTATAATAAAGCTTCTGGCGAAGAGTTATAACTCTCGCTGGGACAATTATGTATAATTGTCTCACCCCGTAGACTTCAACTTTTTAGGTGGACGTCGGAGACGAAGGAACCAGCCTACAGGTGATCAGTCTCAGCAGCAGCAGCACCAGAGGCAGCAGTAATCTCAGGTGGAGATTATCCTGCCATGTGGTGTAGTTAGAGTCAGTCCTATGTGTCCTCTGTACTCTCAGGTCTTGGAGTCTTTTGTATAGTGATCTTGATATTTTGTATCTTGATGTATATAATTACTCAAGAAGTAATTATCCTGAGATGTAAACAGTTTATCTCTCTTTATGAAAGAAGTTTTATGGATCCAAGCTCTTGTCTCGAAAAGTTTTAATTTCCCATGATTTTTGTCTTCCGCTGATTACCGATTCGCTTCCGCTAAGTTTTAATCATGTTTATGTCATGGTTTGGAGATCAGAGCCCACATTGGATCTCTTCAAGTGTTCAAGAAGATCATAAATGAAGTACGTAACTCACTTGGTAAAGTATTAAGATACATTGGCGTGATTAATCTTGAAATATTTTAACAAAGAGTTAGAGGACCTTCTGAGATATCATGATAGTGTATCATGATAAACTCCACGTAAAACACAATGATAATGTATCATTAGAGTGTATGAGAAAGAGAAAACACAATCGTAAGCGATGGTAGGGTTTGGTGCCCGCGGTGGCGGCCGCGGAGGACGAGGCTCAGGTCGACCCCCCTCGCTTCCACGCCCATCCGTCCTGCCATCAACACGCCCTGAGACTGGAGACTCGACGTCAGGCATGCAGATCGAAGAGAAGGAAGCAAGAACGGAAGATTCCCCGTAGGAAACTACAACCAAGTCGTACAAGGATACAATTATCAATCGTACCAACAAGATCCCGTCGGGCCTAGCGCAGGTTTCAGCGGACCTTCTATAGGCCGATGATATACGCGTGGATAAGAGCGGCAACCTCCCTGTGATCACTGTTAATCCAGATCGGCTGCCTCATCTCCTTGAACCATGGAAACATGTTGTTGTTATTAAGGTCATCGGCACCAATGTGGGTTTCCAAGTCCTCATGAATCGGATAGCCGTCATGTGGCAACTCACCGGTGAATTCTGGGCTATTGATCTCGATTTGGGATATTACATCATACAACTTTCCAATAACGATGATTTCATCCGAGCCATGACAGGTGGCCCATGGATGATCTTCAATCACTACCTGTCCGTCCAGTCCTGGTCATCGGCGTTCCGTCCGTCAGACCCGATCCCTAGAAAACTGGTGGTATGGGCGTGGATAGCGGATATGCCCATCTACCTATACCAAAACTTGCTTCTTGAAAGCATTGGCAACTTGATTGGGTGGACTATAAATATCGACACAAACACGCAGCAAGGGCACCGGGGTAAGTTCGCGCGTATCGCTGTTGAAGTGGACACCGGCACCCCCTGCTCCCGGCCATCTGCCTAAACGGCGCACAGTACAGACTGGAGTATGAAAACCTACCCACCCTCTCCATGAAGTGCGGGCGTATAGGGCACGTCGAAGCAGATTGAAAATTTATACCACAGTTCTCGGTCGGTGTTCCCACCACTGCCCCAACCACGTCCATCGTGGTCCAACAACCCTACACGACTTCTATACACGCCAAGATGCCACAAAGAAGGCAGAACACCACGAATAAGAATCAGCCCCGTCCCAAAGAAGGAGCAACCCCAACTGTTGACCCAGTTGTGGCAGCATCAAATCCCCAGCCCACGAACAACAAAGACGAGGGCGAGTGGGAAACCGTGGTGAGCAAAAGCAAGAAAAACTTAATAAAAAGATGGTCGCCGAGAGTCTCCCACTAGCCACCCCGCCTACCTCCAAGGATCAGAGCGCGGGAACATCCAAACAACCCCCTAGTCATCCTAACACGGTCATTACTCTTGTGGATGACGAAGTCTGCGACGGTCGCTCTGCAGCCCCTGAAGTCACAGCTTCCTTCATCTTCCAAGGTAGTAAAGCCACAGACACTGGACAATTTCCTTCATCCTTCGATTGGGGCCTCATTCCGGGCAACGAAGGAGTTCTTCTTCGTAATCGCAGGGTTATTTACCAAACTATAAGCCCTGGTCGCGACCACAAAAAGGGCAAGTTAGCCCAGCTTGTTGAAGACACACATACTAAGAAGACGGCGTCTCGTGCCCTCTCCTTCCAGGATGAGGAAATTTCAAACAATCCCAACAATGACATGTCCATTGAGGACCAGGAAGCGGGCCTTCTCGCTGCAATCAACTAGCTCTTCTCTATGCCTCTCAGCTGTGATGTTGCAAATGACAAACATCATATGCTGGAATGTCCAAGGAGCTTGCTCCAAGGACAAAAGTAATCTCCTTAAAGACTATAAACGTAAATTTCATCTACATGTTCTGGCTATCCTTGAACCAAGGTGTAGCGGTGAAAAGGCCACTAACGTCATCAAGAAGCTCGGTTTTAACTCGTCGCATCGAGTTGAGGCCCTCTGGTTTTCAGGAGGTATTTGGATCCTCTGGGACAGTAATCGTTGTCAACTTGACATTCTCCAATGCCATAGACAGTATATACATTGTAGAATGAACAATTATTGGCTTCTCACTTTCGTCTATGCTAGCCCCAATCCGCAGAAGCGTGGCCATCTATGGAATCGGCTCACCTCTTTAACACCTTCCCCTTCTGAAGCCTGGGCAGTTGTTGGAGATTTTAATACCATGCGCATACTAGAAGAAAGCCTTCCTTCAGGACCAAGGCAAGTTGGTCCCTTAATACTGACTTCTATACTGAGTTGCTACCCTGCTGGGATGCCACTCTATCCTTCATTGAGGCCCTACCCCATTTCCAAGTAGCTGTTATCAAATGGGAAGCCACACGTCTGAAGAAACACCATAAGAAGAAAAACGCTATCTTGGAGGACCTTAACAGGTGCCAGGTACGAAGCCAATTACACTTTAATTTATCTAATGAGCTCAAAATTATTTCCTTGCAAAAAGATTTTGCTGCAATCCTTCGTCGTAAGGAGGCCGATTGGCAGTAGAGAGCTAATATTAATTGGCTCCAACATGGCGACGGAAACAACATGTTTTTTCAAACCTATGTCAAAGCCAGGAGGCATCATAACAAAATCACCGGCATCTATAATGATGATGGAGTATGGCTCACATCGCCAAAAGAAATTAAAGCTTATGTGCAGAGCTTCTTTCAGCAATTGCTAACAGCGGCGCCTCAATCAGCGTTGCCTGTGAGCCTTATACCCGCCTACCACGACTCTTTCCCAGGCATCATCGACCAGGTGCACCTGGCGAGCACCCCGTCCGCGGAGGAGATCTGATCCATTATGTTCCAAATGGCTTCTATTAAAGCCCCCGACCCCGACGGAATGCACACAGGCTTCATCCAAGATAATTGGAACCACGTTGGCGCCTCTGTCATTCTACAGTGCAGCAAGCTTTCAGCAGTGGGTGGATAGACCCATCTCTAGTTCAATCACTCATGGTGCTCATACCCAAGACGACGCAGCCCCAGCGATGCAGTGAGCTCATACCTATATCGCTTAACAACTGCTGTTTAAAGCTGCTCTCCAAGGTCATCATCGAAAGACTAAAGCCCTATTTGAATGGATGGATTTCTGAGAATCAGTCTAGTTTCATACCGGGCAGACGCATTGCAGACAACATCCTGCTTGTCCAAGAGGTAATCCATTCTATGAAAACGAAAAAGGAAGGCAAAGAATGGGTTAGCATCAAAATTGACTTGTCCAAGGCATTTGATAGAATGCAGTGGCCTTTCATCAAAGATACGCTGATCAAAGTGGGTCTCCCCGACAAACTGATATCCATTATCATGCAAATCATTTCCAAAGGGCAAACCTCTATTTTATGGGAAGAATCGCAGCTAGAGGCCTTTGCCCCCAGCCAGGGGGTACGTCAAGGGGATCCCCTTAGCCCCTATCTGTTTGTTCTTTGTATGGAGCGGCTTAGTCAAGCTATCCTTCATGAAGTCAGTAATGGTAGATGGAAACCCATTGTTCTATTGCGAGGCAGTGTGCCCCTATCTCATGTCATGTTTGCCGACGACCTACTGCTCATGGCTGGGGCAACGCCCTCGCAAGCCTTGCTCATCCTAAAGGTGCTTGACGAGTTTGGGTCTGTCTCTGGACAAGTCCTCTCTAAGGAGAAATCGAGATGCTTCTTCTCTCCCAACACACCGACCAGAGCCCGTCGAGCTTTCTGCAGACGCATCGACATTCCTCAAACTATGGACCTAGGCAAGTACTTGGGGGTCCCTGTTCTTCATCATCGTCTAAATAAGGCAACACATTCTAATATCACCACTGCTATCAAAGGCAGAATGAACAGCTGGGCGTCCAAATGTTTATCTCTCACAGGCCGTATCACTCTTGCTAAGAGTACCCTGCAATCCATCCCATCTCACACCATGCAATCCGTCAAATTATCACCTAGTCTTTGTGATGATATTGACAAACACATCCATTCTTTCATCTGGTCTGGCGGTCGCGATGTGCGCAAGCTGTCCTCGGTAGCATGGGAGAAGGTCATCCTGCCCAAGGGGTCGGGAGGCCTCGGCCTCAAGAGCTCGGGAGAGCAGAATGAGGCCCTTATGTTACAGAATGTCTGGTGTTTCCTTTCAAAGCCTGATACTCTGTGGGTCAAAGTGATGCAAGACAAGTATATGAAGAACAACATAATTAGCAAACGTCCCTGCTATTCGGCCTGGGCATTCATCAAGCGCAACCTGGACAAGATCCAAGCTATTGGCCACAAAACCATCCTCTCAGGCCGGAATACAAACATATGGACAGATCGCTGGCTGCACGGCAGATCCGTCATCGACATGGCAGGCTCGTATACCATACCTCATGGTCTGGATGACCTCACTATCAATACCATGGTACTTCCTGATAACACATGGGACTGGAGCTTCATTGATGCATACCTGCCTGACGAAGCAAAGCATATCCTCCGATTCTACAACCCACCTGACACCGCTGGCGGTGATGACCTATGGTCGTGGCCCTTCACTAGCTCGGGCGTCTTCTCGGCAGGTTCAGCTTACAATTGGCTTACTAATCAGCTACAAACACAATCCTCTTCTAAATGGAAGAAGTTATGGGCCCTTCCTCTACCTCTCAAGCTCAGAACCTTCAGCTGGCTGATGCTTCATGGCGCCCTGCTCACAAATATTGAACTATGCAGGCGGCATATTGCAACTTCATGCATATGTCCTTTATGTAATAATGCCCATGAGTCCATGCTTCACTGCCTTAGAGACTGCTCTATCGTGAGGGACGTCTAGTCTCTCCTTTGCATGCCACCTGACTTCTTCACCTTTCCTGAAGGGGAATGGCTTGCACTCCTGATTTCCTCCACGATGAGCCCGGAGCAATGTACGACGTTCGGTGTTGGTTGCTGGATGATCTGGAGAAACCGAAATGATATCACCCATGGTGGCTCGGGTAAACCGGCCGCTGTGCTTGTCAAGTCCATCAAAGAAAAAACTAATGCCATCCTTGGACTAAAACCTCGTACGCAACATATTAGACACGGGGCCTCGATGACGGCTCGCCCTTCGTCGGAATTCCAGACCCTTGTTTTCGTTGGCGCCGCCTATCATTCCCATTCTAGGAAGATGAGAATTGGGATTCATGTGGTTGACAGAGATGGATGTTGTACCTTGGGCGTGGGCAGCCATGGGTATGCATCCTCAGCCCAGGAAGTGGAAGCGAATGGGATTCTAATGGCAGCTGAGATGTGCCATGAGCAAGGATGGTCCTCACCTGTCATTATTTCTGACGCCTCAGTGGTGATCAAGGCACTGACAAACAAGGATTGGCCGACCAGTACCCTCATTCCTCACCGGAGAAGATATGCCTCCATTATGCTGGCTTGCCCCAACATGCAATTACAGTACATTCCCCGCAGTTACAATGCCGTAGCTGATGGCATCGCAAAACACAACCTTTATTCTTTCTCCGCTCATCATTTCTTTCATATTAAGCCTCCTTGGCTCTCTATGGATGTAAATATTTCACTTACTAGTATTTGGCCCGAAGTAGAGCACGGGATGAATTAATAAACTCTACGTCTTCTAAAAAAAAAAAAGAGTGTATGAGAAAGAAGAAATCACTCTATGTTAAGTCATGCTATGGTTATCAACATATCTAAGTAATCTTCCAATATTCTTTCGGCACATGATTTACACTAAAACAATGTACGTGTTAATTGGTTAAAAAGACACCATATAATATATGGCATGGGAAGTGATCCAATACATCTTTTATAATAATTAGGATTGAAAGCTTGTATAATAAAATAGTTACTTAAAAGGTGATGCATGGGTTTTGAGTCACTTTTATAGGCTTATTTTATATATGTTTTATGCATGTATTTGTCATTTTCTTGATTATATTTGCATAATTCACTATAGTTGGCCTTTAAACTCTTTTTGCATCAAATTATACTTCTTTTATCATATTTATATGATTTTATATAATCTCCGGACTTATACACATGTTTCAACACTTTTTCAGGCACTTTTGCATTGTCCAGAGTCGATACTATCGACCCTGGTGTCGATAGTATCGACATTTCATCAGAAAGCAACCCCAAAACGTGATTTTGGAAGGAAAAACCTGTATCATGGTCGATACCATCGACCTGGGGTCGATACTATCGACAGCATCGGGATCTGGCGATTTTCAGCACTAAAACGGAGCGTTTTAATCCGACGGTTGAGCTTTTTCGGAGCCGTAAAGTGGTCCTATGACCTAAGAAGAGCACGGACGGCCCGAGGGGGATCTCATATTGTGTTGCACAACATCCAATAAGGAGAGGGAGAGAGAGGAGATGAGAGACGAAGGCCGTCAACCGAGCGATCCAGGCACCTCCGACGGGCGATTTTGCTGCCGGAAGACTGCAAAACGCACGTTTCTCGAGGAGGATCTCCAGGAACACCTTTGTATCAAGGGTTACACAAGTTTGCTCCATGTTTCCCACGTTTTTCTTCTCTACACCTATGTCTTTCATTGAGATGACCATACGGGGCTAATCCCCTTTGTCTTTAGGACCGGGAGTAGCCCGGGGAAGCATTGTATGACATTTTTATCATAGTAATTCATAACTTGTCTCTAAAATCCGTGTTATGAATTCGTTTTCTCAATTATATTTTTATGCTTGATCACCATAATAATAAACTAATGCCCTTAATTGCTTTGAAAGAAGAATTAACGGTTGAAAAGAGACGAAATTCACATTAATTGACAAATCCCTTGAACAAGGTGATGTAAGGTTAATGGTGGAAACCCAGAGGTTGTTTCTAATGCACCTAGTTTAGGGTATAGGTTACTACGACGGTGGAACCGACCTAGACATAGGTAGTGAATTGTACCACGACAGTGGAAAATTCTGACTACATGCCACTACCCGGATTGAGAGATGAACCTGAGTAATTGTATGGAAATTCATACAAGGAAAACCCACAGTTGAACCGCAATCCTAAATATCTCCACTTGAATTGATTAAACTAAACATTTAATCGATTGCTTTATTTTTTTTTATTTTTATTTTCTTTTTAATCAACTCTTAAAACCTTTTTAACCAGTCTAGCTGATTGTGAGCAGTTAGTAGTAGTCTACCGATAGTTCACGTGTCCCTGAGTTCGACTCGGGCCTCACAAAGGCCTATATTACAGTGACGCGTACACTTGCGTTTCTACGCACGTAAAAAGTGTGTCAAGTTTTTGGCGTCGTTGCCGGGGACACGGCAATTTTCGGCACTACGAGTGCTTCAAGCGGCCACTCTAGGCCACATTTTTTTTATTATCATTTTTTAAATTCATAGTTATCTTTCATATTTTTGTAATCGTCTAGCACGGTACTGAATGGAAATTATCATTTTTGCAGGTACTGGTACATGGTGAGTACGCGTAGCACAGACTACACGCAGCAATCACCAGAGGTTCCATTGCCGGGACCAAACGATGAGGAGAACAACGTTCAACCCCAACTGGAAGATATAGATTCGGATTATGAACAAGAAGCCATGGCAGAAGAGAAGAAAATATGGGAGAAAATAAAAGCTTCTTCCTCATCCGCTTCAAAGGGGCCAATAAAGAAGCAGGCAATCAATATTCCAACTTATAAAATTGATCATGCACTCATCAACTTGGTCAAGTCAAATGCATTTCACGGGCTTAAAAACGAAGATCCGGTGACTCATATAAGCCAGTTCGTGGAGAACTGTGATATGATCAAGATAGACAGGTTTCCACAGGAGACGTTGTACTTGAAGCTGTTTCCCAGTTCTCTGGAGGGAAATGCACGAGAATGGCTACATAATCTTGATGATGAATATGTGGAATCGTGGGATCATATGGTCGAGGTGTTCTTCGAGAGGTTCTTTCCCCTGAGAAGACCAACGATTTGATCCGGAAGATCCATAATTTTAGCCAAAAGGCCGGGGAGACTTATTACGAGACTTGGGAACGATTTCAGATTATGCTAAGGAGGTGCCCACATCATGGGCTTGACAAGGAGAAACAGGTCAAAATTTTCTATTTTGCTCTCAATGAGCATGATAGAAGTAACCTGGATGCAGCAGGTTCAGGGTTCTTCTTAAACAACAAAGGCACGAGGTGGTGGGAAATTTTGAAGAATATGGCGAAGAAGAAATCCTGGGGCGATAGAGACGTAGTAGAACATGTACGGGCTGCATGAGAGTCAAAGTTAGTCAAAGAATTGAATGAAAAATTGGATCTCATAGCCAAGAAGCTTGTAGAGAAAGAGGAAGAATCCGATGAGGAGGCCCAAGTCAGATTTATGCAACAACAGGGCTATAGGAACAATGATTATGCTTGGAGAAAGGATAGGAAATTCTCATGGAAGGATCCAAACAACTTCCTCCAAGATCCAGATGCAAAGCCACAACCAAGGGCAGAGTACAAAACCACCGAGTTGCTTAGTCAAGTGGTGCAACAAAATCAAGAGATGATGAGTATGTTTAACAAGCAGCTGCAGTCCCAGGGTGATATTTTGACTAAGTTTGGACAAACACTGCAAAGTCATGTAGCACAAATGAGGGCACTAGAGACGACTATGACCCAAATTTCCAATGAAGTAGCGGCCATGAAGCATGCCAATCAACAGAGACAGGCAGGGAATGTAGAAGTTGCTCAAGCACATCATCAAGTGAAATATATATCTGTGATTTCTGAGGCAGAGCCCCCGGTGGTGGAGGTCCAGTACAAAAGCAAAATGATTTTTGATATAGAGGCTACACCGAAGATATTGTATCCTCGCAGTCATTATGGACTACCGGGCGGATGTTGTCCATTCAGAAAAATCTGCCAAGAGCACATCACGGCCGCGCCCGCACCTAGGCAAGAGGAGCAGGTGAAGGCCATGCGTCATGGTGAAGCTACAATCACTGAGAGAGGGGAGCAGCCACAAATCATGCCATCCATGGATGATGTGTCAAATCCTATCCTAGAAGGTGGCGTTGGAGCAAGCTTAGGGGAGGAGACCCCTAAAGTTCCATATGTGCCACCACACAAGCGAGCGAAGGACCCAAACGTGCCTTTCCCAGATAGTCTAAGGCCAAAGAAAGAGCATAGGCACTACAAGAAGTTCTTGGAGATGTTTCGGAAGCTCCACATTAACATTCCACTAGTGGAATTATAGAATAGATTCCAACATATGGAAGGTTTATCAAGGACATAATCACCAAGAAAAGGCGGATAAAAGACACTGACGTTTATGTTGTTGATGAAAAAGTGAGTTCTATAATCCAAGGACGGCTGCCAAAGAAGAGGAAAGATCCAGGCGGTTTCTACATCCCATGTTCCATAGGCGGCCAGTATTTTCCACAAGCACAGTGTGACTCAGGGGCAAGCATTAATCTTATGCCACTTGCCACTTTTCAAAAGCTGGGATTGAAGAAGCCAACACAAACTTCTATGACAATTGAGTTGGCGGATGGATCCATTATGAAGCCACAAGGTATATGCGAGGATGTGCTAGTCAAGGTCGAAAAATTCATCTTCCATGTTGACTTTGTGGTCATGGACATGCATGAGTTGGAAGGAGGTGAGATGCTATTGGGAAGGCCGTTCCAAGCTATGGCTGATGTAATCGCTGCCATTGGGCGAAGTTACTTGACACTTGGGATTGGTGATGATAGAGTTAAATTCATATTACCACATGACTAATTGGAGACATCTCTTGACAACCCAAGTTAAAGGTATCCTTATGTAAAGCCTAGGACATTAAACAAGGGCGCTTGTTGGGAGGCAACCCAACTTTAGGTTCATTTTTATGTTTAGTTATGTTCTTTTATGTTTATGTACTTAGTTTTTGCTTAGGTTTTGATAATGTTTGTAAAAATGGTACCCTAACTCGTGTTTTGAAGTGTGCAGAATGTTAAGGTCGATACTATCGACACTCATGTCGATAGTATCGAGTTTGGATTAGTAAACACTAAAGAAAAGTCGATACCATCGACCCTAGGGTCGATAGTATCGAGATTCCTGAAGATTTACAAAAATATTGGTGACAGTAAAGTCGATACCATCGACCCTAGGGTCGATAGTATCGAAACTTTTGAGTTCCCAGGATTTTAGATGTGTCGATTCAGCAAAATTGATGATCCTGGGTCGATACCATCGACCTTGTATCTATAGTATCGACACCTGCAGGACAGCTACATAAAACAGACCGTAAAAGGTATCGAAATGAGATTTTTTCGAACCGTTTTTTGCGGAGGAAAGATGGATGAAGCAAGTCACGTCTTAGAACCACTAAGACACAAAAATCGGCCACAAAAAGTAGGGAGATAGCTAGCATCACTTGGTCCACTTGAGCATCTAACCATCCTTCTTCACCACACTTCAAAGCGAATGGTACCGCTGTTCCACGTCTTAAGTGAGAATGTTGACTATGAGGCCATAGTCATATTCAAGCTTAGGGGGGGTATTGGAACAACCCCCTATCTTAGTTTTACTTACTTATTCATGTTTCTTTTACTTTTGAAATATTAGTTGTTTTTATTTCTAGGTTTACTGCTTTTGTAGGATCCACATCTATCTAGTGTAATCTGTGGAGTAATAAATGTATGGTGTCAATTGGAAGTTTTACTCTTGGGTTGTGGGCACATGAAAATATGAGCATATTGAAAACTTTTTGAGCTTATTCTTGTGATTAATTGAGTTGCATAACTGAGGAAGTGCTTGGGTGAGTCAGCTTCAGGACATGGGGACATGAATGACCATTTTTATTGTCCAAGGAAAAGTGATTGACAAGGATGTTTGAGCCCAAACCGACCAAACGCTAACATGAACTTAGACTAAAGTTTAAGAGAGAAATCCTTCAGTTACCCTGTACACAGGTCTTTAGAGAGGGACATATGATATTTTCGAAAGGTTCTGTCAATTAGTCTTGTGATCTGATCCTCCGCAATTTCATTCACACTCCACCATAAGAAATGGGAGCACATTACTGTCTTTCACTCTTTGATTGCATCCCATGTAGATAGGTCTTGGCATTACAACCATTTTCACATATTTTTGCATGAAAATGAAAAAAAAAGATAGAGTAGTTATACATGCACATTATCCTTAGGTGCGTGTCATTTAATTACATAACTATCATTTTGTAGCTGCATTCACATCTTTTGTGCATATAGTACATCATGCATCTTATGTCTTCTGAAACATTAAAGGTGGTGAGCTTGATCCATACCCTCCAAATAGAATGCTTCAAATGTATAATTTATGTAACAAGAAGTGAGCCCGACAAATAATTCATTGTCATCTATGAAAATAAGGGCCTGAAAAAAAAATTGAAGAAAAATTAAAAAAAAAAAGAAAAAGAAGAAAAAAATTAATTGAGAAGTAATAAAGAAGAAGAGGGAAAAAGGAACATGTTCTCACCTGAGAACTAAGAAGAATAAGCACATGGTGTAGTTTTCTTAGATATTCCATCTCACCTTGAGACGGAATGATAGTGCATGCATCCTTCCACCAAAAATATAGCATTAGGACATTTTCACTTGCATTTTGCATCATGATAGGTCATTAATTTTTGTATTGCATGATTGACTATTATGTGCTTCCATCTCTTCCACAACCACCTATCCCATCCACCCATTGCTCTAATCGGTAGGCCACCCATGATATTCTCCTCAATCATTAATATCAGGAGATCTGCTTCCATTTAGATGGTAGTTAGGAAATGAGCAACGTAGATAGGAGATCACAAGTTGCATCAAGTATGGACCAAATGAGTTTATCATATTAACTGCTTTAATTGATAGTGTTTCACTGATTGAGGGACAAACATCTTTTACATAGGTCTTTGGTCGCCTGAATGGCAGTTAGTGTTCAGTGGTCAATGAGGGCTAGTTTATGAAAAGAAAGTGGGGATGATGTAGATTCATTTCATGTATTTATGTCCTGTTGCTGACTTATCTCAACCAGATCCAAAGTTTTGTTGCTCGAGGATGAGCAAGGTTTAAGCTTAGGGGAGTTTGATGCATGGGTTTTGAGTCACTTTTATAGGCTTATTTAATATATGTTTTATGCATGTATTTGTCATTTTCTTGATTATATTTGCATAATTCACTATAGTTGGCCTTTAAACTCTTTTTGCATCAAATTATACTTCTTTTATCATATTTATATGATTTTATATAATCCCCAGACTTATACACATGTTTCGGCACTTTTTTAGGCACTTTTACATTGTCCAGAGTCGATACTATCGACCCTGGTGTCGATAGTATCGACATTTCATCAGAAAGCAACCCCAAAACGTGATTTTGGAAGGAAAAACCTGTATCATTGTCGATACCATCGACCTGGGGTCGATACTATCGACAACGTCGGGATCTGGCGATTTTCAACACTAAAACGGAGCATTTTAATCCGACGGTTGAGCTTTTTCGGAGCCGTAAAGTGGTCCTATGACCTAAGAAGAGCACGGACGGCCCGAGGGGGATCTCATATTGTGTTGCACAACATCCAAGAAGGAGAGGGAGAGAGAGGAGATGAGAGACGAAGGCCGTCAACCAAGCGATACGGGCACCTCTGACGGGCGATTTTGCTGTCGGAAGACTTCAAAATGCACGTTTCTCGAGGAGGATCTCCAGGAACACCTTTGTATCAAGGGTTACACGAGTTTGCTCCATGTTTCCCACATTTTTCTTCTCTACTCCTATGTCTTTCATTGAGATGACCATGCAGGGCTAATCCCCTTTGTCTTTAGGACCGGGAGTAGCCCGGGGAAGCATTGTATGACATTTTTATCATAGTAATTCATAACTTGTCTCTAAAATCCGTGGTATGAATTTGTTTTCTCAATTATATTGTTGTGATTGATCACCATAATAATAAACTAATGCCCTTAATTGCTTTAAAAGAAGAATTAATGGTTGAAAAGAGACGAAATTCACATTAATTGACAAATCCCTTGAACAAGGTGATGTAAGGTTAATGGTGGAAACCCAGAGGTTGTTTCTAATGCACCTAGTTTAGGGTATAGGTTACTACGATGGTGGAACTGACCTAGACATAGGTAGTGAATTGTACCATGACAGTAGACAATTCTGACTACAGGCCACTACCCATATTGAGAGATGAACCTGAGTAACTATATGGAAATTCATACAAGGAAAACCCGTGGTGAAACCGCAATCCTAAAGATCTCCACTTGAATTGATTAAACTAAACATTTAATCGATTTCTTTGTTTTCTTTTATTTTTATTTTATTTTATTTTTATTTTCTTTTTAATCAACTCTTAAAACCTTTTTAACCGGTCTAGCTGATTACGAGCAGTTAGTAGTAGTCTACCGATAGTTCACATGTCCCTGAGTTCGACTCGGGCCTCACAAAGGCCTATATTACAGTGACGCGTACACTTGTGTTTCTACTTCACCTAAAAAGCGTGTCAAAAGGATTTATTCAACAAATCACATGAATGTTACCTTGTTGAATACTACTTATATTCCAACTCAACAACAAAGTATTTGTTGCTCAGATGGCTGAATTCCTAAATGGAAATTAGTTCTAAAGGAATCAGTGGGAGTAAAAGTAGAACTTGAAATGTTCAAGACAAACAAGAAAATATAGAACCTAAAGAGGTACAACAGGAACAAGGAGAATCCCAAGTTGTTGTGGAATCTCAAGTTCCTTATGTAACACACATGACTCATAGTTCTAGTAGAACATGCCTTGAGTTTGAAAGATTATAACTCCAGATGGTGGTAAGTTGATCATAGTTATGAGTCAACAACCTACTTAGAAACTATTGAGGGACTAGAATCTAAGAATTGGCTTGAGGCCATGAAATCAAAGATGGACTCCATGTAAACCAATAAGGTATGACCTTGCTGGATCCACCAGAAGGGGTAAAACCCATAGGGGGCATTTGGGTTTTGTAAAAAGGACCAACATGGAAGGGTAAATTAATTGCAAAGAGATTCAAAATATTTCAATGTGTTAAACACGATGAAGTCTTTCACCGGTTACCATGGTTAAATCCATCTGGATCATGCTTGCTATTGCAGCTTAGTATGACTATGAGATTTGACATATGGATGTTAAAACCGCATTTCTTAATCAGAATAAGAGGATGTGTATGTGACACAACCCAAAGGTTTTATAAATCCATTAATGAAAATAAAGTGTATAAGCTATAAAAGTCAATATTTGGATTGAATCAAGCATCTCATAGCTGGGATCTTCTATTTGATAAAGTCAAAGGGTTTGACTTGAGTCAGAATGAAGATGGAAACTGTCATTACAAAATATTTAGTGGGAGCATATTAATATTCCACATAATGATAGAAAATGACGTCCTTATCCTGCATATGTTAAAACCTGGCAAGGAAAGTACCTTCTCTGAAGGGTTCAGGCGATGCATCCTATGAGATAGGAATAGAGGTTTATAAAGATAAATATGGAAAACTTCTTGACCTAAGAAAAAACACATACATTGGAAAGATGCTAAAGGGTTCAACATGCAAGAATCAATGAGAGAAAATGTGTCCATGTTTCATGGATTTAGTCTCTCAAGATCCTAGTATCCCAATTCTTATGAAGAACTGGAACACATAGATAGATGCCATATGCAATTGGATCTATCTTGAATGTAATGCTGTGTACTTATCATGTTATCTCGTATGTATGGACATAAAGAGAAGATATCCAATAATATCATATGTATTGGACATGATGAGAAGATATCTAGTCATCTCATATGTATTTGACATGATGAGAAGACATATATATACCTACCTGGCAATCTTGTATGTATTGGACATGACAAGAAGGTATATGGAATATGCCTGTAAGAGTCACTGGACTACCATAAAGAATATCCTTAAATACTTGTGAAGAACTTAAAAGATTGGTTCCTTAGTTATGGTAATAAGGAAGAGTTGGATGTAAAGGTTAAACCCATGTAAGCTTCCAAACTGACAAAATTAGCGCAATATAAAATTACTATCTTGACATTAAATGAAAAACTAAAAGCTAGAAAGGGTTCTAAGCTAATGTATATCATTCAAATCTACAAAATAAGTCGAGTATCTCTGTGTTATGAGAACAATAGAGGATACTATATGAAGTTCATATGGGTGAACTTATGTGTGGTTCCAACCATTGATGATATAGTAGAAATACTAATGACAACAATGGAGATACTAGTTAGGATGGGAATCTCAAGTAGCATACTCCGACACTTCCTTCTCATACGAGTAGTCTTACAACAAAGAGATGTGAAAATTACAAAATAATGACTTCAAGAAAATGTTGCTAAGCCCGTTATAAAAACACTTGCGCAACAGAAGTATGATGGTCATGTTAGGTCACTCGGGATGAGATCCGTGGGTGATTGTCTGTAAGTGCAAGTGGGAGTCTGTTGGTATGTATGCCTAGAGGGCCAATCATATGATGATTGGGATATGGCACTAGATACCTAATTTGATAATAATAAAGGCAAGCTTCCAATTTATTTTGTATATTTAGTTATGAGATAATGAATAACATAATAAATGTCTAGAGAATGATATTACTTAATGATGTATGTCTCTAAGTTGAGGACATGAACAATGAGATCATATAGATGTTAAGAGTATACACATCTAATTATGTTCCTGATCGATTGATATCGTGGAAAGTAGGTAGACAACAATAACACATAAGATCAAAATGTAAGTTAGTTGATAACATAGTCTCATTAGTCATGATCTGGCAATATCAAACCAAGCACACAAATAGATGTTATAAAATTGTGTATCGGGCAAAGACACCATGAGACTGACACATGGAAGCCATCATCATGGAAGTCATAGTCAGATCTCATAATGGTGGTGGTGGTTGTGGTTCATAGACCTGAAATCACTGCACTCATCACATGTCGTTGGGTACACTTTGACATCATCAAACGCAGTCTTACAACATGGGTTGTTAAAAAGGTGATGATTAGGTGACTTTGACACATGGGGATTGACTGTGAGTGATAGATATGGCATTTTTCATCCTACAAGATTATGATATCCAAGGCCTCTTGATTAGCAAGACTGAGAGAAGTATGGCCATACACATGTGAGTCAATATGTGATATTGAGCTTACATATATCATATATATGTATATGTAAGCTCAATATATATCGCCAATGAAGTGGCACCCTAATGGTAAAAGTTATGATGTAAGATTGAGAGGTCATGAGTTCAAACCTAGATGACGGGATGAATGAATCACCAATTTACAAAAAAAAGAGCTTACATATATCTCATACAGTTTTCTATGGTTCAAGAAACAAGATTGAATAATAATGAGGATGACTACTCCATGCCTCTAGTTCAATATAGATATCAGTAACAAAGGAACTATACAAACATTGTAACACCATACACAGATTGTAGGCTGAAGTTTCTCCCCAACTTTCCATTCACTTGGGTAGCAATGGTGTGCGACTAGGCACCACTCATTGCTTGTGATGTCATAAGCTAGTTATGGACATTCACTGCCAATGTGATATGGGACCTATAGGGTCACACACATAGGAACTCATCTAAAAGAGGAGTTTGATCTTGAATGATAATTTAATTTATTACTAAAGTGTTTAGGTATTTCAATTCACGCAACGGATCAACTGACTACACTTCCAAACGACCAGTTCAAGTGTTGAGACTGTTGTTTGGAGTGTCAGGCTGATTGTATTGTACATTGGATGGAATTTGGACTAACCTAGCCTGCGAGATGCCCATCTCACTTGTAAAAAATGTCCTTCTGTCCTGGTGCAAGATGCCCATCTCTGTTGCACCAAATGGTCATCTTAGGGGTGCAATTCAATTGCATCAAGGATTGGTGCTGGTGTCAAGTTGAGTACTAGTTGGAATTGAATTACCGACATATGTGCAAAACTAAAAAGTATGAAATGACCGTCTCAGTTTATGAGATGATTGTTGTGGCACATGCAGGTTGTGAAACTTCCAGATTTGTTACAAAATTTCAAGATCTTCTGGTCCTTTCCACTCCCGCTTTAGACGTATTGGTTGGGGACTGGGAACCCTGACCCTAACCCTAACCCCTCCTACATATAGAGGGTACTGGGGTTCCCAGAACACAACTACAACATAGAAAATTGAGAATCTGTTGCTATGAAAATTGTTGTCCTCTCTGGTTGTGGTAACCACGAGAGCCCAGGCAAGTCCTACCAAACTAGGGAGGGATAATCACGGGAGAGAAACAACTGATGATCATTGTTGTTGAAGAGTATGTTGGTGACTAGTACACCAACAGAAGGGACAACTCTATCCTGTCCATGCTAGTAGGATGGTAGGAGTTCTAGTTGGTCCATATGGACTACTTTAGAGGCAGGAGTCCTTTGGCTGCTGCTAGGAGGGCAAAATCAACTCACCGTTTGTGACGGGATCTGAGGAGACACTGTAACAGTTGTTCCAGGACCATATATATCTTTGTGAAACCATTCTTCCTATTACATAGTTATTAACGCGATCTTCTGGTTAATGAGAAATATGTTAGTAAATTTTTTATTTCTGCTACCTACCTGATGCCGTATTTTCCTTCAGTGGTATCAGAGCCACATCAATTAATGTTTTAGGATAATCGATATGATCATATTTTTAGTTTTACCGTATTTATTTATTGCTTGTGATATGAATATTTAAAATAGTTGATGTGTACATCTATCTAATCACTACATAAAGAATCCAAACTAATATATATATATATATATATATATATATATATATATATATTTATTTATATATATTTTTACACGGGTCATCATAAAATCAATTTTGATGTTGAATGTAAAGTATGGTTATGGCTAAAACCCCAGACCTGTATGTGCATGGTTGTGGATATTTATTTCTGTTATTAATCAATCTGCGCACCGAGCCTTTCTCTCATTTTAAAATGTAAATTAATGTTCTTATTTCTATTTCTCCTAGAATGTAACTCAAGGTTTACCGCATATAAGATGTAATAAGAAATAGGATAGTTTTAATTTATGTTTAGATGTGAGATGATGATCTGTACAAAAGTGAAATGACCAGTTCGTGAGATGACCTGATTGACTAGAGGATCGAGGTGGCCAGATGACAGGAGGAAGAACCATTTTGACTGGTGGCCCAATCGACATCCTAGAGTCTCCAGACATTGCTTGGACCTAAAAACCAGATGACCGCTTCGAAAGAGCCCAACCGATCAACCATGAGGCAAGACAACTGGTTCTAGAGTTGAACTGGTCAACCCGGAATGGTTCCAACACGAATATTCACCAACAATAAGTTGCATATGATGTGGACCATGGGCGGTAGTAATTCCTTGTGGCTCCAAGTAATTAAATTAGTATGTCCATAATTACAACTTGTGTGTTTTTTATTATATTTCTCATTTGTGGTTATAACTTGTATATAATACATACTATATATGTGGTGGTTGGATAAAGTTTATGTATATTTATACAAACTCCCACATTTAAATATTAAGCATTAGATGCTTTCTATAAGTATCACATAGGAAAAACTTGATCGACTAAGCATGGGCATGCCCTAGTGTCTTGCACTGTCTATCGTATTTAATTGTTTTTCATGGTATCAGAGCATTGATCCTAACCTAAGGAGGAAGTCAGAGAGCCTTTGCCTACATGCAACATTCATTGTCCTTTTTAATTTTGGCTTCCCGCTAGTAATCATCCCGACCAATATGGTCATCTCACTTCTTCTTCTTTCATAAAAATCTAATCCTTATGTCGGTGGCCTCCTTCCCAACCATCACTTGCGCTTATCTACCTCCTCTAGTCATATCGAGTTCTCCCAAATTTTTATCTCCAACAAACAACTTGGACATCTTTTTGAAATCGGTATCCCGCAGTCCATAACCCTAACTGCTATCCCCAGATCCTTATTTATGGCTTCAACTTTGTCAAAGAAATCTTCCATGTGATGGATGTTTACTTCTGTAAGGCCGGCTACTAATCACCATTATATACAAGGTCAATAATGAGAATTCTAGCAGCACCGCTCATGAATAGATAAGAGTGCCTTAAAATCACTACCATCCCTCTAGTTGGCAAACCTACCAATCGAGGATGTGGTTCCTTCTCGAGCGTAGCTTGCTTAGGCTCTGATTGGTTTAGTGTAAGTCATAAGTTATGTGTAACTCATTTTCCAAAAACTCTAGTTCAGTTTTCAAAATTTAAGTTCCACTTAGTTCTATGTGATTGGTTTGTTGTAAGTGTAAACATTGAAAATCATAAAAAAATGTTGTTAATTTTTACTTTGCAATATGTAATAAGTAAAGATGACAAAGACATATAAAAAGAATCATATCTATGAATAATCATACTATTTTTAACCATAGTTACCACAACAAGTAGTCATGGTACAAAATTTTCTTCTTTAAAATATATTTTAGTGTTGTATAATTATAATTTTAAGAAAAGTATTATGGTTAAAATCACGTCACAATATTTTTATTTCAATTTGTATGTACAAAGTATAGTGATAAAATCTACATTTTATATGTTTATAAGTATAAGTTTTGGTTCATCATTATTTAACAATGTACAATATTAATTTTTAGTGTATACTTTGTGCACTTTATAGGTAATTACCATTTTTCACATCATATTATTTAAACATGAAAAATAAATATTTTAGATAAATCATATGTTTTGTCACATGGTGCAATGTGATTACTTTTCATTGTGTTCATATATTTTATTTTATTAACCGTACTGATAATAGTAGTTAATGTAAAATGTTTTACATGGTGTCATTATAGTATATTGTCATATTATGTTATAATTTTACAATACACATTATTCACACCGCCAACATTTGTAGTCATACATGTGTCATTTATGAAGAATGAAAATATAATTATGTTGAAAATGTTGTTAATTGTTCCAGAACTCATTTTTTGCTCTTTTTAAGAGGAAACTCAGAAACTGTATTTTATATGTAATTCCATAACTCTCTGAAAGTCATGGAACTCAACTTCCAACACTTACTTTAAACCAATCACAAAAAACTACTTAAGGAACTCCAGTTCATAAGTTTTCTGGACTAGTTACGACAAACCAATTAGAGCTTTAATTACTATGCGTGCCATGGAAACTAGTTACAGATCTGCAAAACTAATTTACATCCCCCGACATTGTATCTGTAAATCAGCTACAACAATCTGGGCTCAACACTCCAACGTCCGTAAATATAATATTGTATTTGCTCAATCCGTTAGATATATGGTTGTAGCAGCCATATATATAACATGGGTTAAGCCCAATGTAGTGCAGCTAGTACATGTGAGAAAAGTAGTTTTGTATCTAGTGCAAATGGTAAAGAAGTTTTATCCCATATTTCTCACTCCTACAACTTTTGTGGTCCTTATATGTAGGATCACATGGGGCACTAGTGTCTAAGGGGTCCTAAGGGGAGGATATGCTCACTTCTTTGGTGGATGGGATGACCACAACACACACGCACACATGCGCTCCATGCCTCACCTTGTCGGGTCAGGACCAGGCCCGAGCTTGGGGCTTGTGGAGAATGTCTTCCATCTTCTTTTTGCACTAGGATACAACTATATAATTAATTACTCATATAATTAATCATTTCTTTCATATTCAGATTTATTAATCCTAACTGGAAAATGTCTCTTTTATAAAATTTTCCGCAGTGTGTACAAGAGCAACTGAGTGGTCGCGTTTTAACAGGAATAGGATTACTGGGGCATGTAAGGCTATAAATAGGCCTCTGGTCATTAGGGTTAAACACATCTTTCGAACACAACCGTCAGTTGTTCGTGCGAGTGTTTTGCAAACCCTGATCCCAGAGTCTGCCGCTATCGCTCCTACTTGTCGGTTAGAGATCTCTCTCCTGGAAGCGACAAAGTCTTTCAACCTATTCCTTCAAGACACAACCTGTCAGGCGGTGGTTCCTGTAGTTGTTGAGCTGCACTAGTGGTGGTGCATCTATTCGTATGTAACATTCTTTGTCTACACAAACATGACACTTCTCTTCAGGTTAATGACTGGGTAAACTGCGAGAATGGCACCTGTCTTGGAGGACTGCATGGCGCTGATTGCTTTAAGTAAAATGTGTTTGTTTTTCAACGAACGATCTGGTCAGGTTCCTAACTCAATTTATTTTCTCCTGTATTGTTTATTCTTCTACTTCTTATCTGGATCTAGCCTGTAATTGCTAATTCATTGCATCTGTCTCGATTGTATGTAATGACGTAAAAACTTAAATTTTATTCAATAGTGATTGTTAGATATATGGTTGTAGTAGCCATGTATATAACATGGGTTAATCCCAATGTAGTGCAACTAGTACATGTGAGAAAAGTAGTTTTGTCTCTAGTGCAAATAGCAAAGAAGTTTTATCACATATTTCTCGCTCCTAGAACTTTTGTGGTCCTTATATGTAGGATCACATTGGGAACTAGTGTCCAAGGGGTCCTAGGAGGAGGGTATACTCACCTCCTTGGTGGGTGGGGTGATCATAACACACACCCACGCACACGCGTGCCACACCATGCCTTGCCAGGTCTGGCCAGGCCAGGCCGGGCATGGGCTCGAGCTTGTGGCTTGCAGATTGTAGAGAATGTCTTATGTCTTCTTTTTGCACTAGGATACAACTATGTAATTAATTACTTGTTTAATTAATTATTTCTTTCCTATTCAGATTTATTAATCCAAACTGGAAAGTGTCTCTTTTACGAAATTTTCCACAATATGTACAAGAGCAACCGAGTGGTCCCTCATGTGCGACTACTGAACTTTTTCCTTTGAGAGCCTCGTTGACTCTACCTTAGTGGTTGGATTACCTCCATATCTCTAACTGGACATTCTCTCATCATGTGTCTTGTCTGCCCACACTTGAAACAGTTTATATCTTGATGTGGTCTAGATGGTCCTGTTACTGACATATATGTCGTGCTATGGGCTCCACTTGGTAGAAAACTATGACCTCTACCCTTGCTTGACGTCCACTGCGTCTGTGCATTGAATCTCCTTGGTGCTAATGGTGCAGGAAATCTTAGTTTCTTGAAACTTCCAGATCTCTATCCCTGGAACTGGGGAGGTCCTTTCTTACTGTTCACCTCACGTTTCTTATTCACAGACCTCTCTATCTACCTAACTGACTCCACAAAGGTGGCAAACCTCTCTCTATTCTCTAGAGCAGCTACAAGTGTGGTTAACTCAGCGTTCAGACCCTTCTCAAAATTCCAAATCCTCTCCTCATCCATAGTAGCCATGTTTGAACAAAACCATTTCATATTAACTGGGTTTTGATTCTTGATAATATGAATTTGAACCCTAATTGGCTTGAAACCCTAATCGGCTTGAAAGGGAAACCCTAACCCTAATAATTGGAAGGTTGTATTTCTCTTGTATTACATGGTGAAGTTATGTACTAGATATTGTGTCTATCATGAAATACTAACCATGCATGTATCATGAGATGATGAGCATAGCTAGGTATGAGCGATGATGTTTCATATAATATAGATTAAATGGGCCTTATGAGCCATATGAAATACTTGTGCAACAAGTATAACGTATACCTGGGTCTGAGGACCTAGAGGTAATAATTTCTTGATAAGAGGTGACAATGTTCAATGATGAACTAAGGTTTTGAATACCCGGATCTAGAAATCATGATGATGATAATGTTATGGGATGAGAATTCCCAGTAATGTGATAAGGGACTGAGATCTTGAGTGTTATGCATCCAATGTGTTCCAAAGATTATGAAAGTACTTGATCAATGTATTACACCTTTCTTTGTAGCATCAGTTATAATTCATGCTTGTACCTTGATTGATGCTAAAATATACTGTAATTCACCTAATTAATCAAATGGAACCTTATCATGTAGTTGCCCAAGCCATATATACATTCGGTGTTAGGATTTGCTGAATGGTGAAGCGATTTTAATCTAGAGTGCATATTTTTTAGTATGTGGGGGTGAAGGATGAACATATCCTTACGTCCAGATGGGGATTGATGTGTTATCTCCCCGATGAATATAGGGTTTCCATGGGATCTCCCTGATGAAAATGTACCATGGATTGATGTGTAATCTCCTCGAAGAGAATGCATGTTGTGGCTGTCGCTCTTTAGCAAAGATGTCGCTATACCTTGGCAAGCTATTTGCAGTTTGACATGGTGTCACTACCAGTGGTCTCGTACTGATTGAGACGGGTGAGGTCTTGCAAACATACTCTTCGGTTGACCTTGTATGGTACCGATTTCAACTAAGCGGTGGTCGGTTGGATAATGAGTGGTATACCTCATCTCCTCTGGGCATAAGTGTGATTGTAAATATGTAACCAGCCGTGTATTGCATCTACTTAAGGGTTGAATACGAAAACATTGGTTGATGCTACATTACTTTTAAACATCTTAATTAGATAGATGTTATACATGTTCTTCATATTCCTTATAAAGCAAATAGATGATCTATAGCTCTGTCATGGATAGTTGAACTGTTTA
Source organism: Alisma plantago-aquatica (assembly GCA_963693085.1). NCBI lineage: Eukaryota > Viridiplantae > Streptophyta > Magnoliopsida > Alismatales > Alismataceae > Alisma > Alisma plantago-aquatica. The sequence continues at coordinate 1,404,461,527 of OY856411.1, read as the reverse complement.
AACAATTCTATTGCCTTGCACTACAATTAATCAATGATTAAACATGTTTATTTCCATAATAGATCCTCTTCTTAGTTTTATATTGTTTACTAATAATAATAATATTGATTGGCGGAGAGTTATATCTCTCATTGGGATTTGTGTCTCACCCCGTTGGTCCCAACATTTTTAGTTGGACACAGACGAGGAGGTAGAGACCGTACTGCAGAGGAAGGATAATAGCAATAGGGATAGCAGTAACAACTCAGGTTGATTGTGTTGTCTGTCATGTCTTGTAGATATGAGTCCTATGTATCGTCTCTATACTCTCAGGTCCTTGGGAGTTAGTACGTCATGGTCTTATAAACGATATGAGATTTTGGTTTGTATGCCTCGAGGTTTTACATTGCTTATGTATATGTTTGAGCAAAGTAACTAGTATATGATATCCTCAAAATGAGATGGTACAATGTATGTACAATGTGAACCATGATGTATATATTTCTTTGGTTCTTTCTTTAAGAGTTTCCTGGCAATGGATCTCTTTGCAATATTATTTTTATTTTTTAGTGATTTTCGTTAATCCACTTCTAATGGTTATTCCGCATAATTACCCGTGATGGCTCGACTGTTCGGTAGTCACAATTCCACTTGATTAATTAAGTTAATTAAGTTTTTTTTTAGAATCAATCAAGTTACAATGTATAAAATCATAACAAACCCTTCAAAGATAAGGGCATAGCACACTTTCAACAAATATAAACGTATATGATGTGAGCTTGTCACTCTATCACCACATGATGCATGTATTATTGCCATTTAACAAATCATCAACAAAGCCATGTGCCATGGGATATCATTCCCTCAACTCATTATGGGAAACATTATATCACAATAAGAAACCACCACTGTTAGGTCATAGGACCCAATCACCACATTCTGCATCACATGTATCATCAACATGCCTCATAAGGGCATATTTGACTTGTCTCACATCATTGCCATCATAGAACATACTAGTTACGGTCACCAAATTAATAACACATGCATGGTTAGAAGATCATAATCAAGAGAGATAATCACATAACATCATAACCATCCATGATAAAGGAAATAAGCAAAATTTGTTCACTATTAGGGTTTAGGGTTCCCTCTTTAGACGTTTAGGGTTTATAAGGTTGGGGTCAACCAACCATCTTAGAATCACCACCCTACATCGTCTTGGAGTGTATATCATTAGGTAACATCATTAGAATATATTAGATAACACACTAAACAACATTATACTAGTACATACATGGTTATCATAAGGTGTTCATATATGCTTCATAACTAATAATCATCACCACAAGTAACCATATAGATGCATGGGTCGTGGCCACCCTCCCTGATATGTCACGACCATGACATCCACCATGGGTGTCTGGACCCTCAATGCTATCACCATGTCGTGACCCATCTCCTTCATGTCGCGCCTACGACATTAGGGTTAGGGTTAGGTCTTCATCTTGACGACCAACTATGTGTTGCGACCGGAGCACATGAAACACCACCATGTCATCACAGAAATGCCCCTTGGTCACGATCCAACACACCAATGCTATCTCAACTAGATCAAGGAAAGAAACTAAGGGTCACTAAGTTGCTGAGCATTAAGGGTTCTAACCCATCATCACTAGGCCAACTTTACCACAAGGAAGAGACACCTCGACCCCTAAGCCAACTTGGTCACAACCAACCACCATGGGCCATGTCGCGATCACGACACCCATGTGTGTGTGTCTCAAATGCCAAGACACCTAGATCCCAACCACACCAAGCGTGAACATCTAGGTCACCAAAATAGAACTCAACTAAGGAAGAGCCACGATCACCATGAAAGGAAACCTAAAGCAACCAATCTGCACAAACCCTATGGCAAAGGTCCAAGAAAAGCATCTCCAAAGGAAGAGAAACCATGCGTAAGATAACAAAAATGGAGACTACCTTTTCTCCCACCACTAGGTGCACAAACACCAAACATGAAGGGTAGATTAAGGGTCAACCATGGAGAAGGAACTCCATGAAACAACCTCTATCAAAACAGGAACAAGGAAGATTAGGGTCTTGGATTACTTCCAAACCAAGAAAGGTACCTCCACCAAAAAAAGTCTAGAGAATACTACTAAGAACAAGAATGATGAGGGAGAAATATAGAAAGAGAAAACAATAATAAAATGTATAAAGAAAGTGCAATAATAGAGTAGGTTTAGTGTTATATAACCTGCCTTAAGAAGATCACCACCAAGAGCACCAAACTCCAAGATCAAGAGCTCCAAGCACACAATCCAAGGGTTAAAGAAGCTTCACCAAAAGCTCCACAGTTGGCCACAAGAGAACCTCAAGAAGAAGAAGACACCAATGTCAAAGATAGCCCAAGGAAAGAAGCAAAGAAGCTCTTTGATGAACCAAAAGAAAAAGGCGAAAAGAGAGGATGAATCCTCGTCACACATGGTCTATGACCCTTGTGATGAGGGGTTTCTCTCCGAAAACATCCATCCTATAAGAACCATGGTCTAGGGCCGAGAAAAGAGAGGAAGGTGAAGGTAGGAGATTAAAGAAACATCAACTTAGAAGGCAAACACTTACCAAGGATGGAATATGAGCTCAGATCACCACCACCACCACATGCAAGAGAAGGTTGATCACCAAATCTTCCAAGGACGAACTTCCTTGCTCCACCAGGCACCAAGAGAAAGCAAGAAAGATGGAAGAATATATAGGGTATAAAGGTTTGCAAACAAGGAGATATAAGGAGTTATATAGATGAGGGATGAGAGAGAAAGCAAAGGGTGATGTGTCAACATACTAAGGGACCCAACAAACACTTGTCCTTATAAAAGACCAACATACATCCACATGCAACCACTTAAGAATAACATAAAAGACATGGTGTTACACTATAGGTAGTATCTCGACCACCATGTCATCCCTAATGGTCGCAGTCACATCCATCCAATGGTGCACCTCCCATGTTCGCGACACCATCAACCAACATCAACACTAAGTTGAGACAAAACACCACCACAAACCCTAGGTCATCCATCTCGACCCAAGACTACCCTATACCTCCTAGGTCATGACCCAAACACCTAGAGGAAGTGTATCTACTGTGACACCCTCCAAAACTAGCCTTGGTCGCGACCCAAGGTCGAGACAACACAACCAACTCACACATGGGCAAGGTACTCAACACTCATATCAACCCTTATCACCACCTAGGGTGATGCACCTCAACCAAGGCTCAAGAAAGGATTCATCCTCTTTATATATACTATAGATGATGGAAAGAAAGAGAGGGAACACTCTACAGGTGGAAAATTGCACATCAGCCCCCTACATTGGGTATATTGCAATTTGCACCAAAACTCACACAAAAGGCACAAACAACCTCCGAACAAGCTCAAATTTAAACTTAAGCCCTAATTACATCTCAAAATATTAGAAAAAAGTTCTAAGCACAATATTAAGCCAAAGAAAACATGGTTACCCAAAACCTGGGTCAGGGTCCTTATAGTATGGCTGAGAGATTTGGCATTTGGATGTTAAAACCACATTCCTTAATTGGAATAAGAGGATGTGTATGTGACACACCCTAAATGTTTTATAAATCCATCAATGCAAGTAAAGTCTATAATCTACAAAAGTCAATTTTTGGATTGAGGCAAGCATCTCAGAGATGGGATCTTCTATTTGACAAAGTCAAAGGGTTTGACTTGAGTTAGAATGAAGATAGAAACTGTCATTACAAAGGATTTAGTGGGAGCATATTAATATTCCAAATAATGATGGGGAATGACGTCCTTATCCTGCATATGTTAAAACCTGGCAAGGAAAGTACCTTCTCTGAAGGGTTCAGGGAAAGCATCCTATGAGATAGGAATCAAGGTCTATAGAGATAGATATGGAAAGCTTCTTGACCTAAGAAAAAGCACACATTAGAAAGATACTGAAGGGTTCTGAATGCAAGACTCAATGAGAGAAAATGTATCCATGTTCCATGGAGTTAGTCTCTCAGGATCCTAGTACCCAAATTCTTATGAAGGACATGAGCACATAGATAGATGCCATATACAATTGGATCTATCTTGAATGTAATGTTATGTACTTATCCCATTATCTCATATGTATCGGACATGATGAGAAGATATCTAGTAATCTCATATGTATTGGACATGACGAGGAGATATCTAATCATATCATCTGTATTTGACATGATGAGAATACATATATATACCTACCTAGCAATCTTATACATATTGGATTTGATAAGAAGGTATATGTCAAATGCCTGTAAGTGTCACTAGACTACCATAAAGAATATCCTTAAATGCTTGTGAAGAACTTAAAGGATTGGTTCCTTGGTTATGGTCATAAGGAAGAGTTGGATGTAAATGGATACACCCATGCAAGCTTCCAAACTGACAAAATTAGCATAATATAAAATTAGTGTTTTGACATTAAATGAAAACCTATAAGCTAGAAAGGGTTCTAAGCTAATGAAAATTGTTCAAATCTACAAATGAAGTCGAGTATCTCTGTGTTATGAGAACAATAGAGGATATTGTATGAAGTTCATATGGGTGAACTTGTGTGAGGTTCCAACCATTAATGACACAATAGAAATACTGATGACAAAAATGGTGCTACTAGTTAATCTGGGAATCTCAGGTAGCATACTACAACACTTCCTTCTCATATGAGTAGTTGTACAACTAAGAGATGTGAACATTGCAAAATACTGACTTAAAGAAAATGTTACTAAACCCGCTATAAAAACACTTGCATAGCAGAAGCATGATGGCCATGTTAGGTCACTCAGGATGAGATCCGTGGGTGATTGTCTCTAAGTGCAAGTGTGAGTTTGTTGGTATGTATGCCTAGAGAGCCAATCATATAATTATTGGGATATGGCATTAGATATTGAATTTGATAATAATAAAGGCAAGCTTCCATTTTATTTTTTATATTCAATTATGAGATGATGAATAACATAAAAAATGTCTAGAGAATGATATTACTCAATGACGTTTGTCTTCAGTTTGAGGACCTGAATAATGAGATCATATGAATGTTAAGAGTATATACATTGTCATTATGTCCTTGATCGATTGTTATTGTGGAAGGTAGATAGGCAATAATAACACATAAGATCAGAGGGTGAGTAGGTTGATGACAAAATCTCATTAGTCATGATATGGAAATATCAAACCAAGCACATAGATACATTTTAGAGAATAGTGTATCAGAAAGACCCACCATGAGACTGACACATGGAAGGCATCATCATGGAAGTCATAGTTAGATCTCATAGTGATGGTGGTGGTTGTGGTTCTTAGACCTAAAATCACTGCACTCATCACATGTTGTTGGGTACACTTTGACGTCATCAAACATAGTCCTGAAACTTGGGTTGTTATAAAGGTTATGATCGGGTGACTTTGACCCATGGGGATTGACTGTGAGTGATAGATATGGGATTTGTCCCTCCTACAAGAGTATGGTATCCAACACCTCTTGATTAGAGAGATTGAGAAAAGTATATCCATACACATGTGAGTCAATATGTGATATTGAGCTTACATATATCTCATGCAGCATGCTCTGGTTCAAGGAACAAGATTGAATAATAATGCGGATGACTACTCCATGACTCTAGTTCAACATGGAATATCAATGACAAAGGAACTATACAAACATTGTAACACCATACATATATTGTAGGTTGAAGTTTCTCCCCAACTTTCCATTCACTTGGGTAGCAATGATGTGTGATTAGGCACATCTCATTGCTTATGATGTCATAAGCTAGTTATGGACATTCAATGCCGACGTGATATGGGACCTATAGGGTCACACAGATAGGAACTCAGCTAGAAGAGGAGTTTGATCTTGAATGATAATTGAACTGATTACTAAAGTGTTTAGGTATTTCAATTCACACAACGGATCAGTTGAGTAGACTGACAAATGACCAGTTCAAGTGTTGAGACTACTATTTGGAGTGTTAGGCTGATTGTATTATACATTGGTTGGAATTCTACCTGACCTACCTACGAGATGCCCATCTCGCTTGTGCAAAATGGTCGTCTATTCTAGTGCGAGATTCCCATATCAGTTGCACCAAGTGATTGTCTCAGGGGTGAAATTCAATTGCATCAAGGATTGGTGTTGACGTCAAGTTGAGTACGAATAGGAATTGAATTTCCGACATATGTGCAAAATTGGAAAGTGAAAAATGACCGTCTCGGCTTACACAACAACCATTTCGACGCACGCAGGTTGTGAAACTTCTAGAATTGTTGCGAAAATTCAAGATATTTAGGTCCTTTTCACTCCCACTTTAGTCCCATATTGGTTGGGGACTAGGAACCTAACCCTAACCCCTCCTATGTATAGAGGGATATTGGAGGCTTCACAGAACACAATTACAACACCGAAAATTTAGAAGCAGATGCTCTGACAATTGTAGTCCTCTCTGGTTGTAGTAACCATGAGAGTCCAGGAAAGTACTACCTGACTAGGGAGGAATAGCCATGGGAGAGAAACAACAGAGAATCGTTGTTATGGGAGAGCATGTTGGTGACTAGTACACCAATGGGAGGGACAACTCCTTCCTATCCATTCTAGAAGGACAATAGGAGTTTTGTTTGGTCAGTGTGAACTACTCTAGAGGCAGGAGTCCTCTGGTTGCTGCTAGAAGGGCAACATCAACTTACAGTCTATGGTGAGATCTGAGGAGCCGCTATAGCAGTTGTTTGAGTCTGATATTTGTGAAGGAGCAGTCAGATGAGTACTAGTGCAACCAGGAGCTGCACAGACACCATCAAAGATAGAGGGTACATCTACATCGATGAGAATTGTCACTAGACTTGCTCCAGGACCAAGTTTATCTTTGTGAAACCATCCTTCCTAGTGCCTAGTTATTGACACGATCTACTGGTTAATGGGAAATATGTTAGTAATTTTTTTGTTTCTGCTGCCTATTTAATGCCATTTTTCCCTACACTTTGGAAGGTCATGTATTGTGTGTCTTATGATGAATATAAGAGTGTAAATCTTAAGAAATCCTAGAGGTTGACCTCTCTAGGTAGTGGACTAACATACTTTTACTTTGAAGTATGGAACCACTCTACATTGATTGTTATTGGTACATGTTCAATCTCTCTCATCCTTGCTATGTATGTTTAGTTGCACATCAAATTTCCCATATTAGAAACCTTATCTTATGTAATATCTTGAAGGTCTAACGAATTTTGTTTAAGTTATTTTTAGCTCTATTCATCCCCCCTCTAGAGAAAATCACCCATCCTAGGATCCAACAATTGGTATCCGAGAAGGTCTTCTCAAAGCATACATCTACAAGTAGGAGAAGATGGGTGATTACCAAGATGAGAGATACTTCATCAAACTTCCAAACTTTGATGGGAGTAACTTCCTCTATTACAAGAGAAGGTTTCAATTACACATTCAAGGAAAAGGTCTTGAGATATGGAAAATGGTGGACCATCCATACAAGATACTAGAGAAAAGGATGGAAGAATGGGATGAAGCTACCATGAAGAAAGCCACTTTTAATGCAAGAGTAATCAACATACTCTATACCACCATGACCCCCACCGAGTTCAACTAGATTTCTTCTTGTGAGACGTCCTATGAGGTATGGAGAAAGCTACACATCACTTATGAGGGGAATCAACAAGTGAAGGAAGGAAAACTCTACATGCTCAAACGACTACTTGAGAACTTCAAGATGGGAAAAGAGGAGAAGATTGCCAACATGTGCTCAATGATCAAGACTATTGTGAATGGTCTTGCCATTCTATATCATCCTATGACAAGAGGAGATATCAACTCAAAGATCCTTGGAAATATCCCCAAGAGGTGGGAACCAATGTGACTTCCATTGAAGAAGTAAGGTCTCTTGGTGATATTCACATTGAATAGCTCATAGGAAAACTACAAGGCCATCAAGTCAAACTTGACAAGAAAGATAAAGAAGAAAGAGAAGAAAAGAAGGAGCTCAAGAGAATGATGAAGGCAGAAATCAAAGCACACATTGAAGAAATAGTTGGTCAAGCCTCTCCATCCTCTCAAGTTGAAGAACAGGACATGTACTTCAAGGATAGACTCTACAAAGGAAAGTGTTCATCCTCAATCTGATGCTTTAAGTGTGGAAATAAGGGTCACTTCAAGGAAGATTGTCCAAAGGAAAAAAGACCCATCACCACAAGAGAAGAGAAGTGAAATACAAGAAGAAGGAGAAATGGCACTCAAGATCAAGGACTCCTCCAACTCAATCTCAAGTGAAGAACCAAGTGGAGGACCTAGCTCAAGCTCTAGTGATGAAGGAGAATGCCATTTTTCTCTTATGGCTTCAACAGTGAGGTAAATCTAAATTCTTTAGATAAAGAAACTTCAATTGCTATTATTTGTGCTACTTGTGCCTCTATTAAGTCTTCTAAAAAGAAAAAGAAAAATCTTTCTAGAATTGTTGACAATTTTCATGTAGAAATATATGATCTTGAACATGCTAATATTTGCTCGCTTGATGATAAAAATGTTTGTCTTAGTCAAGTATATTCTCTTCAACCTGAAAATGCTAATTTGGTTAACAACATTATATTTCTAGAAGCTCAACCTCTTGGGCGTAGTTCTAATAAATAGCATAGTATCATTTTGGATTCTGTCATGCATGACATAGATGTTCTAAAAACTGAAAACAAGGACAAGGACTTGGCTTTGCAAGGCATTGAATCTAAAAATAAGATCTATCATTCTAAGATTAGTATGTTTGAAAATGAAAATGCTTCCTTGCTTGCTGAAATCAATGTTCTTGAATCCTATTCTAGTTCTACTAGTAGATAGAATAGTGTTGTCAGTCATCACGTTGATAGGGATTATTATTTGACTAAAGCTCTTTTCCTAGAAAATCATCTTTTGCATGCTAGACATAATATCAATCATTTGTCTTCTACTATTACTTCTCTTATGCATGATGATCATAGTTTGAAATCTTCTTTGTAAAGATTCTTAGTTGATAGAAATAATCTTAAAGATATCCTACACCATACTACTAAACAAATTGGTAGACATGGTTTAGATTATGATACTAGCCAAAGGAATAACAAAGGTAAAGGACCTCCAATCTTCCATGGAGAATCCTCTAGTTCCAAGGCTAAGTGCACATGTAATTATTGCAATGGAATTGGTCATTATTCTACTTATTGTCCTTTTAGGAAAGCACCTAAGAGAAATAGGAATTGGGTTTCTAAGCTAACCCCTCCAGACCCAAAAATATGATTGGGGACCATTTCATCTTTCTTCCTCTAGGTCACTTGCAAATGAATTGACTTGAGCTATGGATTTGCAAATTGACTTCTCAATCCACATGAAGGAAGAAAGGTGAGATGTGTATGGAGTGGCAAAAAGTAGAAAAGAAGTGGTAAGTACAGAGGTAATGTTATTCTTGATCATATCCAATCATGGTGTGTTTGAGCCAAGTTAGTGTCCACTATACATGTAGTTTTTGAGTCCAAATTGATATATTGTGATTCTCAATACCTTTTTGTTCCAAAAGTGTGTCTAATGCTTTCATAGTGAATTACTAACTTGCCTACATATTGTTGGGTATTATTTACATTTGACCATGCCTTTAGATATGTTTTTCCAAAATATATGTTCTTTTTGACAACATCTTTGTCGATCGAGTATGTCCTGATAGAAACTCGACCAACCAGAACCTATGTGTGTTGCCAACAACTGTTGTCAGTTGAGTTTGTCCTGTCGGTAACTCAACAAATAGCATTGTGTACACAATACACGGTTGGCTGATTGAATGAGAATTTCCCTCTCAACTAGATTTTCTGAACCAATAGCCTTATTCTTTGGCACTCCCTTGGAACCTTTTTATGCATATTTCCCTTCTTTAATTCCCTATGTTGCATACAAATCTATCTTTTTGTTGTTATAATGTGGTCTCTCTCAAGTGATATCCCTATATCTTGTAGTTACTTGTCTTCAGTTGCTATGCATGTTTTGATGATGATCTCTTTGGATCTGATCTCTTGGTTGTGTCTTAAAATTGCTTCTGTTGTGCTCTAACTTGCTACATCTATCTAGTCGTATATCTTATCTTGATACAACCTTAATGTTCTTAGTGGTAATCATATTTTGGTAATGATTCATATTTGATAGTAAGCTATATCCTTTCTTGCTTCTGAAACTACACATCTCTTTGTTTGGATTTATCTCTGCATATACTAATAGCTTGATCTTTAACTTGTGCATCTCTTTCTATGATCTAGATACAACTTGTAGTCCTATCTTGTGATAATATCTACTAGTAGTTCTTTTACATGTAGTTCTAGCCTTGTTTATCTTTTCATCAAGTGGTATTTAACTATATGCTATGCTTGTATCCTATTTCTTTCTTACTCAAGCTTGTTTCTTAACTTGCACGTCTACTATCGTGAGTTTCTTGCACAGTATTGGGATGCAGGATATATAGAGCTACATTGTATGTAGGAATTGGAGCATCCTTGAAATTTAGGAAGATTTTGCTCCAGTGTCAGATTTTTATGCAAGACTAGTGTTTCTTAATGCAGAAACGACCTTTTGAGCAAGACTCATTGCTTTTCTAAGAGCCCTAACACTTTTTGAGCGAATTTCGTCACATTGAGGGTCAAAATTACAAATCTTTATTTTTATACAACACTTTATCTTTCCTTGATCTTTGACTAGAATTACATCTAGGCTTGTTCTAATGCATGTCTTAATTTTCTTTACATACTATGATTGGACAAGCTGCTAGTTTTTCTCTTCTAATCTCCTTATAATTTGTTATCTCCTTTCTTTTAACAAGTGATGTTTCTTATATATTCATACCCCCACCTTATTTAAATGACAAAGGGGGAAAAAGCATGACTTCTTTTGTAAAGTAGGGAGAGAAAGCATGACTTACTTGTAGAGGGAGAAGTATGTCTATGTAAAGGGGAGAAGGTAAAGGGGAGAAGCCATATGTGTGTAGAACATATATGAGTAGAAGACATAGTGTTCTATAAATGTTATGAAAGCTGACCATTCAGGAGAAATAACATCAATTGAGGAGTAGAAGAATTCCACTAGCATCAATTGAGGGGGAGCAAATGAAATCAATTCTTTTGAAACCCCTAGATTTATCCAAAGGTATGACTTTACTTAAAATATTTCAATACATTTATGGAATGGTTTGCCATCTTCAAAAAGGGGGAGAATGTTGACTCTAGGTCAATGTTGAATCTAGGTCTAAATTGACCAAACCTTTGTTTTGATGATTGCTAAACTATTCCAATTATTTCTGTCTAATGCTTCTACTTGAGTGATTTTAGATTAGGTATAGACATACTCTAAATGCCCTAACTTGTGCATCCTAACTTGGAGAAAAGACAAATCCAAATCAATGCAAGTGCACTTTTGTGGAATATGATGCACATCCACATAATCATGTTGTAAATCACTTGTGATGATTGTATGACTGGATACTAAAGTAAGTTTTGCTTGATCGACGTGTCATCTTCTTATTGGCTTAAAAGTAATTAACTTGCAAAAATTGTAGAAAAATATTGATAGCTCCGATGAAAATAAGTTGTATATGAAAATTGATCAGAAAAATGCAAGGAATGCAATGAAAATGAAATTGATGCCTAATTTAACTTTCAATTCAAAAAGTTTATAAAGATGCTATCTTTAAGGGTTTAATCAATGGAAAACCATAATCATTGATGATTATTGAATTGGGAAGAGTTATGTGGATTATTAAAATTGAAATTAACATGTTGATTATAAAGGATACATTAAGATCTATAAGGGTGAACTTTACACGTAATTGGATTAATTTAGGGTTCCATGTGCATAAATAAGCTTTAATGGGCCTTGAAACCCTAATGTTGGTAAATTCGACTCTTAATAGCTTAAATTATTCAAAATGCTGAATAAAGATGAGACAATGATCCTAGGCTATTTCGAGCATTAAAGTTCCTAAATTGTGGATAAATAATCTTAATATAGAAATTAGAGTTTTTGAATGAATCAAGATGGAATTAATGACAAATAGAGTTCGCATGTGAATTCAATCATAATGAACTATGAATTGACGATAAATGAGCATAATGATTTTGTTATTAAAAGGATGAAATTGTAGTTTTAATGTAAAATAGGCTTAATGGACTTATTTAATGGTTAATTATGCCTTAAATCCGAAACTGAGAATTAGATGTTGAAATAATTAGGGTTTAAAATAGTACAAGATGAAGGGAAGCCCTAATTGCAATGGAAACCCTAAAACTGGACTAGAAACCCTAGGAAGTGAACTAGATTTAATAGATCTTGATGACATGAGTAATAAAAGGGAATTGCATAATTATTTCAGGATCTTGATATGTGTGCTTGCTTGCTTGGATTTCTTTCTTGCATGGATTATTCTGTCTCAAAATCATCAAATCAGGTATGTGGTTATGCTTATGAATATCTCGAGATAGATTTCTGAGGTTTTCTAAGATTTTCACCGATGACTTGAAATAAACTGTTGAATGAATTTAGTTCATGCAAACTATAATGCGAATATGACTATCACATAATATATGTGCCTACTAGCTCAGATCCTGGTCCCCTCTGTGTCTTAATGGCTGACCTAGTATATGGCTACCTAGAGGGTAGGTCCATCAGGTCGTGGAATGACTGAGTATATGGCTACCTAGAGGGTAGGTCCATCAAGTCACAGTGAGTTAGATATTGGGCTACCTTTGGGTGGTGCCATGTGACTCTACCTTTATAGAGGTATTGTATAAGTCCTTACAGGGACAACACAGAGTTGTGGATAGGTATGGATTGAGTAGTTTGGCTTAAAACGTAATCTTGTTTGTTAATTGATAATTGACTGATTACTTTGTTATCATAGTTGCATGATTATTGTTTCCCCCACATACCAACTTTTTGCTGACCGACATTTTGTTTGTCGGCGTTTTAGGTACAAATGAAAAGAACAAACAGTAAAGTGGCATATGCGGAATTAAATGAGAATTAACGTGCACATGAGGATTAGTTAGATTAGTATCTTCATGGATAGAAGTGTAGAAATCCCAATTTTAAAATGGTAAACAAAGTTTTATTTTATACCAATTTCCAAGTTTAGTTGGTAAAGTTTATTAATTGTTATTGATTATTTGTCGAACCTTTGATCCGGGTTATTCTTTAATGGCTCTGACCTTTCGGTCTCCCTTAATTGGGGGTTACCGGGAGGCGGGGTCATTACAATTGGTATGAGAGCATAGGTTCCTCAATTCATCTTTAATAATTATTAAATTTTACAAATTTTGTAGAAACCAAGGGAGTTATTAGAGGATTGTCTGAAAGACTGAGGTGTCTAGAAAAGGATCGCGTCTGGGGGCTGGTAATATTTTCCTCCGCACTGCAAGTCAGAATATGAGGACTCCCGGATTGTGTGACTTCCTGGCCGATGTCTTAGGGTATGACTCGAAATAAGATACCTTTAAGACTCTCTCATCTTGTTCATCCCTTCGCAACTCAAATTCTGATAAGGAACTTAAGGATTAGGGTTTCCTCTCTTCTCCTCATCCTCTTGAGGTATGGGTAAGGTTGATAAGGATTAAGGAATCCTCCACCAAAGTAATAAAAAGCATGTAAATATGATGTCATGGACATAAACTTAATAGAGTAAGCGTAAAAGGATAGATGCATGTTTAGGTCGTATGACACAAGTTGTCATCGCCCTCAGGAGAGGCCTGAGGATAGACCTCTTGTTAGGAGGATGGGTAGAGAGGGAGAGACCTCCATTAAAGGTAGAGACCTATCACATCCTTTGAGGACGATGATAACCCTAACCCTAAGTGAAGGTTCGAGAGAGAAATGACATGATGAGTTAGATGTCATGATTGACCGAGTGTTTGGTTGGTCATGCCTTTAGGATGCCATAAGAGGGTAGATGACCTAGTACCTTTGGCGACCAAACCCTGGAGAGGGTCGTGCATGCCATAGCAGAGGATAGCTCCTTCGCAGATGAGGTTAGAGGAGAACCTATAGTTACCATATGGGCTTAGGAAAGTAGGGTATAGCTTGATGAAATCCTGGTTAAGAGATCATGATGGATGGCTTATGAAAGGGGTATGGATGCTCTTGAGCCAAACATGAGTTGAGCATAGGCTTCAACCACATAGGGGTATGCTTGTGAGCATGAGCCTTCATGGAGAAGGGACCTCTAGTAAGTATGGTTGGAGGTGGAATTAGCTCTAGAGAGAGGAAGCAGAACCCCAACAAGGAGGTTGGAAGCCTAAAACCTCGAAACTTGAGGAATAGTGGGGAGACGAGAATGATGCGACCTAAGTGGATGATAGTGGTTGCCTCATACATGATCCCTGGGGACTGGTGGTATCTTGGTTTCCTTTAGAGAAACCAAACCCTAGAGAGAGGAGGATTCTTTTGGTACCTATGTTCCTATGGTATAGGTATTACCTATTGAGATGAGACAAAGAGTGCCTTAGACCCTGTGGAAGTTTAAGTAACCAGTTGTGAGGCTTTATACCTAGTTGGTTGTACTGGAAGAGGACTCAACTCCGAAGTGTTTCTCGAATAAAAGGATCATAGAAGTACATGACATATCTTGGACATGCTTGATTTGTGGTTAAGAGATTGAACATGCAGTTGGACACCCAAAGGTGAACCTAGGGTTCCTAGGCCTAAGAGGGGAAGACGTGTACCCGATGCTCATGATGAGATTTGAGTCTCTATAGTTTCAAGCGTGGTACTCCTCATATGTAGAGGTAAAGGAAACCCCTTATGTTAAGGGTATGTTTGATGAACCCCTCACAACTAAGTGGGACTAATGGGAGGAGAGAGAACAAGTATGACCTAGCATGGTTTAATAGATGGTCTACTTGTGCCTTAGTAGTTGCTGGATTAAGCATGCTCATGTAAATGAAAACCTTAAGGATGGTTGTGACCTGTTCGTCAAGAGTTGTAGTTTCCTCCCATCCTGGGAGAGTGACCCTTTGGTAGGGTGTATACCAGTTTTGTTGGTTTTCAGGTAACCTAAAGAAGTCCCATAGGATCTTGAGAAGCTAAGTGAAAACTACATGGAATGAGAATGAACCTGTAGACCCATAGATAACCATCTCTAAGTGCATGTGGATGTGTTACCATGGAGGTAACCGGTATGGGGCCTGACTAAGGTAGGCAGGTTGCCTTGACCCCTATGAAGGGATGAAAGTCAGTCGAGAATGCGGAGAATGATGAATGCTTGGGTAAGGTTCTAATTTGAACATGTACTATAAGAGAATCCTAAGTCTGTCCTAGGGTCAGGAAGGGATAAGACTGATGGAAGAAGGAGTTGCCTAATTCCCTAGATGCACATGACCATAGGGTTGGGAGGTAACAACTATCATTGTCTGAGGGTCATGGGTTAGGAGATTGATCACCTTCATGAACTCATGGGACCCAAAGGGCAGATGAGAAGGGCACTCTCTGGATGCATAAGGGAAAAGGGATGACCCCAAAAGTGCCGGCACCCTACAGACCTAGAGGAGATGACGAAGGATTGTGTGGTGACCCAAGTAGGTTCGAGACCAGTTTTCCTTGAAACTAACATTGATATCAAGATGACTGAGAAGTAGAGACATAAGTTGCACGTTTCAAGTTAGTTTGAAAGGTGTACTGGAAAGGTGGGATGTACCATCTCTACTCCTGGAATGGGAAGAACTCTGTATTTGGACGACCGCCAAATTCTTATTTCTTCTTGTTATGGGAGTGAGAGATAAGACAGTAGCATGCCATACACCAAGGATAAAGATGATGTAAGTTGGAACGTTGCTACAAGGTATGAGGATAGAGATGATAACATACCTTTTTGGAAGGAATAATACATGGATGGTTTACAGACACTAAGAGAGATAAGGTAGCCATCTTATAAGATGTTTTTAGCATGAGCTATGTGGATTTTGCAAGTGGTACAAGGTTGAGTTTGATCACCATTAGTATGAGCTCAGAGTTTCTTGATGAAGACAAACTTAGAGTTTGAGATGAGATGATAAGTATAATTCTTGGAGGAGTATGTCTTCGACATTAACTAACACATAAGGATAAGAAGTGGTAATGAATGCTCTGGTTGAGATATAGTTGCCTAGTTTAGCTGGAAGCTAGAAGAAGTTGAGGTTGTTTGACTAACTCTATGTTTGGAAAGAGGATGTGTTTTGCCTAACACACAAATGAAACAAGATATGTTGAACAAGTTAAATGATTTTTGGTTGAACTACTCATGAGAGAGATGGTTCAATTACACCATGAAGTGAGTTCCAAGGTTCTTGAGTTTGACCTAAAGGTTTCCTTCCAAAAGGTGGAAGTAGGTACATGAAGAACTCGATGTTAGTATAGTTTATCACCCCTAACTAATTGTTAGTATGATCCCGGCTAAAGGGTCTGATGAGAGCATATGTGCTCATTTGGGGTGATAGCTAGGGACAGTTCTTGTCCTATGAAAGATGTGATGACAACCACCATAGCCAGTATCAGGTTTTAAAGAAGTTCTATAAGGGAGGTTGTGTCGGGCACCACTTCATTAAGGTGATGTTGGTGAAAGAACCACGTGATGGTTAGAGAAGGACCACAGTGTGTGTATATGAAGTCACTTTGATCATGCAATGGCTGAAAGGAGCCTAGAGATGATGGGAGTCGTGAGCAAATGCAAGGTAGACTGACATGCAGTTCACTGTGGGAGAATATGTGACATGAAAATCCGACCCCTCTAAGTTATAGCTAAGAGAGCTGAGTCCCCAATACATGGGTCCATTTGAGATGGATTGGTGGAGAAGGTTATGGATAACCTTACCCCTCAGGATAAAGAAAGGTGTGATGAGTTCCAAGTGTCCAATTTAGAGCACTATGTGAGGTACACAGACCATGAGCTAAACAATGAACCTAGTGAGCCCAATGGAGGCTGAAATAGCCTGAGTCACCTGTGCAGTTTATAGACGCCAGGATGAAAGAACTCAGAGAAAAGAATATGTGATGATAAAGGTTCTTTGGAAGCGCCATGGGTAAGGTAAAGCCTCATAGGGGCCGTGATGGACATGGAAAAGTCTTATCATGAATTGTTTGTTTTGTTTGATTGAATTTTGAGGAAAAAATTCCTATAAGAGGGGAAGGATGTTATAACCCCAATTTTTGGGTTCAATTGGTGAGAAATGTAATTTCTCATATTAAATATAATTGAACAAATAATGATAAGATTTGTTTTGAATAAATGGATTCCATTCACAATAGCCTTGATTGGTTGCTTGGGGGCTTTATTGGCTATTGGGCCCAATAAAAAGGAATTTAATTAATGATTGAGAATTTGAGAAAAGAAATATGTGGAAACCTCTAGAAGGCAAAAGAATGTAATCCAAAGGTGGATTTCATGCCTCTTGGGTTCCTTGGGTCCCAAGGATTCCAAAGTTGCATTAAGAGTGCAATAAGAAAAGAAATGATCAATTAAATATTTCTTTATTAAGAAAGAAATTGAAAATAATGATAAAATGTGGAAAATAAGTGAAAAGAGGTATAATTGAGTTATCCTTGATGGATTTTCGTATCCAAAGGATTCCTAATGTTAAAAAGAATGCCAAAGAGGAAAAAGGAAAGGAAAGATAAAGAGGAATCCTTAAAAAGAATAAGGAAAATAAGTAAGATAATAAGAAAATAGATAAAAGATAAGTAAAAGGCTAAGGGATATTCCCAAGATGGGATTTAGATCCATTAAGGTTCCTTAGGGTTCAAGGAACCCATAATAATAATTTAATGGCAAAGGAAAGAGAAAATAGTTGAGAAATATACATAATTGAGTAATAACTTGCAACTAAAGAAAGGGACCCGATTTCTTTAGATAATGATCCCAAAGTTGGCATGATGATAGATTAAGTAATCAAGAAATTTCCCTAAAAATTTGGGATCAAAAAGCTTAACGGATTAGGAGATATGGATTTTTAAAAATACCTAAAATAAATGAATTGTGTGAGTTTATGACAGTTGGATCGAGATCCGATGATCAGGAGATCATCACCTACCTCAGAACAGATAAGGAAAATCAGAAACATAAAAGCAGAGTTTTCCACAGCAGATTTCTTGCACTTGAATGCATAGGCAAACTCGGAAAACTTTCCAAAGAATCTGGGGGATCAATCCGAGTTGATCTACCCCTGGTTTCCCTGTGTTTCATTGCCTCTAGGCGATTTTCCCAATTTGGGACTTTTCGACAGCCATATGAGGACCTGTATATATAGGGGGGGGGGGCTACACACCATGTGTATAGCCCTAGAACCCCTCTATGAGTCCGCGTGGATAAGGCAAGTTGATGAGAGCAACAAATTTCAGAAGATCTCCCCAACATGTACCCTAACTAGGCCGCCCTTCCCACCGGAGAAGAGCTCTGCCGTCCGAACCGTTCAAGAAAGACAAGGAACAATAGCGGCATGCGTCGAGTTTAGGGAAGAGAGACGGAGGTGGGGTTTCCCTCGCCATGCGTCCAGGTGCAGCAAGTCGTAGAGTCAACAATGGAGTTGACCGCGGGCTTGTGCTGGACTGCGCGGGAGAGTTCTGCGCGAGGTAGAAGAAGACAGGTAGAAAAGACCCCCCTACCCCGACATCTGTGAAAAGGGTTCAAGGGTAGAAATGTAATCAACCGCTATTGCCTGGATACTAAAGTAAGTTTTGCTTGATCGATGTGTCATCTTCTTACTGGCTTAAAAGTAATTAACTTGCAAAAATCGTAGAAAAAGATTGATATCTCCGATGAAAATAAGTTGTATATGAAAATTGATCAGAAAAATGCAAGGAATGCAACGAAAATGAAATTGATGCCTAATTTAACTTTCAATTCAAAAAGTTTATAAATATGCTATCTTTAAGGGTTTAATCAATGGAAAACCTTAATCAATGATGATTATTGAATTGGGAAGAGTTATGTGGATGATTAAAATTGAAATTAACATGTTGATTATAAAGGATACATTAAGATCTATAAGGGTGAACTTTGCACGTAATTGGATTAATTTAGGGTTCCATGTGCATAAATAAGCTTTAATGGGCCTTGAAACCCTAATGTTGGTAAATTCGACTCTTAATAGCTTTAATTATTCAAAGTGCTGAATAAAGATGAGACATAATGATCCTAGGCTATTTCGAGCATTAAAGTTCCTAAATTTTGGATAAATAACCTTAATATAGAAATTAGGGTTTTTGAATGAATCAAGATGGAATTAATGACCAATAGAGTTCACATGTGAATTCAATCATAATGAACTATGAATTGAAGATAAATGAGCATAATGATTTTGTTATTAAAAGGATGAAAATTGTAGCTTTAATGTAAAATAGGCTTAATGGACTTATTTAATGGTTAATTATGCCTTAAATCCGAAACTGAGAATTAGATGTTGAAATAATTAGGGTTTAAAATAGTAAAAGATGAAGGGAAGCCCTAATTGCAATGGAAACCCTAAAAGTCGACTAGAAACCCTAGGAAGCGAACTAGATTTAATAGATCTTGATGACATGAGTAATAAAAGGGAATTGCATAATTATTTCAAGATCTTGATATGTGTGCTTGCTTGCTTGGATTTCTTTCTTGCATGGATTATTCTGTCTCAAAATCGTCAAATCAGGTATGTGGTTACGCTTATGAAATCTCGAGATACATTTCTGAGGTTTTCCGAGATTTTCACCGATGACTTGAAATAAATTGTTGAATGAATTTAGTTCATGCAAACTATAATGTGAATATGACTATCACATAATATATGTGCCTACTAGCTCAGATCATGGTCCCCTCTGTGTCTTAATGGCTGACCTAGTATATGGCTACCTAGAGGGTAGGTCCATCAGGTCGTGGAATGACTGAGTATATGGCTACCTAGAGGGTAGGTCCATCAAGTCACAGTGAGTTAGATATTGGGCTACCTTTGGGTGGTGCCATGCGACTCTACCTTTATAGAGGTATTATATAAGTCCTTGCAGGGACAACACATAGTTGTGGATAGGTATGGATTGAGTAGTTTGGCTTAAAATGTAATCTTAGTTGTTAATTAATAATTGACTGATTACTTTGTTATCATAGTTGCATGATTATTGTTTCCCCCACATACCAGCTTTTTGCTGACCGACGTTTTGTTTGTCAACGTTTTAGGTACAAATGAAAAGAACAAACAGTAAAGTGGCACATGCGAAATTAAATGAGAAATAACGTGCATAGGAGGATTAGTTAGATTAGTATCATCATGGATAGAAGTGTAGAAATTCCAATTTTAAAAAGGTAAGCAAAGTTTTTTTTATACCAATTTCCAAGTTTAGTTGGTAAAGTTTATTAATTGTTATTGATTATTTGTCGAACCTTTGATCCGGGTTATTGGTTAACAGCTCTGACCTTTCGGTCTCCCTTAATTGGGGGTTACCGGGAGGCAGGGTCGTTACAGAAAATTTTTCCAATTACATCATATGCAACTCTTGAAAGATGTCATATGCAACTCCTTGCCATGATCACCTCAATGCCTCAAGGTGCTAGATCCTATCTAGGTCACCTTGTTAAGTCCGACCCAAAGCCAACATGATGAAATATGCACCCTACTAGCACAGACCCACATATTCATCCTTCACGCTTCTACGAGATAGACGGTGCACCATGCTAGGGCATGCCCACACTTGGCCGATCAAGCTTTTCACATGTGGCACATTTGGAAGGCATCTAAAAATTTAATATTTAATGAGGGATTTGGTTTTTATAGGTACATATACATATCCAATCACCACAATACATAGTATGTATCATATACATGCTATATCCCACAGAAAACATGCAAAATGATAAAAGCGATGATTATGGCCATCCTAATGTGATTCCTCGAGCCAAGAGGAATCAAGGTCATCTAGGTCTACATCACATGCAACCTGTACAAGATGAACTTTGTGCTTTTCTGTCCGAGTTGATCAACTCATAACATGAATGACCTGCTCGTCCTGCCCGGTCGTCTGGGTGCCACCAACTGATCAGTTGGCTCCTCCAACTGATTAGTTATCCTGGTCGTCGTTCATCTCCTCATCGCCACCACCTACTCGTCTTGCTCCTCGAACTGGTCATCTGGATCGCCAATCGATCGGTTCATGCTGATGAGTGCATACTCATCATAATTTTCAATTACCTTTTTGGAACAATTTAATATCTATTCCATATCTTTTCACCCTAATATGAATCATAATGCACAAAACTACTAAGTGATTCAATAATCAAGGTTTTAACTAAATATCTTTCATTTTATGTAGGTATAGCAGGCAACTCCATGCAAACGGTCTCAAGACCGTTTGGATCCATGCGGTCTCAAGATCGTTTGCTGGAATACACAAAGAACAAGACGAAACTAGTTGCCTAAGAAGTCCATGCGGTCCCAAGACCGTTTGGTCCCATGCGGTCCCAAGACCGTTTGGTCCCATGCGGTCCCAAGACCGTTTGGTCCCATGCGGTCTCAAGACCGTTTGGTCCCATGCGGTCTCAAGACCGTTTGGTCCCATGCGGTCCCAAGACCGTTTGGTCCCATGCGGTCTCAAGACCGTTTGGTCCCATGCGGTCTCAAGACCGTTTGGTCCCATGCGGTCCCAAGACCGTTAGGTCCCATGCGGTCTCAAGACCGTTTGGTCCCATGCGGTCTCAAGACCGTTTGGTCCCATGCGGTCCCAAGACCGTTTGGTCCCATGCGGTCCCAAGACCGTTTGGTCCCATGCGGTCTCAAGACCGTTTGGTCCCATGCGGTCCCAAGACCGTTTGGTCCCACGCGGTCCCAAGACCGTTTGGTCCCATGCGGTCCCAAGACCGTTTGGTCCCACGCGGTCCCAAGACCGTTTGGTCCCACGCGGTCCCAAGACTGTTTGGTCGTGCGGTCCCAAGACCGTTTGGTCCCGCGCGGTCCTAAGACCGTTCGATGCGAGCGCAAGGAACGATTGAAGAACTAAAGCCGCGCGACCATGCCAAATCCAGACCGATCAAAGCAAGACCGTTTGGCGCTCAAACGACCTCCAAACCGTTTGGCGCCCAAACGGTCTCAAGACCGTTTGGTGCCCAAGCGGTCTCAAGACCGTTTGGCGCCCAAACGGTCTCAAGACCGTTTGGCGCCCAAACGGTCTCCAGACCATTTGGCGTCAGATCTGAAACTATAAATAGACCCCCAGGGTCCCCATTTGAGGCATCAGTTCCGGACGCCGAAAGGCTGCCAGAGCACCATCCCGATCAAGTTCCACTCCACCTACAGCTGGTGTTGCGTCCAAGGAGGCTAAGAAGGAGAAGAAGACGGAGCAAAGAGCGCATCTTCTTCACCGGGCTGCGTCCACCTTCTGCACCGAGCTCATGGCGGATCTATCTTCTTCTTCTATCTTTCTTGTACCTCGCATCATGAGCGAGTAGTCCTCTTTCGCTGGGGTGCGGGGACTAGCCCCGCTGCCCATGCAAACCATGTTCTCTTGTTAAACTTTCCATGGAAATGTATATAACTCTTCATTTTGTTGTTTATCGTTAAGCTTGTGAGTTGGTTATGTGCGTGTTTCCATCTTTGTGCTCCCTATGTTGCGAGAACTTCAATGCATAGGTATGAATGTCGTTTAGCATGTTAGACTCCTTGACGAGAACTTCCGATAGGATTCCTTGAGGTAGTAGGTGTAGGATCCGCGAGGGGACGGTCCGCCTAACCTTCGGTGACACTTGTGTGCGCCTGACGCCCGAAAGGGGGGTTCACAGCCTTAGTTGGATTTTGTATCTTCGTGCTTTTCGTCGATGTTTACACGTACAATAGTCGCTTGTTTGCTTTGCGGTTTGCGCGGTTGACTCCCTGATTAGAAATAGGATGGGATTTCATCGAGGTCGTAAGTGTATGATCCGCGAGGGGACGGTCCGCCTAACCTTCGGTGACACTTCTGTGCGCCTAACGCCCGAAAGGGGGGTTCACAGCTTCCGTGGATTTCTGTATCTTCAGAGGCGTAAGACGTATGATCCGGATGGCGATGAGAAATCGGCTGCCTATGGTGACGCTTACGCGGACCTGACGCCCGTAAGGGGGGTTCTGCAGCAGCTCTACTTGGAGTGTTATTTCGTGCCTGGATTGTTCGCAAGAGAGTATGATTGTGTGTGTAGCGGTGGTCAAACCCGGTACCATCCCAGCGATTTCGTATCATTAATCTAAACCCATCTTTTATTCCGCGTTTACTTTCTTGCAATTAGTTTAATCAAACCAAAATCAACCTATTGTTCTAAATATTAGTTTTACTTGAGCTAGATCTAACTGACAAGGATTCTTAAAAACGTTGTCCTTTGGGTTCGATCCTAAACTATACTGCGATAAGATCCGTCCGCTTGCGGGTGGTATTGTTGCACTTGGTTTTGGTAAAAGCTCGGGGATGTAAACCCCGAGTGAATTTGTTAGTGCATTCAAAAGCCACATCAAATTCTGGCGCCGTTGCCGGGGACAACGGAATCAGTCAGTCAAATCAAGTTCTTTTAAGACTAATCTAGGATTTTATTTTTTTTCTTTTTGAAACTATCGCTTATCTACTTGATCTTTATTCTACTCCAAGGATCTCACTTTCAAACCTTTTAAGTTTCAGGTGCTCTTGACGATTAGTGTATGCACCGTTCGGATAGTCTCGGACTGACTGCGAGCTTTGATCCCGAGATCGATAGAACCTTCCATCGTCAGATCCGAGAGAATCAAGCCAGAATGGCGCAAGAAGAAGAAGTAGCCCGTAGGGTAGCTCAAGCCATCAATGCGCAGAGAGAGAGGTTCATGCAAGAAGCTAGAGCTGCGGTTCAACAGGAGATCTTAGCAGCACAAGCAGCAGCGCAGGCAGCGGAACTTCAGAAGGATCTTAGAGAGTTCTCTATCCCAAAGGCCGCAAATGTATATCATCCGGTGCAGCCTCCTCCCATCGAAGCTGCCAACTTTGAGATTAGAGCACATTGGATCACCTTGCTTCAAAACAACCCTTTCTACGGTAAACAAGCTGAAGACAGCCAAGGTCATCTTCTCAGATTCATTGACCTGTGTGCTATGACGAAGCAAAATGGAGTCTCTGATGATGCTATTCGACTCCGTCTCTTCAAGTACTCTTTGGCTGCTAGAGCCATTAGTTGGTACAACTCACTACAGAGTGATGTACCTATCACCACCTGGGAGCAGCTTCAAAACGCCTTTCTGGAAAAGTTCTACCCCCCATCTCTTACATACGAAATCAGGGGACGAATCACAAATTTCACTCAAGTCCCAGGAGAAACTCTTTCCGAAGCTTGGGATAGGTACAAGGAGCTCCTACGTAAATGCCCACACCATGGAATTCCTAAGAATCAGCTGATCGAGATATTCTATAGAGGTGTGGAAGATGATGTCAAGATGTTCCTTGACTCCTCGTCTGGAGGGAACTTCATGCGGCAAAGTTACGACAGCGCATGGAGAGTAGTCACCCTGGGAGCAGAAAATCAAGCAAACTGGGGTAGATCTGTTGGCAAAGGAGTCTTAAAGGTAGCTATGGCTGACGCTATCCCAGAATACAAATCTATAGCTGAAACTTTGAAAGTCTTGGTCGCAAAGCAAGATCACATAGAATCATCCCTTGCTGCAATTGGAAGAGGACATTCTCCAACTAGGCAACCAGAACAAGTCAAATCCACTTCTTTGTTTTGTGAAGCGTGCAAAGGCACTAACCATTCAACACTATCATGCAATGTTCTCTATGATGTCGTTTTAAGCAATGCCTGTGGACAAGGAGATAGTTGCCAGATGGAAAATCTTAATGCTATTAACACCAACCCTGGGCAGAACTTTTACAATCCAAATCAAAATAGGAATCACCCAGGCTTCCAGTACGGAAATCCTTCAGGAGCTATGAACTCACATCAATTTGTTCCAAATAATCAACCAAGAGGCCCATCTGGGTATCAGTTTAATCAGCAACAGAACTTTGGGAATCAAGGAAACTTCAAGGGAAACTTTCAGAACAGAAACTATAACAATTATCAGAACAACTCTCAGTATCAAAACTTGAACCAACAACAGGGCCAAACATGACCTATCCCTTCTGATGACAAGCTATCTACCATCGAGAAGTTATTGCAAACACAACAAACGATGATAGCCAATCAACAAGCCCAGCAGAAGGCTATTGAAACTCAACTAGCTCAACTTGCTGCTAGTATTAAGCCACAAGCTGGGATCTTCGCTGGACAACCTGAGAACAATCCGAAACATCCGGAGCAGCTGAAGGTTATCGCCACAAGATCAGGGAAAAGTTATTCGGATCCACCAGCAAAAACAACTATGGATATCCCTGAGGAGAATGAACCCTTGACTGATCAAAACTCAACAACATCAGAACCGCAACCGAATGAGAGAAATAATGATAAGGGGATTTCCGAGAAACCTACCAATGAAGAAGTAGAGACTCCTGAACCAGAAATTCCTGTATATAAGCCTCGTGTCCCTTTCCCATCCCGTCTGAGGGAAACCAAGTTTGATACTAGATTCATCAAATTCAAAGAAGCTATGAAGAAGCTCCATGTTGATATACCATTCTTGGATGCTCTTAATGAGATACCAGCCTGGACCAAATATCTAAAGTCGCTTCTCACCAAGAAGTAAATCACGGAAGAGTGTGAAATTGTGAAATTGGATGCAACTACATCAGATATCATATTAAGCAAGATGCCGAAGAAACAAAAAGATCCAGGATCCTTCGAAATCTCATGCCACATTGGTGATTCATCATGTAAGAAAGGATTGGCAGATCTTGGCGCAAGTATTTCTATTATGCCGCTGAGTCTATGCAAGAGATTAGGATTCGAAGAATTGCTTCCAACTGCTATGACAATCCAACTTGCGGACAATTCAGTAAAAAGACCGCTAGGAATTCTCGAAGACATCCCGGTCAAGGTAGGCAAGGACGCATATGTCCCATGTGATTTTGTTATCATGGACATAAAAGAAGACACCAAATACCCTATTATCTTCGGTCGTCCATTCCTCGCTACTGCTAGAGCTCTTATCGATGTTGAAGCCGGAACCTTACTGCTCAGGTTAGGAAAAGAAACTCTGGAATTTAAGGTCTTTGAAAGCATGAGAAGACCAAGTATACAGGAGGAAGTCTATCTGATAGATTGTGTTGAGCAGATGTCACAACTTACTCAAGAATATCACGAGTCATGCGATCCTTTGGAAACTTCTCTATATGACCTTTTTAATGATGAACCTACTGACCAACAAGATAAGGATTGCGCCAAACCTCCCGACTCTGCTGAGGAGAATCATGAAGCTACCTATGAGGAATTAAAGGTTACCGAAACCCCAGAAGAAATCAGTAAAAAACCAGAACCTCCTGAAATGAAGCCCCTACCTGAAGGGCTGAAGT
The DNA here is from genome assembly GCA_963693085.1 of Alisma plantago-aquatica. Lineage (NCBI taxonomy): Eukaryota > Viridiplantae > Streptophyta > Magnoliopsida > Alismatales > Alismataceae > Alisma > Alisma plantago-aquatica. Next base: position 1,404,435,052 of record OY856411.1, on the reverse strand, counting down.
ATATGTTTTTAGACAATCTCAAAGTTTGTCCTGTCATTATAAACTCTGGTTTAACAACCAAACAAGAAGAGCAACTTCTGGAAATATTAAAGGATAGCAAGAAAGCCATAGGCTACAGAATGAGTGACCTCACAGGGGTCAGTCAAGCTTTGTGCATGCACAGAATTCCCATGATGGAAGACCATAAGCCAACAATCGAGCATCAACGAAAATTAAACCCGAATATGAAGGAGGTGGTCCGTCGTGAGATCATCAAACTCCTTACAGCTGGAATAATATACCCGATATTGGACTCACCATGGGTGAGCCCAGTTCATGTTGTACCCAAGAAAGGAGGTACCACAGTCACAAGAAATGAAAACAATGAGCTCATCCCCACCCGAACAATGACTGGGTGGAGGATGTGTATTGATTATAGAAAATTAAACAAGGCCACTCGGAAGGATCATTTTCCTATGCCCTTCCTCGATCAGGTTTTGGAAAGATTGGCTCACCAAGAATACTTCTGTTACCTGGACGGTTACTCTGGATTCTATCAGATCCCCATACATCCAGATGATCAAGAGAAAACAACTTTCACCTGTCCCTTTGGGACATATGCTTTTAAAAGGATGCCATTTGGCTTGTGTAATGCCCCTGCAACTTTTCAACGTTGCATGACTGCCATTTTTGCAGGGCTTACTGAAACAGTTATGGAGGTTTTCATGGACGACTTTTCTGTATATGGTGACTCCTTTGATTCTTGTCTTAAGCACCTCTCCATGGTACTCAAACGCTGTGAAGAAGCACATCTGGTGCTAAATTGGGAGAAATGCCACTTTATGGTAAAGGAAGGCATAGTTTTGGGCCACAAGGTTAGCAACAAAGGAATTGAAGTTGATAAAGCCAAGATAGAAGTCATATCTAAATTGGCAATACCCACAAATGTGAAAGAAGTTCGTGCTTTTCTCGGTCACGCTGGATTCTATAGAAGGTTTATACATGATTTTTCTAAGATAACAAAGCCGATGACCAATTTACTTCTCAAAGATGCTAATTTCAATTTCAATAAGGAATGCATCCAAAGTTTCGATACGCTGAAGAAAGCCCTTACGACTACCCCCATTATTAGAGCTCCAAATTGGGAGCACCCCTTTGAAATTATGTGTGATGCCAGTGACTACGCAGTGGGTGCAGTCTTAGGACAATGCATTGAGAAGAAACATTATGTTATCTATTATGCATCGAAAACCCTCGACGAAGCTCAAAGGAACTATGCCACTACTGACAAGGAACTTTTGGCAGTCATCTATGCCTTCGATAAATTCAGATCCTACCTTACTGGTTCAAAGGTTATCGTTTACACAGACCATGCTGCCATCCGTTACCTTATGGCAAAGAAGGATGCTAAGCCAAGGCTGATCAGATGGATACTCCTTCTACAAGAATTTGACCTAGAAATACGAGATAAGAAAGGAACGGAGAATGTCGTAGCAGATCACCTGAGTCGCATCCACACTCTGGATGCTGAAGGAATTCCGATAAACGACTCTCTACCAGACGATCACCTTATGAGAGTCTCAGAATCTGAACCATGGTATTCAGACTTAGTAAACTACCTTGCCGCCGGAGTCATCCATCCTCAATACACAGGGAACGGTCTGAAGAAATTTATGCATGATGTGAAGCATTACTATTGGGATGAACCATATCTCTTCAAACTATGCGCGGATGGATTGTATAGACGTTGCGTCGCCAAAGAAGAAGCCCATTCCATTTTGGAACAATGCCACTCAGGACCCGTGGGTGGGCATATGAGCTCTAAAAAGACTGCCTTAAAAGTTTTGCAATGTGGATTTTTCTGACCAACTTTATCCAAGGACTGTTATGATTTTGTCATATCATGTGATAAGTGTCAAAGAGCTGGCAATATAACCAAGAGAGATGAAATGCCACTGAATCTATGGCAAGAAGTAGAGATATTTGACGTCTGGGGAGTAGACTATATGGGGCCATTCCCATCTTCTAATGGATTCTCTTACATCCTTGTGGCGGTGGACTACGTCTCCAAATGGGTTGAAGCTATACCAACCGTCACTTGTGATTCGAAACCAGTCATCAAACTATTCAAAGATATTATCTTCCCACGGTTCGGAGTGCCGAGAACCGTGATTTCTGATGGAGGCTCCCATTTCATCGAAAGAAGCTTCGAAGCTCTATTAAAAAAATATGGCGTCTCACACAAGGTAGCTTCTCCTTACCATCCACAGACCAGTGGACAGGTAGAAGTCTCTAATCGACAACTAAAGGCTATCCTTGAGAAAACCGTCGGGCGTAATCGAAAAGATTGGGCGACAAAAATCAACGATGCCCTATGGGCTTATCGCACTGCTTATAAAACTCCCCTTGGTACTACTCCTTTTCGTTTGATATATGGAAAAGCTTGTCACCTTCCGGTCGAATTAGAATATAAGGCATGGTGGGAAACTAAACAATTAAATTTCGATATAAAGGAAGCAGGGCAAGCCAGGATTCTGCAACTCAACGAGCTGGATGAACTTAGAATGACGGCCTATGAAAATGCTCGAATCTACAAGGAACATACAAAACTTTGGCACGATGGACATCTGAAAAGAAAAGACATTCAAGTGGGAGACCAAGTTCTGGTTTTTAACTCAAGATTAAGGATATTCCCAGGAAAACTTCGCTCACGCTGGTCTGGACCATACATTGTCAAAAGCATCTCTCCTCAGGGCACTTTCTCTTTATGGAGTGCAGAGTCGGGTGAATTCATAACCAATGGCCACCGCCTGAAGAGATATTTCACCACAACAGACATAGGCACCAAATCAACGCTGGAACTCACCGATCCTAAGGATCCCACATGACGACGAAGGACTTTGTCGAGCCATCGACATAAAACAAAGGCGCTTGTCGGGAGGCAACCCGACCAATAAATCTGTTTTACCTTTCTTTTCCCAATTTTGTTTTATAGTTAATTTTCCTTAAATAAAATTTGCCTTATGGATAGTTTTCTTTCAGGATACGAGATCGGATTGGTGCTGATCACAACGAATTCATTCTCGGAAGTCATACCTGGTGTTTCCTTTCCCCTCCATCTTGAATTTAGGGTTTGCTCGAGGACGAGCAAATCTCTAAGTTCGGGGTGGAGGGTGGGTGGTACGTGTTCCACTTCCACATACACACCCTCTTTTATACTCAATATGTCTCTATCATAAAAATTTTCAAATTTTGAAAAAAAATACCTGATGAAATTTTGACTTTTGTTGATAAAAATGTAACTAACTTTTTGTTATGCATCTTCTATCATAACATCCTCCTTAGTCGAAGCAAATCCTCCAGAAGGCTGACTTTTGAAACTTGCCTGAAATCATCCTGTGAAACTTATGATTCCTAACATCATAATTCCTTTTACATAATGATAAGTATCTGTCAAACTGATAGGGATCAAACACGTCGCGCTTCCTAACTGACTAGTGGAACAATGGCTCAGAAACCCCACCGGATCCGCATCAAGTCATTATTTGAGCAGAGTATGACAAAGAGAATAACCCGGTTTTGAATTGTAAATCAAATTGCACCCTGATCTGAACTCTCTTCTACACTTCTTCTATCATCTTCGTATCCCTCCATCCATAAATACCACCAAAATAGCCAAACTTGTGCTAAACCCTAAGTTCGGGGTGGCACACCACTTCCCTCATATCCGCTTCTTCCATACCCCTTCCAACAAATAGGGGCGTACCACCAAAAATGCAATCTCGAGTCGAATAGAGGAGAGATTTGCAAGTAAAAAGATGCCAAAGTGCACACAAAATAAATGCAATCTCGAGTCGAATAGAGGAGAGATCTGCAACAAAAGATGCCATAGCGCACACAAAAAAATATATGCAATAAATATTGCAAAACAAATAAAAATCTCGAGTCGAATAGAGGAGAGATTTTCTTCTTCCTTTCATACCACCTTTCACTCCTTTTTTCTACCTAAGGGCACAATACATGCCCTACCATCCTGAAAAACACCAGTGTCAGATCAAATGCATACTTGTTGATTCTGCGGGTATCTCAGAACTCCTACGACACTCTTTGACATGCTTGGTGTTGGAAAAGGCGGGGAAGAAGCGTTGTTGGGAAACGAACTCAGGAACGAAGCTATGGAAAGACGTGTTTAGTGGTCCCAGGAAGTTATGGTACTCATTTATACTGAGCAGAAAGAAAACATTTATGATGTGAAGATGAAGAAATCACACGGATCGAAAGTATTCCATCAGGCAACAGTTTCAAATTTTATGTTACTCGAGGACGAGCAACGGTTTAAGTTCGGGGTGTTATGAGTGCATACTCATCATAATTTTCAATTACCTTTTTGGAACAATTTAATATCTATTCCATATCTTTTCACCCTAATATGAATCATAATGCACAAAACTACTAAGTGATTCAATAATCAAGGTTTTAACTAAATATCTTTCATTTTATGTAGGTATAGCAGGCAACTCCATGCAAACGGTCTCAAGACCGTTTGGATCCATGCGGTCTCAAGATCGTTTGCTGGAATACACAAAGAACAAGACGAAACCAGTTGCCTAAGAAGTCCATGCGGTCCCAAGACCGTTTGGTCCCATGCGGTCCCAAGACCGTTTGGTCCCATGCGGTCTCAAGACCGTTTGGTCCCATGCGGTCTCAAGACCGTTTGGTCCCATGCGGTCCCAAGACCGTTTGGTCCCATGCGGTCTCAAGACCGTTTGGTCCCATGCGGTCCCAAGACCGTTTGGTCCCATGCGGTCTCAAGACCGTTTGGTCCCATGCGGTCCCAAGACCGTTTGGTCCCATGCGGTCCCAAGACCGTTTGGTCCCATGCGGTCTCAAGACCGTTTGGTCCCATGCGGTCCCAAGACCGTTTGGTCCCACGCGGTCCCAAGACCGTTTGGTCCCACGCGGTCCCAAGACCGTTTGGTCCCACGCGGTCCCAAGACCGTTTGGTCCCACGCGGTCCCAAGACTGTTTGGTCGTGCGGTCCCAAGACCGTTTGGTCCCGCGCGGTCCTAAGACCGTTCGATGCGAGCGCAAGGAACGATTGAAGAACTAAAGCCGCGCGACCATGCCAAAGCCAGACCGATCAAAGCAAGACCGTTTGGCGCTCAAACGACCTCCAAATCGTTTGGCGCCCAAACAGTCTCAAGACCGTTTGGTGCCCAAGCGGTCTCAAGACCGTTTGGCGCCCAAACGGTCTCAAGACCGTTTGGCGCCCAAACGGTCTCCAGACCGTTTGGCGTCAGATCTGAAACTATAAATAGACCCCCAGGGTCCCCATTTGAGGCATCGGTTCCGGACGCCGAAAGGCTGCCAGAGCACCATCCCGATCAAGTTCCACTCCACCTACAGCTGGTGTTGCGTCCAAGGAGGCTAAGAAGGAGAAGAAGACGGAGCAAAGAGCGCATCTTCTTCACCGGGCTGCGTCCACCTTCTGCACCGAGCTCATGGCGGATCTATCTTCTTCTTCTATCTTTCTTGTACCTCGCATCATGAGCGAGTAGTCCTCTTTCGCTGGGGTGCGGGGACTAGCCCCGCTGCCCATGCAAACCATGTTCTCTTGTTAAACTTTCCATGGCAATGTATATAACTCTTCATTTTGTCGTTTATCGTTAAGCTTGTGAGTTGGTTATGTGCGTGTTTCCATCTTTGTGCTGCCTATGTTGCGAGAACTTCAATGCATAGGTATGAATGTCGTTTAGCATGTTAGACTCCTTGACGAGAACTTCCGATAGGATTCCTTGAGGTAGTAGGTGTAGGATCCGCGAGGGGACGGTCCGCCTAACCTTCGGTGACACTTGTGTGCGCCTAACGCCCGAAAGGGGGGTTCACAGCCTTAGTTGGATTTTGTATCTTCGTGCTTTTCGTCGATGTTTACACGTACAATAATCGCTTGTTTGCTTTGCGGTTTGCGCGGTTGACTCCCTGATTAGAAATAGGATGGGATTTCATCGAGGTCGTAAGTGTATGATCCGCGAGGGGACGGTCCGCCTAACCTTCGGTGACACTTCTGTGCGCCTAACGCCCGAAAGGGGGGTTCACAGCTTCCGTGGATTTCTGTATCTTCAGAGCCGTAAGACGTATGATCCGGATGGCGATGAGAAATCGGCTGCCTATGGTGACGCTTACGCGGACCTGACGCCCGTAAGGGGGGTTCTGCAGCAGCTCTACTTGGAGTGTTATTTCGTGCCTGGATTGTTCGCAAGAGAGTATGATTGTGTGTGTAGCGGTGGTCAAACCCGGTACCATCCCAGCGATTTCGTATCATTAATCTAAACCCATCTTTTATTCCGCGTTTACTTTCTTGCAATTAGTTTAATCAAACCAAAATCAACCTATTGTTCTAAATATTAGTTTTACTTGAGCTAGATCTAACTGACAAGGATTCTTAAAAACGTTGTCCTTTGGGTTCGATCCTAAACTATACTGCGATAAGATCCGTCCGCTTGCGGGTGGTATTGTTGCACTTGGTTTTGGTAAAAGCTCGGGGATGTAAACCCCGAGTGAATTTGTTAGTGCATTCAAAAGCCACATCAAATTCTGGCGCCGTTGCCGGGGACAACGGAATCAGTCAGTCAAATCAAGTTCTTTTAAGACTAATCTAGGATTTTATTTTTTTTTCTTTTTGAAACTATCGCTTATCTACTTGATCTTTATTCTACTCCAAGGATCTCACTTTCAAACCTTTTAAGTTTCAGGTGCTCTTGACGATTAGTGTATGCACCGTTCGGATAGTCTCGGACTGAATGCGAGCTTTGATCCCGAGATCGATAGAACCTTCCATCGTCAGATCCGAGAGAATCAAGCCAGAATGGCACAAAAAGAAGAAGTAGCCTGTAGGGTAGCTCAAGCCATCAATGCGCAGAGAGAGAGGTTCATGCAAGAAGCTAGAGCTGCGGTTCAACAGGAGATCTTAGCAGCACAAGCAGCAGCGTAGGCAGCGGAACTTCAGAAGGATCTTAGAGAGTTCTCTATCCCAAAGGCCGCAAATGTATATCATCCGGTGCAGCCTCCTCCCATCGAAGCTGCCAACTTTGAGATTAGAGCACATTGGATCACCTTGCTTCAAAACAACCCTTTCTATGGTAAACAAGCTGAAGACAGCCAAGGTCATCTTCTCAGATTCATTGACCTGTGTGCTATGACGAAGCAAAATGGAGTCTCTGATGATGCTATTCGACTCCGTCTCTTCAAGTACTCTTTGGCTGATAGAGCCATTAGTTGGTACAACTCACTACAGAGTGATGTACCTATCACCACCTGGGAGCAACTTCAAAACGCCTTTCTGGAAAAGTTCTACCCCCCATCTCTTACATACGAAATCAGGGGACGAATCACAAATTTCACTCAAGTCCCAGGAGAAACTCTTTCCGAAGCTTGGGATAGGTACAAGGAGCTCCTACGTAAATGCCCACACCATGGAATTCCTAAGAATCAGCTGATCGAGATATTCTATAGAGGTGTGGAAGATGATGTCAAGATGTTCCTTGACTCCTCGTCTGGAGGGAACTTCATGCGGCAAAGTTACGACAGCGCATGGAGAGTAGTCACCCTGGGAGCAGAAAATCAAGCAAACTGGGGTAGATCTGTTGGCAAAGGAGTCTTAAAGGTAGCTATGGCTGACGCTATCCCAGAATACAAATCTATAGCTGAAACTTTGAAAGTCTTGGTCGCAAAGCAAGATCACATAGAATCATCCCTTGCTGCAATTGGAAGAGGACATTCTCCAACTAGGCAACCAGAACAAGTCAAATCCACTTCTTTGTTTTGTGAAGCGTGCAAAGGCACTAACCATTCAACACTATCATGCAATGTTCTCTATGATGTCGTTTTAAGCAATGCCTGTGGACAAGGAGATAGTTGCCAGATGGAAAATCTTAATGCTATTAACACCAACCCTGGGCAGAACTTTTACAATCCAAATCAAAATAGGAATCACCCAGGCTTCCAGTACGGAAATCCTTCAGGAGCTATGAACTCACATCAATTTGTTCCAAATAATCAACCAAGAGGCCCATCTGGGTATCAGTTTAATCAGCAACAGAACTTTGGGAATCAAGGAAACTTCAAGGGAAACTTTCAGAACAGAAACTATAACAATTATCAGAACAACTCTCAGTATCAAAACTTGAACCAACAACAGGGCCAAACAGGACCTATCCCTTCTGATGACAAGCTATCTACCATTGAGAAGTTATTGCAAACACAACAAACGATGATAGCCAATCAACAAGCCCAGCAGAAGGCTATTGAAACTCAACTAGCTCAACTTGCTGCTAGTATTAAGCCACAAGCTGGGATCTTCGCTGGACAACCTGAGAACAATCCGAAACATCCGGAGCAGCTGAAGGTTATCGCCACAAGATCAGGGAAAAGTTATTCGGATCCACCAGCAAAAACAACTATGGATATCCCTGAGGAGAATGAACCCTTGACTGATCAAAACTCAACAACATCAGAACCGCAACCGAATGAGAGAAATAATGATAAGGGGATTTCCGAGAAACCTACCAATGAAGAAGTAGAGACTCCTGAACCAGAAATTCCTGTATATAAGCCTCGTGTCCCTTTCCCATCCCGTCTGAGGGAAACCAAGTTTGATACTAGATTCATCAAATTCAAAGAAGCTATGAAGAAGCTCCATGTTGATATACCATTCTTGGATGCTCTTAATGAGATACCAGCCTGGACCAAATATCTAAAGTCGCTTCTCACCAAGAAGTACATCACGGAAGAGTGTGAAACTGTGAAATTGGCTGCAACTACATCAGATATCATATTAAGCAAGATGCCGAAGAAACAAAAAGATCCAGGATCCTTCGGAATCTCATGCCACATTGGTGATTCATCATGTAAGAAAGGATTGGCAGATCTTGGCGCAAGTATTTCTATTATGCCGCTGAGTCTATGCAAGAGATTAGGATTCGAAGAATTGCTTCCAACTGCTATGACAATCCAACTTGCGGACAATTCAGTAAAAAGACCGCTAGGAATTCTCGAAGACATCCCGGTCAAGGTAGGCAAGGACGCATATGTCCCATGTGATTTTGTTATCATGGACATAAAAGAAGACACCAAATACCCTATTATCTTCGGTCGTCCATTCCTCGCTACTGCTAGAGCTCTTATCGATGTTGAAGCCGGAACCTTACTGCTCAGGTTAGGAAAAGAAACTCTGGAATTTAAGGTCTTTGAAAGCATGAGAAGACCAAGTATACAGGAGGAAGTCTATCTGATAGATTGTGTTGAGCAGATGTCACAACTTACTCAAGAATATCACGAGTCATGCGATCCTTTGGAAACTTCTCTATATGACCTTTTTAATGATGAACCTACTGACCAACAAGATAAGGATTGCGCCAAACCTCCCGACTCTGCTGAGGAGAATCATGAAGCTACCTATGAGGAATTAAAGGTTACCGAAACCCCAGAAGAAATCAGTAAAAAACCAGAACCTCCTGAAATGAAGCCCCTACCTGAAGGGCTGAAGTATATGTTTTTAGACAATCTCAAAGTTTGTCCTGTCATTATAAACTCTGGTTTAACAACCAAACAAGAAGAGCAACTTCTGGAAATATTAAAGGATAGCAAGAAAGCCATAGGCTACAGAATGAGTGACCTCACAGGGGTCAGTCAAGCTTTGTGCATGCACAGAATTCCCATGATGGAAGACCATAAGCCAACAATCGAGCATCAATGAAAATTAAACCCGAATATGAAGGAGGTGGTCCGTCGTGAGATCATCAAACTCCTTACAGCTGGAATAATATACCCGATATCGGACTCACCATGGGTGAGCCCAGTTCATGTTGTACCCAAGAAAGGAGGTACCACAGTCACAAGAAATGAAAACAATGAGCTCATCCCCACCCGAACAATGACTGGGTGGAGGATGTGTATTGATTATAGAAAATTAAACAAGGCCACTCGGAAGGATCATTTTCCTATGCCCTTCCTCGATCAGGTTTTGGAAAGATTGGCTCACCAAGAATACTTCTGTTACCTGGACGGTTACTCTGGATTCTATCAGATCCCCATACATCCAGATGATCAAGAGAAAACAACTTTCACCTGTCCCTTTGGGACATATGCTTTTAAAAGGATGCCATTTGGCTTGTGTAATGCCCCTGCAACTTTTCAACGTTGCATGACTGCCATTTTTGCAGGGCTTACTGAAACAGTTATGGAGGTTTTCATGGACGACTTTTCTGTATATGGTGACTCCTTTGATTCTTGTCTTAAGCACCTCTCCATGGTACTCAAACGCTGTGAAGAAGCACATCTGGTGCTAAATTGGGAGAAATGCCACTTTATGGTAAAGGAAGGCATAGTTTTGGGCCACAAGGTTAGCAACAAAGGAATTGAAGTTGATAAAGCCAAGATAGAAGTCATATCTAAATTGGCAATACCCACAAATGTGAAAGAAGTTCGTGCTTTTCTCGGTCACGCTGGATTCTATAGAAGGTTTATACATGATTTTTCTAAGATAACAAAGCCGATGACCAATTTACTTCTCAAAGATGCTAATTTCAATTTCAATAAGGAATGCATCCAAAGTTTCGATACGCTGAAGAAAGCCCTTACGACTACCCCCATTATTAGAGCTCCAAATTGGGAGCACCCCTTTGAAATTATGTGTGATGCCAGTGACTACGCAGTGGGTGCAGTCTTAGGACAATGCATTGAGAAGAAACATTATGTTATCTATTATGCATCGAAAACCCTCGACGAAGCTCAAAGGAACTATGCCACTACTGACAAGGAACTTTTGGCAGTCATCTATGCCTTCGATAAATTCAGATCCTACCTTACTGGTTCAAAGGTTATCGTTTACACAGACCATGCTGCCATCCGTTACCTTATGGCAAAGAAGGATGCTAAGCCAAGGCTGATCAGATGGATACTCCTTCTACAAGAATTTGACCTAGAAATACGAGATAAGAAAGGAACGGAGAATGTCGTAGCAGATCACCTGAGTCGCATCCACACTCTGGATGCTGAAGGAATTCCGATAAACGACTCTCTACCAGACGATCACCTTATGAGAGTCTCAGAATCTGAACCATGGTATTCAGACTTAGTAAACTACCTTGCCGCCGGAGTCATCCATCCTCAATACACAGGGAACGGTCTGAAGAAATTTATGCATGATGTGAAGCATTACTATTGGGATGAACCATATCTCTTCAAACTCTGCGCGGATGGATTGTATAGACGTTGCGTCGCCAAAGAAGAAGCCCATTCCATTTTGGAACAATGCCACTCAGGACCCGTGGGTGGGCATATGAGCTCTAAAAAGACTGCCTTAAAAGTTTTGCAATGTGGATTTTTCTGGCCAACTTTATCCAAGGACTGTTATGATTTTGTCATATCATGTGATAAGTGTCAAAGAGCTGGCAATATAACCAAGAGAGATGAAATGCCACTGAATCTATGGCAAGAAGTAGAGATATTTGACGTCTGGGGAGTAGACTATATGGGGCCATTCCCATCTTCTAATGGATTCTCTTACATCCTTGTGGCGGTGGACTACGTCTCCAAATGGGTTGAAGCTATACCAACCGTCACTTGTGATTCGAAACCAGTCATCAAACTATTCAAAGATATTATCTTCCCACGGTTCGGAGTGCCGAGAACCGTGATTTCTGATGGAGGCTCCCATTTCATCGAAAGAAGCTTCGAAGCTCTATTAAAAAAATATGGCGTCTCACACAAGGTAGCTTCTCCTTACCATCCACAGACCAGTGGACAGGTAGAAGTCTCTAATCGACAACTAAAGGCTATCCTTGAGAAAACCGTCGGGCGTAATCGAAAAGATTGGGTGACAAAAATCAACGATGCCCTATGGGCTTATCGCACTGCTTATAAAACTCCCCTTGGTACTACTCCTTTTCGTTTGATATATGGAAAAGCTTGTCACCTTCCGGTCGAATTAGAATATAAGGCATGGTGGGCAACTAAACAATTAAATTTCGATATAAAGGAAGCAGGGCAAGCCAGGATTCTGCAACTCAACGAGCTGGATGAACTTAGAATGACGGCCTATGAAAATGCTCGAATCTACAAGGAACATACAAAACTTTGGCACGATGGACATCTGAAAAGAAAAGACATTCAAGTGGGAGACCAAGTTCTGGTTTTTAACTCAAGATTAAGGATATTCCCAGGAAAACTTCGCTCACGCTGGTCTGGACCATACATTGTCAAAAGCATCTCTCCTCAGGGCACTTTCTCTTTATGGAGTGCAGAGTCGGGTGAATTCATTACCAATGGCCACCGCCTGAAGAGATATTTCACCACAACAGACATAGGCACCAAATTAACGCTGGAACTCACCGATCCTAAGGATCCCACATGACGACGAAGGACTTTGTCGAGCCATCGACATAAAACAAAGGCGCTTGTCGGGAGGCAACCCGACCAATAAATCTGTTTTACCTTTCTTTTCCCAATTTTGTTTTATAGTTAATTTTCCTTAAATAAAATTTGCCTTATGGATAGTTTTCTTTCAGGATACGAGATCGGATTGGTGCTGATCACAACGAATTCATTCTCGGAAGTCATACCTGGTGTTTCCTTTCCCCTCCATCTTGAATTTAGGGTTTGCTCGAGGACGAGCAAATCTCTAAGTTCGGGGTGGAGGGTGGGTGGTACGTGTTCCACTTCCACATACACACCCTCTTTTATACTCAATATGTCTCTATCATAAAATTTTTCAAATTTTGAAAAAAAATACCTGATGAAATTTTGACTTTTGTTGATAAAAATGTAACTAACTTTTTGTTATGCATCTTCTATCATAACATCCTCCTTAGTCGAAGCAAATCCTCCAGAAGGCTGACTTTTGAAACTTGCCTGAAATCATCCTGTGAAACTTATGATTCCTAACATCATAATTCCTTTTACATAATGATAAGTATCTGTCAAACTGATAGGGATCAAACACGTCGCGCTTCCTAACTGACTAGTGGAACAATGGCTCAGAAACCCCACCGGATCCGCATCAAGTCATTATTTGAGCAGAGTATGACAAAGAGAATAACCCGGTTTTGAATTGTAAATCAAATTGCACCCTGATCTGAACTCTCTTCTACACTTCTTCTATCATCTTCGTATCCCTCCATCCATAAATACCACCAAAATAGCCAAACTTGTGCTAAACCCTAAGTTCGGGGTGGCACACCACTTCCCTCATATCCGCTTCTTCCATACCCCTTCCAACAAATAGGGGCGTACCACCAAAAATGCAATCTCGAGTCGAATAGAGGAGAGATTTGCAAGTAAAAAGATGCCAAAGTGCACACAAAATAAATGCAATCTCGAGTCGAATAGAGGAGAGATCTGCAACAAAAGATGCCATAGCGCACACAAAAAAATATATGCAATAAATATTGCAAAACAAATAAAAATCTCGAGTCGAATAGAGGAGAGATTTTCTTCTTCCTTTCATACCACCTTTCACTCCTTTTTTCTACCTAAGGGCACAATACATGCCCTACCATCCTGAAAAACACCAGTGTCAGATCAAATGCATACTTGTTGATTCTGCGGGTATCTCAGAACTCCTACGACACTCTTTGACATGCTTGGTGTTGGAAAAGGCGGGGAAGAAGCGTTGTTGGGAAACGAACTCAGGAACGAAGCTATGGAAAGACGTGTTTAGTGGTCCCAGGAAGTTATGGTACTCATTTATACTGAGCAGAAAGAAAACATTTATGATGTGAAGATGAAGAAATCACACGGATCGAAAGTATTCCATCAGGCAACAGTTTCAAATTTTATGTTACTCGAGGACGAGCAACGGTTTAAGTTCGGGGTGTTATGAGTGCATACTCATCATAATTTTCAATTACCTTTTTGGAACAATTTAATATCTATTCCATATCTTTTCACCCTAATATGAATCATAATGCACAAAACTACTAAGTGATTCAATAATCAAGGTTTTAACTAAATATCTTTCATTTTATGTAGGTATAGCAGGCAACTCCATGCAAACGGTCTCAAGACCGTTTGGATCCATGCGGTCTCAAGATCGTTTGCTGGAATACACAAAGAACAAGACGAAACCAGTTGCCTAAGAAGTCCATGCGGTCCCAAGACCGTTTGGTCCCATGCGGTCCCAAGACCGTTTGGTCCCATGCGGTCTCAAGACCGTTTGGTCCCATGCGGTCTCAAGACCGTTTGGTCCCATGCGGTCCCAAGACCGTTTGGTCCCATGCGGTCTCAAGACCGTTTGGTCCCATGCGGTCTCAAGACCGTTTGGTCCCATGCGGTCCCAAGACCGTTTGGTCCCATGCGGTCCCAAGACCGTTTGGTCCCATGCGGTCTCAAGACCGTTTGGTCCCATGCGGTCCCAAGACCGTTTGGTCCCACGCGGTCCCAAGACCGTTTGGTCCCACGCGGTCCCAAGACCGTTTGGTCCCACGCGGTCCCAAGACCGTTTGGTCCCACGCGGTCCCAAGACTGTTTGGTCGTGCGGTCCCAAGACCGTTTGGTCCCGCGCGGTCCTAAGACCGTTCGATGCGAGCGCAAGGAACGATTGAAGAACTAAAGCCGCGCGACCATGCCAAAGCCAGACCGATCAAAGCAAGACCGTTTGGCGCTCAAACGACCTCCAAATCGTTTGGCGCCCAAACAGTCTCAAGACCGTTTGGTGCCCAAGCGGTCTCAAGACCGTTTGGCGCCCAAACGGTCTCAAGACCGTTTGGCGCCCAAACGGTCTCCAGACCGTTTGGCGTCAGATCTGAAACTATAAATAGACCCCCAGGGTCCCCATTTGAGGCATCGGTTCCGGACGCCGAAAGGCTGCCAGAGCACCATCCCGATCAAGTTCCACTCCACCTACAGCTGGTGTTGCGTCCAAGGAGGCTAAGAAGGAGAAGAAGACGGAGCAAAGAGCGCATCTTCTTCACCGGGCTGCGTCCACCTTCTGCACCGAGCTCATGGCGGATCTATCTTCTTCTTCTATCTTTCTTGTACCTCGCATCATGAGCGAGTAGTCCTCTTTCGCTGGGGTGCGGGGACTAGCCCCGCTGCCCATGCAAACCATGTTCTCTTGTTAAACTTTCCATGGCAATGTATATAACTCTTCATTTTGTCGTTTATCGTTAAGCTTGTGAGTTGGTTATGTGCGTGTTTCCATCTTTGTGCTGCCTATGTTGCGAGAACTTCAATGCATAGGTATGAATGTCGTTTAGCATGTTAGACTCCTTGACGAGAACTTCCGATAGGATTCCTTGAGGTAGTAGGTGTAGGATCCGCGAGGGGACGGTCCGCCTAACCTTCGGTGACACTTGTGTGCGCCTGACGCCCGAAAGGGGGGTTCACAGCCTTAGTTGGATTTTGTATCTTCGTGCTTTTCGTCGATGTTTACACGTACAATAGTCGCTTGTTTGCTTTGCGGTTTGCGCGGTTGACTCCCTGATTAGAAATAGGATGGGATTTCATCGAGGTCGTAAGTGTATGATCCGCGAGGGGACGGTCCGCCTAACCTTCGGTGACACTTCTGTGCGCCTAACGCCCGAAAGGGGGGTTCACAGCTTCCGTGGATTTCTGTATCTTCAGAGGCGTAAGACGTATGATTCGGATGGCGATGAGAAATCGGCTGCCTATGGTGACGCTTACGCGGACCTGACGCCCGTAAGGGGGGTTCTGCAGCAGCTCTACTTGGAGTGTTATTTCGTGCCTGGATTGTTCGCAAGAGAGTATGATTGTGTGTGTAGCGGTGGTCAAACCCGGTACCATCCCAGCGATTTCGTATCATTAATCTAAACCCATCTTTTATTCCGTGTTTACTTTCTTGCAATTAGTTTAATCAAACCAAAATCAACCTATTGTTCTAAATATTAGTTTTACTTGAGCTAGATCTAACTGACAAGGATTCTTAAAAACGTTGTCCTTTGGGTTCGATCCTAAACTATACTGCGATAAGATCCGTCCGCTTGCGGGTGGTATTGTTGCACTTGGTTTTGGTAAAAGCTCGGGGATGTAAACCCCGAGTGAATTTGTTAGTGCATTCAAAAGCCACATCAAATTCTGGCGCCGTTGCCGGGGACAACGGAATCAGTCAGTCAAATCAAGTTCTTTTAAGACTAATCTAGGATTTTATTTTTTTTCTTTTTGAAACTATCGCTTATCTACTTGATCTTTATTCTACTCCAAGGATCTCACTTTCAAACCTTTTAAGTTTCAGGTGCTCTTGACGATTAGTGTATGCACCGTTCGGATAGTCTCGGACTGACTGCGAGCTTTGATCCCGAGATCGATAGAACCTTCCATCGTCAGATCCGAGAGAATCAAGCCAGAATGGCGCAAGAAGAAGAAGTAGCCCGTAGGGTAGCTCAAGCCATCAATGCGCAGAGAGAGAGGTTCATGCAAGAAGCTAGAGCTGCGGTTCAACAGGAGATCTTAGCAGCACAAGCAGCAGCGCAGGCAGCGGAACTTCAGAAGGATCTTAGAGAGTTCTCTATCCCAAAGGCCGCAAATGTATATCATCCGGTGCAGCCTCCTCCCATCGAAGCTGCCAACTTTGAGATTAGAGCACATTGGATCACCTTGCTTCAAAACAACCCTTTCTACGGTAAACAAGCTGAAGACAGCCAAGGTCATCTTCTCAGATTCATTGACCTGTGTGCTATGACGAAGCAAAATGGAGTCTCTGATGATGCTATTCGACTCTGTCTCTTCAAGTACTCTTTGGCTGCTAGAGCCATTAGTTGGTACAACTCACTACAGAGTGATGTACCTATCACCACCTGGGAGCAGCTTCAAAACGCCTTTCTGGAAAAGTTCTACCCCCCATCTCTTACATACGAAATCAGGGGACGAATCACAAATTTCACTCAAGTCCCAGGAGAAACTCTTTCCGAAGCTTGGGATAGGTACAAGGAGCTCCTACGTAAATGCCCACACCATGGAATTCCTAAGAATCAGCTGATCGAGATATTCTATAGAGGTGTGGAAGATGATGTCAAGATGTTCCTTGACTCCTCGTCTGGAGGGAACTTCATGCGGCAAAGTTACGACAGCGCATGGAGAGTAGTCACCCTGGGAGCAGAAAATCAAGCAAACTGGGGTAGATCTGTTGGCAAAGGAGTCTTAAAGGTAGCTATGGCTGACGCTATCCCAGAATACAAATCTATAGCTGAAACTTTGAAAGTCTTGGTCGCAAAGCAAGATCACATAGAATCATCCCTTGCTGCAATTGGAAGAGGACATTCTCCAACTAGGCAACCAGAACAAGTCAAATCCACTTCTTTGTTTTGTGAAGCGTGCAAAGGCACTAACCATTCAACACTATCATGCAATGTTCTCTATGATGTCGTTTTAAGCAATGCCTGTGGACAAGGAGATAGTTGCCAGATGGAAAATCTTAATGCTATTAACACCAACCCTGGGCAGAACTTTTACAATCCAAATCAAAATAGGAATCACCCAGGCTTCCAGTACGGAAATCCTTCAGGAGCTATGAACTCACATCAATTTGTTCCAAATAATCAACCAAGAGGCCCATCTGGGTATCAGTTTAATCAGCAACAGAACTTTGGGAATCAAGGAAACTTCAAGGGAAACTTTCAGAACAGAAACTATAACAATTATCAGAACAACTCTCAGTATCAAAACTTGAACCAACAACAGGGCCAAACAGGACCTATCCCTTCTGATGACAAGCTATCTACCATCGAGAAGTTATTGCAAACACAACAAACGATGATAGCCAATCAACAAGCCCAGCAGAAGGCTATTGAAACTCAACTAGCTCAACTTGCTGCTAGTATTAAGCCACAAGCTGGGATCTTCGCTGGACAACCTGAGAACAATCCGAAACATCCGGAGCAGCTGAAGGTTATCGCCACAAGATCAGGGAAAAGTTATTCGGATCCACCAGCAAAAACAACTATGGATATCCCTGAGGAGAATGAACCCTTGACTGATCAAAACTCAACAACATCAGAACCGCAACCGAATGAGAGAAATAATGATAAGGGGATTTCCGAGAAACCTACCAATGAAGAAGTAGAGACTCCTGAACCAGAAATTCCTGTATATAAGCCTCGTGTCCCTTTCCCATCCCGTCTGAGGGAAACCAAGTTTGATACTAGATTCATCAAATTCAAAGAAGCTATGAAGAAGCTCCATGTTGATATACCATTCTTGGATGCTCTTAATGAGATACCAGCCTGGACCAAATATCTAAAGTCGCTTCTCACCAAGAAGTACATCACGGAAGAGTGTGAAACTGTGAAATTGGCTGCAACTACATCAGATATCATATTAAGCAAGATGCCGAAGAAACAAAAAGATCCAGGATCCTTCGGAATCTCATGCCACATTGGTGATTCATCATGTAAGAAAGGATTGGCAGATCTTGGCGCAAGTATTTCTATTATGCCGCTGAGTCTATGCAAGAGATTAGGATTCGAAGAATTGCTTCCAACTGCTATGACAATCCAACTTGCGGACAATTCAGTAAAAAGACCGCTAGGAATTCTCGAAGACATCCCGGTCAAGGTAGGCAAGGACGCATATGTCCCATGTGATTTTGTTATCATGGACATAAAAGAAGACACCAAATACCCTATTATCTTCGGTCGTCCATTCCTCGCTACTGCTAGAGCTCTTATCGATGTTGAAGCCGGAACCTTACTGCTCAGGTTAGGAAAAGAAACTCTGGAATTTAAGGTCTTTGAAAGCATGAGAAGACCAAGTATACAGGAGGAAGTCTATCTGATAGATTGTGTTGAGCAGATGTCACAACTTACTCAAGAATATCACGAGTCATGCGATCCTTTGGAAACTTCTCTATATGACCTTTTTAATGATGAACCTACTGACCAACAAGATAAGGATTGCGCCAAACCTCCCGACTCTGCTGAGGAGAATCATGAAGCTACCTATGAGGAATTAAAGGTTACCGAAACCCCAGAAGAAATCAGTAAAAAACCAGAACCTCCTGAAATGAAGCCCCTACCTGAAGGGCTGAAGTATATGTTTTTAGACAATCTCAAAGTTTGTCCTGTCATTATAAACTCTGGTTTAACAACCAAACAAGAAGAGCAACTTCTGGAAATATTAAAGGATAGCAAGAAAGCCATAGGCTACAGAATGAGTGACCTCACAGGGGTCAGTCAAGCTTTGTGCATGCACAGAATTCCCATGATGGAAGACCATAAGCCAACAATCGAGCATCAATGAAAATTAAACCCGAATATGAAGGAGGTGGTCCGTCGTGAGATCATCAAACTCCTTACAGCTGGAATAATATACCCGATATCGGACTCACCATGGGTGAGCCCAGTTCATGTTGTACCCAAGAAAGGAGGTACCACAGTCACAAGAAATGAAAACAATGAGCTCATCCCCACCCGAACAATGACTGGGTGGAGGATGTGTATTGATTATAGAAAATTAAACAAGGCCACTCGGAAGGATCATTTTCCTATGCCCTTCCTCGATCAGGTTTTGGAAAGATTGGCTCACCAAGAATACTTCTGTTACCTGGACGGTTACTCTGGATTCTATCAGATCCCCATACATCCAGATGATCAAGAGAAAACAACTTTCACCTGTCCCTTTGGGACATATGCTTTTAAAAGGATGCCATTTGGCTTGTGTAATGCCCCTGCAACTTTTCAACGTTGCATGACTGCCATTTTTGCAGGGCTTACTGAAACAGTTATGGAGGTTTTCATGGACGACTTTTCTGTATATGGTGACTCCTTTGATTCTTGTCTTAAGCACCTCTCCATGGTACTCAAATGCTGTGAAGAAGCACATCTGGTGCTAAATTGGGAGAAATGCCACTTTATGGTAAAGGAAGGCATAGTTTTGGGCCACAAGGTTAGCAACAAAGGAATTGAAGTTGATAAAGCCAAGATAGAAGTCATATCTAAATTGGCAATACCCACAAATGTGAAAGAAGTTCGTGCTTTTCTCGGTCACGCTGGATTCTATAGAAGGTTTATACATGATTTTTCTAAGATAACAAAGCCGATGACCAATTTACTTCTCAAAGATGCTAATTTCAATTTCAATAAGGAATGCATCAAAAGTTTCGATACACTGAAGAAAGCCCTTACGACTACCCCCATTATTAGAGCTCCAAATTGGGAGCACCCCTTTGAAATTATGTGTGATGCCAGTGACTACGCAGTGGGTGCAGTCTTAGGACAATGCATTGAGAAGAAACATTATGTTATCTATTATGCATCGAAAACCCTCGACGAAGCTCAAAGGAACTATGCCACTACTGAAAAGGAACTTTTGGCAGTCATCTATGCCTTCGATAAATTCAGATCCTACCTTACTGGTTCAAAGGTTATCGTTTACACAGACCATGCTGCCATCCGTTACCTTATGGCAAAGAAGGATGCTAAGCCAAGGCTGATCAGATGGATACTCCTTCTACAAGAATTTGACCTAGAAATACGAGATAAGAAAGGAACGGAGAATGTCGTAGCAGATCACCTGAGTCGCATCCACACTCTGGATGCTGAAGGAATTCCGATAAACGACTCTCTACCAGACGATCACCTTATGAGAGTCTCAGAATCTGAACCATGGTATTCAGACTTAGTAAACTACCTTGCCGCCGGAGTCATCCATCCTCAATACACAGGGAACGGTCTGAAGAAATTTATGCATGATGTGAAGCATTACTATTGGGATGAACCATATCTCTTCAAACTCTGCGCGGATGGATTGTATAGACGTTGCGTCGCCAAAGAAGAAGCCCATTCCATTTTGGAACAATGCCACTCAGGACCCGTGGGTGGGCATATGAGCTCTAAAAAGACTGCCTTAAAAGTTTTGCAATGTGGATTTTTCTGGCCAACTTTATCCAAGGACTATTATGATTTTGTCATATCATGTGATAAGTGTCAAAGAGCTGGCAATATAACCAAGAGAGATGAAATGCCACTGAATCTATGGCAAGAAGTAGAGATATTTGACGTCTGGGGAGTAGACTATATGGGGCCATTCCCATCTTCTAATGGATTCTCTTACATCCTTGTGGCGGTGGACTACGTCTCCAAATGGGTTGAAGCTATACCAACCGTCACTTGTGATTCGAAACCAGTCATCAAACTATTCAAAGATATTATCTTCCCACGGTTCGGAGTGCCGAGAACCGTGATTTCTGATGGAGGCTCCCATTTCATCGAAAGAAGCTTCGAAGCTCTATTAAAAAAATATGGCGTCTCACACAAGGTAGCTTCTCCTTACCATCCACAGACCAGTGGACAGGTAGAAGTCTCTAATCGACAACTAAAGGCTATCCTTGAGAAAACCGTCGGGCGTAATCGAAAAGATTGGGCGACAAAAATCAACGATGCCCTATGGGCTTATCGCACTGCTTATAAAACTCCCCTTGGTACTACTCCTTTTCGTTTGATATATGGCAAAGCTTGTCACCTTCCGGTCGAATTAGAACATAAGGCATGGTGGGCAACTAAACAATTAAATTTCGATATAAAGGAAGCAGGGCAAGCCAGGATTCTACAACTCAACGAGCTGGATGAACTTAGAATGACGGCCTATGAAAATGCTCGAATCTACAAGGAACATACAAAACTTTGGCACGATGGACATCTGAAAAGAAAAGACATTCAAGTGGGAGACCAAGTTCTGGTTTTTAACTCAAGATTAAGGATATTCCCAGGAAAACTTCGCTCACGCTGGTCTGGACCATACATTGTCAAAAGCATCTCTCCTCAGGGCACTTTCTCTTTATGGAGTGCAGAGTCGGGTGAATTCATAACCAATGGCCACCGCCTGAAGAGATATTTCACCACAACAGACATAGGCACCAAATCAACGCTGGAACTCACCGATCCTAAGGATCCCACATGACGACGAAGGACTCTGTCGAGCCATCGACATAAAACAAAGGCGCTTGTCGGGAGGCAACCCGACCAATAAATCTGTTTTACCTTTCTTTTCCCAATTTTGTTTTATAGTTAATTTTCATTAAATAAAATTTGCCTTATGGATAGTTTTCTTTCAGGATACGAGATCGGATTGGTGCTGATCACAACGAATTCATTCTCGGCAGTCATACCTGGTGTTTCCTTTCCCCTCCATCTTGAATTTAGGGTTTGCTCGAGGACGAGCAAATCTCTAAGTTCGGGGTGGAGGGTGGGTGGTACGTGTTCCACTTCCACATACACACCCTCTTTTATACTCAATATGTCTCTATCATAAAATTTTTCAAATTTTGAAAAAAAATACCTGATGAAATTTTGACTTTTGTTGATAAAAATGTAACTAACTTTTTGTTATGCATCTTCTATCATAACATCCTCCTTAGTCGAAGCAAATCCTCCAGAAGGCTGACTTTTGAAACTTGCCTGAAATCATCCTGTGAAACTTATGATTCCTAACATCATAATTCCTTTTACATAATGATAAGTATCTGTCAAACTGATAGGGATCAAACACGTCGCGCTTCCTAACTGACTAGTGGAACAATGGCTCAGAAACCCCACCGGATCCGCATCAAGTCATTATTTGAGCAGAGTATGACAAAGAGAATAACCCGGTTTTGAATTGTAAATCAAATTGCACCCTGATCTGAACTCTCTTCTACACTTCTTCTATCATCTTCATATCCCTCCATCCATAAATACCACCAAAATAGCCAAACTTGTGCCAAACCCTAAGTTCGGGGTGGCACACCACTTCCCTCATATCCGCTTCTTCCATACCCCTTCCAACAAATAGGGGCGAACCACCAAAAATGCAATCTCGAGTCGAATAGAGGAGAGATTTGCAAGTAAAAAGATGCCAAAGTGCACACAAAATAAATGCAATCTCGAGTCGAATAGAGGAGAGATCTGCAACAAAAGATGCCATAGCGCACACAAAAAAATATATGCAATAAATATTGCAAAACAAATAAAAATCTCGAGTCGAATAGAGGAGAGATTTTCTTCTTCCTTTCATACCACCTTTCACTCCTTTTTTCTACCTAAGGGCACAATACATGCCCTACCATCCTGAAAAACACCAGTGTCAGATCAAATGCATACTTGTTGATTCTGCGGGTATCTCAGAACTCCTACGACACTCTTTGACATGCTTGGTGTTGGAAAAGGCGGGGAAGAAGCGTTGTTGGGAAACGAACTCAGGAACGAAGCTATGGAAAGACGTGTTTAGTGGTCCCAGGAAGTTATGGTACTCATTTATACTGAGCAGAAAGAAAACATTTATGATGTGAAGATGAAGAAATCACACGGATCGAAAGTATTCCATCAGGCAACAGTTTCAAATTTTATGTTACTCGAGGACGAGCAACGGTTTAAGTTCGGGGTGTTGTGATGAGTGCATACTCATCATAATTTTCAATTACCTTTTTGGAACAATTTAATATCTATTCCATATCTTTTCACCCTAATATGAATCATAATGCACAAAACTACTAAGTGATTCAATAATCAAGGTTTTAACTAAATATCTTTCATTTTATGTAGGTATAGCAGGCAACTCCATGCAAACGGTCTCAAGACCGTTTGGATCCATGCGGTCTCAAGATCGTTTGCTGGAATACACAAAGAACAAGACGAAACCAGTTGCCTAAGAAGTCCATGCGGTCCCAAGACCGTTTGGTCCCATGCGGTCCCAAGACCGTTTGGTCCCATGCGGTCCCAAGACCGTTTGGTCCCATGCGGTCTCAAGACCGTTTGGTCCCATGCGGTCTCAAGACCGTTTGGTCCCATGCGGTCCCAAGACCGTTTGGTCCCATGCGGTCTCAAGACCGTTTGGTCCCATGCGGTCCCAAGACCGTTTGGTCCCATGCGGTCCCAAGACCGTTAGGTCCCATGCGGTCTCAAGACCGTTTGGTCCCATGCGGTCTCAAGACCGTTTGGTCCCATGCGGTCCCAAGACCGTTTGGTCCCATGCGGTCCCAAGACCGTTTGGTCCCATGCGGTCTCAAGACCGTTTGGTCCCATGCGGTCCCAAGACCGTTTGGTCCCACGCGGTCCCAAGACCGTTTGGTCCCATGCGGTCCCAAGACCGTTTGGTCCCACACAGTCCCAAGACCGTTTGGTCCCACGCGGTCCCAAGACTGTTTGGTCGTGCGGTCCCAAGACCGTTTGGTCCCGCGCGGTCCTAAGACCGTTCGATGTGAGCGCAAGGAACGATTGAAGAACTAAAGCCGCGCGACCATGCCAAAGCCAGACCGATCAAAGCAAGACCGTTTGGCGCTCAAACGACCTCCAAACCGTTTGGCGCCCAAACGGTCTCAAGACCGTTTGGTGCCCAAGCGGTCTCAAGACCGTTTGGCGCCCAAACGGTCTCAAGACCGTTTGGCGTCAGATCTGAAACTATAAATAGACCCCCAGGGTCCCCATTTGAGGCATCGGTTCCGGACGCCGAAAGGCTGCCAGAGCACCATCCCGATCAAGTTCCACTCCACCTACAGCTGGTGTTGCATCCAAGGAGGCTAAGAAGGAGAAGAAGACGGATCAAAGAGCGCATCTTCTTCACCGGGCTGCGTCCACCTTCTGCACCGAGCTCATGGCGGATCTATCTTCTTCTTCTATCTTTCTTGTACCTCGCATCATGAGCGAGTAGTCCTCTTTCGCTGGGGTGCGGGGACTAGCCCCGCTGCCCATGCAAACCATGTTCTCTTGTTAAACTTTCCATGGCAATGTATATAACTCTTCATTTTGTCGTTTATCGTTAAGCTTGTGAGTTGGTTATGTGTGTGTTTCCATCTTTGTGCTCCCTATGTTGCGAGAACTTCAATGCATAGGTATGAATGTCGTTTAGCATGTTAGACTCCTTGACGAGAACTTCCGATAGGATTCCTTGAGGTAGTAGGTGTAGGATCCGCGAGGGGACGGTCCGCCTAACCTTCGGTGACACTTGTGTGCGCCTGACGCCCGAAAGGGGGGTTCACAGCCTTAGTTGGATTTTGTATCTTCGTGCTTTTCGTCGATGTTTACACGTACAATAGTCGCTTGTTTGCTTTGCGGTTTGCGCGGTTGACTCCCTGATTAGAAATAGGATGGGATTTCATCGAGGTCGTAAGTGTATGATCCGCGAGGGGACGGTCCGCCTAACCTTCGATGACACTTCTGTGCGCCTAACGCCCGAAAGGGGGGTTCACAGCTTCCGTGGATTTCTGTATCTTCAGAGCCGTAAGACGTATGATCCGGATGGCGATGAGAAATCGGCTGCCTATGGTGACGCTTACGCGGACCTGACGCCCGTAAGGGGGGTTCTGCAGCAGCTCTACTTGGAGTGTTATTTCGTGCCTGGATTGTTCGCAAGAGAGTATGATTGTGTGTGTAGCGGTGGTCAAACCCGGTACCATCCCAGCGATTTCGTATCATTAATCTAAACCCATCTTTTATTCCGCGTTTACTTTCTTGCAATTAGTTTAATCAAACCAAAATCAACCTATTGTTCTAAATATTAGTTTTACTTGAGCTAGATCTAACTGACAAGGATTCTTAAAAACGTTGTCCTTTGGGTTCGATCCTAAACTATACTGCGATAAGATCCGTCCGCTTGCGGGTGGTATTGTTGCACTTGGTTTTGGTAAAAGCTCGGGGATGTAAACCCCGAGTGAATTTGTTAGTGCATTCAAAAGCCACATCATTATGCACAACCCATACATGTAAATCCTATACATGTAAGCTCAACGGGTTTGATGAAGAAGTTTTTGCTTTATGCAACACCACTAAAAATCCTAGAGATGATGAGTCTCTAAGTTTAGCCTTGCTAGTACTATGGTAAGAACTCCACCCACATGTGCTAAGACATGTGGAAGTCTTATCGTAGTATAGTTAAGGGTCGAATCCTCGGGACAACGGTCTTGACGAAGTCAAGATGGAAAACGTTTAGCCTTTACTTAACAACTTAAAGATTGATATTTAGATCGAAAGTTTGATTTGGTTGTTTTAAACTAAGTACAAAGAAAGTAAAGCAAGAAAGTAAATAAAGCAAGTAAATCTTAAGAGTTAACAAATGATGATGAATCACTGGGGTTAAGCAGGTATTTACCACCGCTACACATGCATTGTATATGTACTAAGCAAGACTTATAAGCTAGATGCATGGATGTTTCCACAAGACCGATGCCTTATAAGACAAGAGCGATGCGTTGCATCCAAGGGTGTTCCACAAGACCGATGCCCACATAAGACAAGAGCGATGCATTGCACCCTTTGATGTTCCACAAGACCAGTGCCCATATAAGAAAAGGGCAATGCATCTCATCCTCCAAGGGTTAAGTAACTCTCATGCGGTACATCACTACGCGTCACTGAAGGATGTAGTCTCCGAAGAGAGAATCTTACTCAACCTCAAGAAACGTGCATCTAAAACTAACAAGCGAGTGATAATTATCAAATCGAATAGCGTCCTTGTAGGCCTAGTCTCCTATTCGGATAACCTAGCTACGAGAAGTGCGGGAATGATGCAACGCCAGCCATTCCCGAACAAATGGTCACATGCTTTACATCATTCCCCTCGCAAAGTGTGTTCCTCGACTTACCAAAGGTCTCTTCCATACAGATGGGAGTGTGCCAAATGATAGTGAGTTTACTCCACTCTTTGAGATACACTTCTAGACACCGAAACGGATGCGTGGTGGATACACACACCAGAAACCAACACTAAATCGGTATTCAAGCCTCGATAGCGGTCGTAGACAAACCACAACGAAAGACAATAAATGCATACAAGAACGTGGCCATCATTCAAGCATGTGTGAAACGATTTAGTATTAAAACGAAATGATAACATCTTTTTTACAGTACAAAATACAAAACATGGGCAGCGGGGCTAGTCCCCGCGCCCCAGTGGATGGAACTACTCGCTCCTCATAGAGGGAGCAACAAAGAAGGAGGCAAGAAGAGATAGAAAGAACATCATCTCCACTGAGGAGAGAAGGTTGAACCCTTGGTGGAGAGAGTAACGATCTCCACTCCTTGTAGCTTGCTTGATGACGGATCTTCTCCTCTCACCTTCCTTGTTGATGAGAGAGGAAGTAGCTTGCAATGGACGTGAGTCTCAGACCGGCAGCCTCGAGTGATGGATGGAGTTGTTCTGGTAGTGGAGAGACAGCCTCTGGACGTCTCCTCTTTATGAACGGCCCTGAGGTCTTATTTATAGGCTTTGAGTGAGATCCAAACGGTTTGGAGACCGTTTGGGCTCAAACGGTCTTGGGACCGTTTGGGCTCAAACGGTCTTGGGACCGTTTGGCGTCAAACGGTCTTGAGATCGTTTGGCGTCAAACGGTCTTGGGACCGTTTGGCGTCAAACGGTCTTGGGACCGTTTGGCTTCATGCGGTCTCGGGACCGTTTGAACTCCATGCGGTCTTGGGACCGTTTGGCTTCATGCGGTCTCGGGACCGTTTGAACTCCATGCGGTCTTGGGACCGTTTGGCTTCATGCGGTCTCGGGACCGTTTGAACTCCATGCGGTCTTGGGACCGTTTGGCTTCATGCGGTCTCGGGACCGTTTGAACTCCATGCGGTCTTGGGACCGTTTGGCTTCATGCGGTCTCGGGACCGTTTGAACTCCATGCGGTCTTGGGACCGTTTGGCTTCATGCGGTCTCGGGACCGTTTGAACTCCATGCGGTCTTGGGACCGTTTGGCTTCATGCGGTCTCGGGACCGTTTGAACTCCATGTGGTCTTGGGACCGTTTGGCTTCATGCGGTCTTCGGGACCGTTTGAACTCCATGCGGTCTTGGGACCGTTTGGCTTCATGCGGTCTCGGGACCGTTTGAACTCCATGCGGTCTTGGGACCGTTTGGATCTACTCGACCCTTGGGCTGGTTTGTTCTTTTGTTATTTTTTTGTGCTTTTTCTGCAATTATAAAAGGAAAAGTTAGTTTGATGATGTATTTACAAAAAGGGGTAAAATTAGGTTTAAGTACAATATAAATGTAGAAAGAGTATGGAAAACTAAAGAAAAAGACTAAGATAAACTACTAAAATAGGAGGTTATCACCCCCCCTAACTTAGAGTCTAGCTTGTCCTCAAGTTAGATAGAGCTGAGGCATGAAATGGCGCGGCGATCTTAATTAAAGTTTCCGTACTCTTGCTTCAATTCTTGACTTGAGTTCCCCAGGGGTCGTATCTAGGCTTATTGCATGCCTTGATCCTTTTGGATTTCGAGAGTTGCTTGGATTTCAGGTTTTTCCGTATATCAAAGTTTGCTTTGGGACCACATTTATTTTGTGCATGCTGTTGACTCTAATCAACTTTATACCTCTCTGGAAACCTATTGGAAGCTAGAGAGGGTATGAGGGTTGGCTAAAGGCTTTGAAGTGTAACTCCCCTTCGAGTGGGGGAGGGGCTGTCTATGCTTTTTAGGATCTTACTACCGGACACGACACATCTGCCTTTATGAGGGCAGATGAATGTACCGGCCGGGCAAGTCCTTTATTAGCCTTTTCATATACTTGGAACTTTTAGGGTTTCACTACCGGACGCGACGCATCTGCCTTTGTGAGGACAGCGGAATGTGCCGGCCGGGTGGGCCCTTTATCAGTTCTTTATATAGGTCCTTATTCGTGGCACAACTCTCATGATTTTATTCGTCTCTCTGGCTTTTATTCAAAAACTCACAGGCTTGGGTTTTGGGATGAGGATTTATTTTGGGCGGCCAAGCCTCTTTTATTTTGAAGAGAGGAAAGTTGTTCTTAAAGTTTTTCAGCATGCACTTATTTGGTTTGTGGTCCACTTGCAGAGCTTTTTGACTTGGAAGTTGCCTGATTTCCCTCTCATCCTTGAGATCTCGGCTTATTTCTGCCCTGATTTTGACCTATGGAGAGTCAGATAAAGAAATGGAGCAAAAATATAGGATCCATAGTGGATGGGGGTTGATAAATCGCCATTTGATGTCTAAGTGCTAAATACTTGTAGAGACTAACATGATTCTAGAGTTAGTTGAGGTGACTTATTTTAAGGAAAAGGGTGTATAGAGATTGATACCTAGCCCTTGTCTGATGACCCCCCCCTAACTCATCACACACTCTGTCTCAGAGTGGGAAAGTGATAGGTGGAGAAGTCATTTGAACAAGGGCTGCGAGTTAAGCCAAAATTGCGGTAACCCCTGGAGATTGGAGTAGAGTGGATGCGAATTGGGGTGCCTTGTAGCGCTGACTCAGGAGCTTTATGGATGTCGCAGTGCATTCCTTTGCAATTGTGTCTTGATATTGTAGAC